>CM017566.1:39625333-40051996 GCA_007844125.1 Sinonovacula constricta
GTGAGATATCCACCTTACATTTGACTATATCTACATAAAGTGGACACTGGAAGTGGCATCTATGAAATAAAATATCTTGTCTTTATATTTTTAGGATTATCTTAACGCATTGGGCGACTATGAAAACTGTTCCACTTTAAATTGCACAAAGCAAATATGTACCAAAAAAGGAACGATCAACTTTGAACGGAAGTGCTTACATCAAATAAAATCTACCTTGCAAAAATACTGTGTTGGTGGAACACGTCTGTACGTATTTAACATTTAGAGATATTATTATTATTTAACTGCATTTTTTTTACTTTATATACGTTTGGTGGGATGGGGTCAGCTACCATGATGTCATTGTGATCTTTTCTTCTAACGTGTTGATACTTACTTCTGGGCTAATTACAATCTCATCTAACGTCGAGGACCCTGCAATGTTGTCCCTATTGCCTACGAGTCCTATTCAATATTCCTATCGCCGCGGCTGCCGGCTCAGTATGTATAAAACCGGTACCCATTCTAACTGCTGCAGCAGATAAGCGCGTTATATTGCCACCTTATACGGCTTCATTAAGATACCGGCGGCCGCTGTGTCCCGTCCCAGGGCTTGCTATCGGCCGTGAATCCGGCAACAGCTAGCCGGATAATCAACTTATCTAAATTGTCAACCGCACTGAACACGGATATACTTGACAAGATGCAACAACACGCACCCTCACGCAGATAACCATAATGCGCATTCTAAGTGAGCTGGGATAGTTTTGTGAAGGAATGTACTTTTTTTTTAAATAAATAAATAAATAAATAAATAAATAAATAAATAATGACTAATGAATATAAATATAAATGCATAATAAAAAATAAATGAAAAATAATAGATTAATATAAACCCTTAAAATATATAAAGGTTTAAATACATAAAAATAATAAATAAATACGAAAACATAAAATAAATAAATTAATAAATAAGAGAAATAAATAATCAGTTAACAAATAAATAAAATAATGGCTATTGAATATAAATATAAATACATAATAAAAATAAATGCAAAATAATAAATTAATATAAATACATAAAAGTATATATATATATAGATATATATATATATATATATATATAGATATATATATAGATATATAATATATATATATATATATATATATATATATATATATATATATATATATATATATATATATATATATATATATATATATATAAAACACATCAAAATAATAAATAAATGAAAATAATAGATAAATACGAAAATATAAATAAAATAAATAATCAGCTATCAAAAAAATAAAATAAATACATGAACAAATATGTTCTATGCCATAGGTTGGAAAACTCGTTTGCCTAAAGTATATTACCATTTTATGGATTTGATTCGGGAATTTGATCACGTTACCTAAATTTGATATTTTAATTTTCTTAAATTCTAATCAAAGTTTTGAAAAGCATGTTTAGAAGTTGTCTCGTTTGTCAGAAGTGAGCTTGTATATCTGCCATTGAATTTCCTTCTGATTTAAAAGAGTTGTTATATTATGTTTGTTTTTAATTTTGCTAAATTGCTCTCATGTTGAAAAGAAAATACATCTTGGTCACTATACCTTACATTCGTGTTTCTAAAAGATTTATATTTCATTTACATGATTTCGGATACGGTACTTCAATTATACGTAGTCATTCTAAAAAAAGTAACGTTTAAGAAGTCGGTGTTTGCATAGATAGGAAGCGTAACAACATTTTCACAAAACAAAATCTGTAATAACCTCTTTTAGGTCGCAGATGGAATTATCAATTCAGGTACTCTTAACACAGTTAGACAAGACCTAGTTAAATTTTTAAACTTTAACACCACAAACAACACTGTGTTTAGGCAAAATATTTATTGGAATAAATGATCGTCTTTGACCTATCGTTTATGTGTGCGCATGTTAGTCTTTAAAAATATTGTTTTAAGGTTGGAAATAATTAAACGCGACTTGACCCATTTTAACTATTCTGAAATTCTATGCAACATGTCGCCAAACGGTGTCGATATTTACGTCATATCATGTTCAGTACTCAATCGGAACACCTCGGATAATTCACGAATCATCTCTCGGATGTATGTAGGTAGCCGGATCACCTCGGCCATTTCCATAAATGGGACTACTTTTGTGACAGATGTCAAAACAAAGATGGCAGCTCCGATGACAGCTCTCTATAGTACGATGCCTGTAAAATTTCACTTTGTGGCCGCTTCAAATTTAAATCATCCAAGATAAATTTACCCGGCGCAGCAAAGACACAGGTATCAAACGACTCCATTGTTTATGTTTTGTGCGAACTACATTTAAAGCATATTCTTCCGACTTCCGGCGAACAAAACGATCGTGATACTATTTATATGTCTATGATTGCACCAGATACATTCGATGGATGATTGTCCCGAGGACGGAATTACCCCAGGAGTTCCGATTGGTTCAGAACTGATCACTTGCCCCTTTTACGGAATGTCGCTTAACGGTGTCGATATTTACAACATGCTTGAAATCATGTACAGCATGATTGAAATCATGTTCAGTCCGGACCAATTGTCCCTTTACGGAATGTCGATAAACGGTGTCGATATTTATGTCCATGCTTGAAATCATGTTCAGTACGGACCAATTTTCCCTTTACGGAATGTCGCTAAACGGTGTCGATATTTATGTCCATGCTTGAAATCATGTTCAGTACGGATCACTTGTCCCTTAACAAAATAACTGTGTCGATAGTTATGTCAAACTTAAAATCATGTTTTATACGCATGTCTTGGCCCTTAACGGATTGTCGTTTAACTGTGTTCAGACCACTTTAATACCACTTTAAGCACCAATGAACGGGTGTCTCCTATCAACGAGTTACAACCTGTAATTAACATTGTCTTTCTATCTGAAGGTACGTCTCCGGTAATTATTTCTTGTGCTCTAATGAGGGCAAGACGTTAGATTAAATACCCGGAATCTAAATAATCTGTATAACGCATTTATACTAACATATTTTCCCGCCAGCTGTCATCAAGGCAACCATATAAATGGCTCCGCGGGCTGTAATCAGTTTTATGTTGTCAAGGGTGACAAGCCGTACGCAGAGGTCGTGAGAATCCAGTAATTAGCAGGATTGTGTGTTCCTCAGCAACCGTCCGGTTACTGGATAAAAATGTTGTTTCAGAGGTTTATTTTGTTTTTGAAATACATGATCAGTTCGCTGCGAACAAAAGTATGGTCATTATTGTAATGTTCAGCTGAATTTAGTTGGAGGATGACAAAAAACAAACGTCAGAGAAGAACTAACAGCGCAACGCGTGCAAGCGGTTAAATTTTGCATTACTTTTTCGCCTTTGTTGATAGTCGAAATGTTGTTCAGGATTGGCTCTACATTATACCAGTTATAAATTAGTCAGGATGGTGGTTTAATGAATAACTGTTTGTCCGGTGAAAATTAAAGGGCATTAATGAGAATTCAATGATGTATAATACATGATGTAAACATATTCTGGCATCCGGTTTTTAGGGAACGCAAAGTTTTAAGTTTTGTGTGGTATAATGCCTTGATCACTTAGAACTTGGTGTCAGAACTTGTAACATCATTTTTACCTCAGACCAACCAACCCCGGGACAACTCACGAAGATCAAACATTTAACATCCAGCATGGGGAACCAAGCCCATACAAGAAAGTTTTCTTCGTCATCTTGGTTCTGCGGTGTTGTACAGTCTCTGCATATCATATATATGGCGAAATACTGGGAACAGTCATTAAAATGATTGGGTCAAGGTCGAATTACAATCTACGAGTATTTGGTCCAATATTTATGACCAGCATCATCATTACCATCACCATCACTTTACTATCATCACAACCACCGCGACTACCACTTATATTACTGCTATCACAGTACGTAGAAGTTTACCCAACTCTGACAAAGTGACAATGCGGCGATCGCCAGTTTATGGCGGCCATATCTCGGGCCGGGTCGGATGCCAGGTCTGAAGGGGTCATATATCTAGACGCTGTAGGACCTCGGGAACTTCTTCAGAAGGCCCATCGACCCGGCAGTCAACAACTGAACAAACAGTAGTGAAACCTTCCCATTATATTTAAATTAAAACCATATTTGAACAACAAATTCTTGTATTAGATTATCTTTTAAAATGCTCTTTTGCCGACCCGGTGTAAACACATTTATTGCCCCTTGACCCGATTGGCATGAGAAAGGTACGTTCGTGAAATTAACGGTTATCAGTAAAATATCTACATGCTCGAATATGATTAGTAGGGTCCTAATAAACTGGCAGCGACGTTAACAGAATGTTTGTATGTGATAATATTTGTAATTTATTTACATATAAAGGGGTGGGGGGGGGGGGGGGGGGGGGGGCGCACTTCATATACCCATAAGGAACACACGACAACACCGCCTTTAGATGTTAATACATCGTAAATCCTATCGAGCTGGAATGTAGCGGTACTGAAGGCAGAAATAGTGTAAGCAACGGTTAAAGACCATTTTAAATATATGGTCACCTTGCGATCTTCCTTGATATTTTTCGCACCTTTGTGAGATCTCTGTTACAGTGAGTTTTTCGATAATTCTAACTATCGACAGCTATCTTATATTTTTTTATATTCTCATTTTATTTCAACATTTGATTTGATCAAGTTATATTAAATAAAGAATTATAATACCATTGATTATATCCAGGTTAACAGAGTAGCCTGCAATTGTATTTAGAAATTCAAATGTAGCAAGCAATAACAGGCATTCGTAGCAGGCTTGCGAGGTCTTGTTTTCAGAAACGAATCGAGTATGCCGATGCCGATGCCGATGCCGATGCAAACACTGCAGAGGAGTTTGTTGAATACTTTGCGATCTGTTAATTGAATTGTAATACAGGAATCTGGCCAATAAGATGATTGAAAACTTTCTTAGCACAATTTTTGTAAACCGACAGTAAAGGTTTCCCATTTAGGAAGACTTTAATTTTAAAGTGTTTGAAAATTACATTGAACATTTGAGTCTCCTTCTAGGAATAATTTAAAAATAACTCGCATTGAAATAATGTCAGGTCCTATGATAATTATTGTTGTACAAGATGGCGACAGAGTAAGTTGCCCAAAGGAAAATCAGCAGACACCCATTTTATTTTATGTAAACTGTTCAGTAATGAATTGTTTGGTAAGTGTTTTTAGAAAGGGTTCATGGAAAATATTTTATTTGTTCACAGTAAAAACCTAAAAACAAAATGGAAATCATTATCATAAATGTTAACCACATACGTTTTTAGCATATTTGAAATGCCAGAAAAGCATAGCCTCTGTAGGCATTGAAGTAGTTATCAGGAACACATCAATCAGTGGTTATGTGACTCTAAGTCCTTTCAAATGTATTAAGCGATTTGCCAAGTATGATTTCTAAAAGATTAAAAATCATTGTCTGTAAGAACAGTAGGTAAACGCGCTGTCAAATTATTTCATTTCTGAGTAGCATGATTTTCAATCGTATGATTAACTTTCGAAGAATTTTGTTTTGAGGGGTTGCTTAAAACCCATTCCCCTGTAAACAGTGTAAATACATCTCTATCCGGTGAATCAGCATGTAATGCGGCGCCGTATTTACCGAACCAGGTACCTGGGTCGGACCGTGGCTCCGAGATGTATGATGGTCCTCTAATACTCGGAGTAGACGTACAAAATTCCTCACTCGATATGTTAAATCCCGCCTATGAGTCACGCCGTTCAAGGTCCCTTGTCTCCAAGGTACAAGAAGCTTATTCGGGTTGGCAACATTAACCATCCTCAACTGTTAAATTATCAGTTTTCGTGGATGGGCAGTTTTCGTTTAATTCCCGGCAAATGTTAACAAATATTCGTCACATCAAGAAAAAACACTCAAACTTTCAAGTGCACGTCAAAAAGAAATACATCTAAAGGGTGTGTGTGTGTGTGTGTTTCAAGAACAACTCAACGATAAAGTGGCCACGTAATAAATTCGAAAATTCCCGTAATGTTGATCAACTTACGTCAATAAATATTGCCTCTGCTGCTGAAAAGAAATCATAACTGTTGAATGTCAATGCTATATTTAAAACGCACTTATCAAATCATTTGTCTTTATTGGTTCAAACTTGTTTAACAAAGTGGAATCCATCAATCACATTATCGAAGTAAAGGTATTCTAATACATGTTTTACATTTTGAACTGGTTACATTGCTAAATTTTTAATAAATGTGTTAAAATTTGTTTGGACTAGTTAAAATTTACAACCGCCGAATGTTCACATAATCACAAGAAAAGAATTTTTATTCCAATCGCAATCTATTCTCAAAGTAAAATTGAACAATTTAATATGTAGCAAGAGAGTGACATTTTCTAACAGGAATAATAATAATATGATTTAAATCATTTTGACGTTTCAATCGCCATTTAACCTCCATTCATGAAAGTGCGTTTTCATTGTAATTTCCGCAAGTTATGCTGTAAATGTAATAATTAACCCCTGTGTATCTTTGAAGTTTATGCTTGTTTAAACACGCCCCACCTTTGTCCAGTTGACACAGTTTCTGCCAGAGATTTGTAATATTGTCCATACTGTTGATTGTACATAGTGTTATAGTTCGTAATCGTGTGAGGTATAGACTGATGTACGTGAAGCTTATTTACCATGAGGGACAAGAGTAAACATCGATATTGACCGATCATAGCCGATTATCAAGGATAAAACAGTGTAATAAGTACTTTAGAGTAGAATACGATGTACATCAATGTGTTGTAAATTTGAACAAAAGTTAATTCGAAGTAGCTTCGCCGTAAGAAGTTGCAGTAATCCGGCGTTGGTAAAGAGTTGCGAGCCAATTTGTTAGTGTATCAATCGTTGGCGTGTTTGTACAGTACAGCCCGTCGGGCGCTGGAATGTGGAGCCGGGATGTAGACCTTTTCCGCGATGGTACCCGCGTGTACGGACCGGTCACCCATCGTCATCTAGCGATAAACAAGTATGGAACAGAAGGTGGTAGGCGTAAATTAAATGCAACTGGAATCAAAACAATCTTCAATTGCTTACGCAAAAACCAGAAGAATACATATATGTATAAACATTCTTGAGTGCTTAAGATAATAGATAGTTTCCATGTAATGTCATAGGCAATAATAAGACAGTTTAAGGCAGCCATCTTTGAAGGCAGAAGCTAATGTAGGCCGATATCTGGAAAAATGTGCTGCATTAAACTCACCACCTTGGTTTTATTTTTCAGTATATTTTACTGAATTTTATATCAAATTTAACAGCTTTTATGAAGTATTTCAAATATCAAAACTATATTTTGGTAGTTCAAAAGGTAAATTAAAATACAATAAAAGAAGATACACTGTTCATTTGGTTTAAGGATGAGCCAATAATTGTATTTATTTATGTGTATTAATTCTTTATGCATTCATCAATTCTAAAAATATTATATTTTAAAAATATGAATTTTAAGAGCTTTCCAATTGTGAATAGCTTTAAATTGTTGGACCACAAATGAAGAAATTACAAGAAAATAAATTTACGTTTCTACACAATTCATTCAAAATTCCTTCAAGTCGTCATCAAAGATGGCTGCCAAGGTAAGGAATCTTCACTAATTAGGAAACTATAGAAGCTTAGAATTGTACTGATGGAGAGGTAGAATTCTGCTTTTGCAACAATGGACAGTTCCGCGATTTGTACTAACTCACCACTCTATTGTCTTTGGAGAGTTTCTATGCTCGCCTATCCAAACTGCCCAGAAACAGTATCACAAACAAATTGCAGATGTTTCTTTATTTTGTGTAAAGTAGGTCAACTTTTGGCCGCTAGCCTTATACTTACACTGATTGGCTGTGTGATTGGTTTGTGTAAACAGATCTGACCGACTGTAGGAACTGTTCATTAACAAACCAGCATTAACTCAAGAAGTAAGAAGTTCCACTTTATCCCCAAAATATGCTTAACATTCACTTAATTGTTAAATATATCTTGATTATAAGAAAGATTATTGTTTAAAAAAAGATTTAGAAGTGTTACCGAATAATTTGTGTCAATTCCTGTGTTAAGTGTGATCTGCATTGTTTTTACAAATATAATGGGCAGACACTTGAACAAAAATTGTGCCCAAAGAAATTGTATTAAACAAAATGTCGATGATGAATTTAATTATTTACTTGAATGTGACTATTTTAGAGATACTCGAGGAACGTTTATAAATGTTAGCGTTTATACTTTATTATATTATATTATATTATATTATATTATATTATATTATATTATATTATATTATATTATATTATATTATATTATATTATATTATATTATATTATATTATATTATATTATATTATATTATATTATATTATATTATATTATATTATATTATATTATATTATATTATATTATATTATCACATAACCTATCGCGCGACCGTGAGGTAACACTCATCCGTTATTTTTGGTAACACGCTTGTTAGTTATCGTAGTGTGACGTCATTAAGTATGTGTAGTGTTTATGCCATTTCCTGACCTCTTTGTTGTCGCCGTTTATGCATTTTGTTGGACAATTTCATTTTACTTAATAAAAACATAACATTTTAGTCATGTTATAAACGAATTTGTTCCCTTTTAATAGAAAATGGTCGAGTTAAGAGTGGAACTATTTTTTGTGCGGATTCTCCCAAACCGAATTACACATGTCAAGGTAGATTGTTCATACTATAAAAAGATGATGCATTGTAAACAAAAACAGCTGATGTTTTTGTTATGTGATACATAGAATCTAATATTCGTGTTCATTGACTCGAACCCACGCGTTTGTTTCTTTGTGACATGTATCTATGCAATACTGTTATAAAGTCCCCTTAAGGATAATTATAGCGAGGGGCGATTAAAGACGAAATAAACAGCACTGATCGGAGAAGGTAAATCAGACGGATAAACCGTAATGATAATCTTTCCTTTATTTTTAAACATCATGTCGGTGTCCGAGATGTATGGCTACATGACTCCAAAATCTGGAATCTTTTTGATGTTTACTTGATGTTTAATGTTTAACTGAAGATTTTGTTTATATAAGTTCGTTCCATTCCACTTGTTATCTGTCGAGCAGAATATTTACAGTAACCACTTATATGGTGCTAATGACATTTGTTTGGTGGGTAAAGGTTACTTTTAACATTATAAAAACAAACCATAATATTAAATTTAAAAAAAAACAACAAAAAAAACAGCCTTTGGTTTGTTACTGTTTAGGTCACGTTGTTCGCGGGCTTATCTAGCAGACTAAACACGCTTCTAATAAGCCATAAACTGTGAGAGCTTTCTGAATAAATGTCGACAATGATTATGCTGTGAAGTCAGCAAGACATTATACATATCTATAGCAAAGCCACTTGAATAAACAGATGCAGGTACTCGTTTTTCTTTGGAGAGGTCTTTTCTTCTGACAACCTAATTTAAAAAATGTTTAAATCGGCATCTAAGAAAAAGAAAAAAATCAATGTTTATTATTTTTTATTATTATTTTCATTTATTTATTTATTTATTCATTCATTTATTTATTTTGTTGAAATATATCGATCGGTGGTTTTAGACAAAATGAAAGCATAAATGCCGGTGTCATATTAAATATTCATATACGGGAGAGAAAAATAAAATTACATTATTAGACATGGCTTGCTAACTCTTATTTAAATAATATTACGCAAAAAGCATGTTAAGAAAAATATAATTATGTTGTAATGAGCACTTGCCAGTATTAATTGCTACATTTAACGGGTGGGGTGGCGTGGGGTGGGATGGGGAGTCGCTGACTTGTAACTTCCCCAGCCTCTCACCACGTGGGTTCGAGTCCTGGTCGTGGTGAGAGCTTTCATGTGGGGAGGTTTTCCGCCTAACCCAGCATTTCCAGCACCGGTGGATCTGCCCAGACATTTGTCTGGGATCTTCCTCCACCAATAATAAGCTGGATATCGCCAATATGATCATAATTGTGTCGTTGAGATGCACCAAAAAACATACACAAAACAAAACATTTAACTTGAATTAATGTTTCGTCAACACAAACGTTGCAAATTGTTTTAGTGCCCAAATGTCGAGACAATTGAAGTTGTCAATACCCTGACAGGTTCGAGGAGTTTGTAACAAGGACGTTATAACTGATTGTGAGCATTATTTGTATATAAATACAGGAACGGAGAGTCCGCTATCTTCTACGCGCACTACGCAGTTGACACGAAGGTAGAGAGCAGTATTGCGAAAGAATTGCCTAAATTAACAATCCCGAGTCAATAAACACGACAATCCGAACAACTGTTTAAATGGTTGTCAATTGCTTTAGAATGATCGGACCACGTAACACCCTTGGCTCGACGAGCCCTCGTGAATTAACCTAGTGTCATCAGTGGGATCAAGCCCCATATTATCCGGCACAAGGGCCCTAAACCCATGTAATGACACAGATCATGTCGTGCGGTTCTCGATGAGTTAGTTAAACAATCGTAATTTGTTGATCAAACACCGTTTTAGAAAAGTCGGCGACCTGTGGCCCTTGACTGAAGACTGAGGGTGAATTATTGAATTGACACGGCTACCGAACGCGGTACAAGGTTTCTGTGGGTTAGGCCCCGGGTATGTTCGTACCAACCATAAAATAAAATTAACCTCAACTTCCGTCATCAGAGTATTTCAGTAGATATATTGGTTTCACCAAATGAAAATGAATATTTTTAGCAGAAATCCTATTCTTGCTAATTTACAGATTTGGAAAGAATAAACATACAATGTTTCACGTTTTGTCCTGTCTTACCATTGAAATCCTGTAAAAAAAAAAGTCTTTATTTAGAATAGAGCTTGGTTGTATGAAGAAATAACGAACAAATAAGCCAAAAACGGTACGATCTTGTTGAAGTCATACATGGCTTTCGAATGAACCTTTTTTCAGTCGCCAGATACTGTGTGTTAGTCAATATGATCATTTAGTGTGAATTAGATACTCAAAACAAGTAAAATATGACTTTTATTATTCAAACCAAAACATGATTTTTTTCTTTCTAAATAAACAAAAATGGCCGTCCTCTCTTTTGAGTCGGGCTTCCTTCGTTCGCCAATGTTATTTTCGAATAAGGGACAAAAGTAAATTAGGGTCACGGGATAACACGAACGCTTACGTAACTGATCGGAACACTTCGGGATTCGACCGACGTATCTATAATTACCCCTCGGTGCTAAAAAGATTTTTTTTTTTTTATTTACTCATTTAAAATAAAATTAACAACCATGGACTTACAGCCATTATATTTGTCTTATAATGTACCTGAAATTGCACCAAATTTAATGATGTGATTCCAAACCATATATAACTTCCATTGTATTTGCTATTGGCAAACTGACTTATTATACATTTAAATCACTTCCACTATAAAACATAGTTTATCCAAGCCGCTTATATTGGTTCACGCATAGCTAAAGTTATATTTCATGGCTAAAGTAAGTTGCAATAACTTAAGTAAAGTTCCACGACCATAATAAATGATGGTCTCATCAAACATGGCGTAAAGACACCTACGTGAACTTCTCAATTTAGTGGATATTTATAATTTTAAGTTTTCGATGAAACGGGACCTGTATTTTCTGGTTTGTGATTCACTAAATATATTTCATATATCGTTACATAAAGAAAACAAAGTCCGTTAATATTACAGCTTTACTAATACCAACGTACAACTTTTTTTTATTTCTTTTATGGGGATATAACGAGTTTTGAAATTACCCGTATAGCCTTTTGTGTAAGATGTTTATAACGAGTAATGGTTCGAGCGGACGCTTATTGATAACTAACAACAAAAGACAGTATAACGGGACATGACAACGATAATTGTCATAAAGAGGGATATTGGTAAAAATATGTTCACTAGAGTCGTTTGTCATAATAGTATAAGTATGTAATTATGTATCTAGTGTCAAAAGTTTAAAGTTAATATATTTCGGTTTAGATCTATAAAATTTTACTTCTTTCCATGTTCTATTCTATTCTATCTGAACTAGCTAACCTTATCATTTAAGTATATACAGAATTTTTTTACGATGGACGCGGTTCAAGTAAAATAGTATACAGTTTAAATGTAAATGTGAGGTTTAGGATATGTATTAAATATAGGTATAAGAGATTCTGAGACACATTTGTATTAGATTAGGCTACTTCTGTATCGGCAGTTATATTTGACAGTGAATACATGTATAATTATAGACCTCTACATAGATTTAAATGGTTTAGATCCCCTCATAAACTTTTCTTTTCTTAGACTGTAGTATTACATTGTGTTATATACCTTTGACAATTAATGTTTGAAGTTTTGATAAAGCAAAATTCTTCATTTTTGGTTGACGTGACACGTTTATTATCTATATGTATATGTTGTAAAGATGATGTACACTACTATATGTACATATCTTAAATAAAATTTCTGTTCTGTGCGGCTCTGATAAAAGTATCTTTAAATGTCGCAAACAATACAAGAATGCCTATTTCTGTGACTTGAACGCAGACTGACGATATTTGTAAACGTTTAAATTGTATTGTATGTTCTGTATGTAGAATCAAGTCATTTATTTTTGTATAGTATTTATTTATCATATTTTATTGTGTTGGGAAATAATCATATTATATTACATGTGATAGTCAATACACTTATTTACTTGCGTTTTTGCGTTAATTATTCCGTTAAAATGTTTGGCGTAATTACCACTATGTATGCATTAGGTTTTGTGTGCCACAAAGAACATATAGTTTGTGTGTCTTCTCAAGATTGTAAATCCCGAATTATTGTATTTGCAATGTCGATTGACATACTTGTACCCTCTATTTTTACTGTACATTGACTGAAGAGTATTTGGGAACTGAATGAGGCCTCGTCTAATCTCGTTTATGACGTGGCTCTGTAACCGAGACTTGTCACCTCCACATCCTGTTCCACCATACCTTCCCTTCAAAACACCATAAACTAACCTGGACCGTTTAATCTGACACTCCGTACAAACCAACCTGTTACAAGATCAAAGTAGTCCTCCAACACGCGAGACAGCCTATTAACGACTTCATTATTTTCACGGAAACATTAATTTTACAAATCTCACCGGTTAACTACAATTAAACATAACAGTAACCCAGTCTGATCGTTTGGTTCCCCGATTTTGTATTTCAGCGTCGAACATTTTGATAAGATGAACACGATAGAGCCGGGTAAAAGTGTATCAAATCAGCAGTTTTACACCGGGGTTTATTAGGTAGTGTTTATTTTGAATTAATTTTCATTTTCACGCCTGACTTCAGAACACCAACGATGGGTGCACTATCAGACAGAAGTCCGCTGAGAGGCAGTAGTTTATGAACATTAACGTGGCAACAAAACTATAACATTTAATGAACTACATTTTACTAAGATTGCTACCAACGCGAGAAAAGCAAGTCCAGTTCTGTAGGTTGTAGGTTGTGACTATCAGGTGAGACCGTGTCCACATAAATTTTAAACGAATCAGTTTAAGTCTTGCATTTAAAAGTGGCATCCGACAGCTTGGACCAAAGATTTTTTTCTCAAAAAAAACACAAGTAAGTCATTGTTACCCGAAAAGTTCCTGCAAAATGCTGCTCATTGCTATCCTAGATCTGTGTGAACAACTAAACGTAAATCCCCACTGGTCGTTACAAACAATCACTTTCTATCTGAGCCACGCTGCAGAGATAGCTATTTCTAAATTAAGAAAACCACGTGACCACTTACTTTCAACTTATTTTTGAGATCACATTATATCATTATCCGGGTAGTCTGCTCTGACGTTGACATCTATTTTTAGTAGAGATCACTGTTGTGCTTATATATATATTTGGACAGAATGAACAATTTAGAGCGATTTGTTTCGCAATTTACACTGTCTAACAGTATATGTAGTGTTGAAAATCGTCTTTACTTAGACTAAAGTAGGAATTTATACAGAAAGTATGCCTAAATCCCTCCAATAATTGGAAAGATTGTTACATGCATTTGATATACGTCGGATAACACCTTTAAAGTAGCAATGTTGACTTCTGTTTAAAAGCGATAGAAAGGAGGCCAGTCTATTATATAGAGAGACGGTGTAAAGTAAAACTCCATTAACGTTTCTACACTTACTCTTTTCAAACAAATCTATATTATGGAATATGATAAGCAGTTAAAAATGTGTGAAGCTACTTCTTTAAATTTTGGTTATTAAGGCAGCGTTAAACTACGTATACTTTTACTGAACACGTGCAGCTTTAAAATTCGGAGTATTTTTAATATATTTATAACGACAATTCTTTGTAAACTGAGACAGAGTAGAAATTTGATATTCCTATAAAAAATAAAATTTCTTCTATTAGTTCAGGTTGACACTGTTGGCCACACATTCATATTTATTGTCCCAGATTACAAAATAGCAGCAGCAAGAATAGTCAATGAAGAAATAAATAACCCACAGAAATCTAGCACAAAGGCTCATTTCAATGTTTAAGATTTTTTAAATTTAAATGAATAACTTATCATAAAAAGCAAGATCGTCTTCACAGAAAAGTGAATCCGTTTTAAGACTAAAAGAAATCCCTGACCATCTTCAATACCATTGTGTCCAGATAATTTATTGATAGTCTATTGAAGTCTGTTATTTTAAATGTCAAATGTATAACAATTAACAAGTCAGAATGGAGTTGTAACAATGAAATATAAAAATCTAATTATTGTTATTTAAATGTGTAAATTGTAGCAAAAAAGCATAGCATTCCTGTTGTTAGGTTGTTGTTTTTTTCCAGAAAGCTTTTTATATCACTGGAGTAAAAGTATATGTGTGCTTTTCTTCGTTTTCGACTTAGTTTTCACCCAATCATCATCATCATCATCATTATCATCATTATCATCATCATCATCATCCTTTTAGTCAATACATCCGTATGTTTTATTATCGTGGAACTATTAAGACAAGGACGAGGTTGTATTGTGACTGTGTCTATTTCTCTGCATTCAATTTATCACTTTTGCAAGCTACTTAACACAATGTTTTCGGGTCTTTGTTTTTAAAAATAGTAAAAAAAAAACTAGCTTGTACATCTAATTTCATTTATTTATTAAAACATGTGGTAATTGTGGTAAATCATTACTAATATGCATTGTTAAAATATATGCAATAATTTAAACAATAATAGTCCTGTTTATATACGACAAATGTATTTCATAAGTGTGAGTGTCTACACATGTAGCTTTACGCTATTTTCACCATGTAATTGTTGCATGCTTTTTTATCGTTTTGTATTTGTATGTGTTCGTGATGTGAGACGCCATTTGAATGTTTGTTTAAGGCAATGGGGATTTTGTCTATGTTTAATAAACTATTGAAATTGATATTGATCTTTGTTGGACTTTTTATGTACAGTAAAGATCTGAAACAAAATATGAACTACATAAATTCAGTTTGTAGGCCATCAACTTTAACTTCCGGTTAAATCTGAGGTCAAACATGCTAAATGTGTCATCGATGTCATACACTTAAGACGTTATCTTCACGTCATTGTAATGACGTAACATACTTAGAAATGATTACAAGCATAGTTTAACTGTAAGTGCTATCATGTACTGACAATGAGTTGTTAAAGGGGTGAGAATTCTCGTCCAGACTCACCAACGGTATCTTTAAGGCGGCGTGGACACAGTTCAGCGTATAAGATGCAAAGAGAAACATAATGAGAGACATAATGAGAAGTCTCCCCTGAATAATCTCTCAATGCATGTAAGTCCTTTTTTTACTCGGTTTTTATGCTTGTGCTCTTTAAAGTGTATGCTGACTTTTCTGTTATTCTTACGATAACCAGGTTAACCATCATCAACAAACACTTCCATTTTTTGTGAAATATCAAATCTCTAAAAGTATTTGCATTGATTATAAGCTTATAGTTAAGCAAAAGTAAGAAAATTCACTGTTTGTAATTGCAATATCTACAAAAGAACAGGCGATATAGTCCAAGCATTCCAACTAAATGGACTTACCTACTGTTTGGAATACCTCAGATATTAACTAACAAGGGAGACAATGTCCATTTCACCAATATACCCCATTCGCTCAAAGTATCACTTTAAGTATTGCGCCACTAATAATCCGTAAACGCAGTATAAATAATATTGTTTACAACTGTAAATGTAGGTTACAGCGGCTAAGTTAACTTGTAAAGCGTTATATCGATTTTTATGTCTTAAAGCCTCGACATAAACACATATTCACATATTAACAAGCGGCCTTTCGAAATTTTAATTAATGATTTAATGAATTTAACAACGCTTCGTTCGTAGCTGCTGTTGTTGTATCGGTTTTTGTTGTTGCTATAATTGTTGTAGGAAAAAAGAAGGCAATTGATCTAATTTGTCGAGACGGTCAAGGCTTTTGTTCACATGCGTGTCAATTTACTTGGAATGTTGAATAAGGAAATATAACAAAAGTCCTATATGACCACTGCAACATAGACCAAAATTTGAAAAAAAAAGCACCGGACAAAGGTATACACATACAAGCCTAATGTTAAAGTAAGAACAAATCTGTGACTCATTTAAAATGAGTAAACCCAAGTTACTGCCTTTTAAAGTCAAGATATTTCATGTATAATGTAATGACTCGTTAATGTATTTTTATATATTAAGATTATACAAACTGCGTTTATGTCGCTTTAACATGTCGTTGTAAAAAATGATGATGTCAGTAAAAAGTTAAAAACCAAAGTTGATTGGTTCATCGGTTTCATGTCGCTTTGACCGCTCAGTTGATCATGGTCATCGACATGGTGGTAATCCGCGGACTACTGTATAAGGATATCCTGAAGTGGACACTGGACACTAGTGGACAGGCCTCTAGGACTCGGTGGCCAGCCGGAACTGATATAACTGTCCACCTCTCAAGTGGGCACTGGAGAAAGTTGGATGATGGACTCCTTTCAAACAAAGCTAATTTCCATCGTTCGCTCCTCATATAGACAACTTTTACTGATAAAGTTATGATAACGTCGAAAACGGATGCACTTTCCAATCATTGCAAGTAGCTTCATACTAAAGGCCATCTCATCATTATCTTGGAATTGGCGCTAGTTCACACTAGTAGAGGTTCTCCCATTGTTTGAAATAATTTCAGTCACTTTACTATTAACCCATTCCTGCATGCATACGCCATTATACGCCTTTACAAACCATTCACAATCATATTCTACTAGTATTTTACGCCTTTACAAACCATTCACAATCATATTCTATTTTACGCCTTAACAAACCATTCACAATCATATTCTATTTTACGCCTTTACAAACCATTCACAATCATATTCTATTTTACGCCTTTACAAACCAGTCACAATCATTAGCAGAATCTGAATGACTAAGGGTTTATGTGTAGACTGCTACAGCCTTAAATCTTTTATTACAATTTGAACATACATTTATTTAAATCCTTTTATATCTTTTAAAGAAAAACAACAAAGTCAAGTGAATTTCCAAAATTATAGATGAACTATGAATGAAAGGATTATCACAGAAATTTTTGTTGATATCAAGTATTGCTATCAAACAGCACCATGAACAACAATGTGGCTTTGGTGAGGAACTGTTATGTTACTTAAATCAAGTAAGACATGATGTTATTTGTTGTCGCAAACTCGCAATGTTTTTGTCGACTGCCCGTGGATGTTAAAAAGAAGAATATATCAATTTAAAATGAGCAATAAAGGCAGCATTACTATAAGTTGCAATCGTTGATTTTCAACTACTGACTGATTTGATAATTGCTTTCTAACTTTTAATATTATTGAATGTAAATAATTACGCAACGTTGTTAATTTTGATTCAAGTTTTACTGCTTGAAGAAAACACAAAATCAAACTACAAGATTCATTTCGGTAGTGGAAGCATACATAGCATAACAAGAATATGCAATATAACACAAAATTTAACATTAAAAAAAAATACTACAAATATTTTAAAATAAAATGCATGACTTGCATCGAGCTCCTGGGATAGCACAAAAAAGAGAGTAAACCCGTTTTTCAATTGTTGTCCTTAATGTGATGGCATGACATAGAGAGTCAAACTAAACTTTAGTTAAACATATTAATTTGAAAAAAAAATATTTGTTATATTTTGACGAAGTATATAATCACTGCTATTGCAAAAATACTGGTAGTCAAAACAATGTCTTATAAATATTCGTGTTTAAAAAACCAACTAGTCATCACAGGTAGTGTGAAGACATGGATTTATCACAGTTGCTATTAATCACTGTTATGCATAAATTTTTTTATTATAAATCTGGTGGGAATTTGCTCTTTTACTAACTGACCATATTAAAGTGCTGCCTATTTTTATGCACCCATATATCGTATACATTATCACAAAATCTTGTTATCAAAGTTGTTTAAAATAAAGCACATATGTTATTAAAAGGTCTGGTGCTGAGTGGTAGAGTAAAAAGGCTGAGTAAAAAAAGTAGTCCCAGTCCCAGGAAAGGGGGCGTAGCCTTCCTGACTTCGGGCCCTGTGATATGGCATCCTTGCAGAACTCTACAGGTATCTGCTGCCAGTACCCGCCGTCTAGCGGCAGTCTACTGTCACGTGACTGGGGGAACCAATCAGAGCACAAACCTCTGGCCGTGCTACATTAGTCTGCAATCAGGCTTGACGCTGATGTATTGTGTTGCCCGACCCGCGGATGTAAATTGTTCCGGAAGATTTATGTTGGACTCCCTACAGCGGGACCCGGCTGTTTCACAAGTGCGGCACATTTCGTCCAATTATTCGGACATTGTCCAGACATCTCTCGTACGGTAGGTTGGTCGGCAATCATCGGCAGTCGTCGGTCATTATTGCCAATCATCGCACTATGGTGTTCACATGGGATGACGGTCACGAAGGTGGGGAGTACATCACAAACAGCAGACGTTATGACCGACTGAAAACAGTCAATTGACCTAGAAAAACAAAATAAAAACACATAACTGTACCATATTGGTACTTTAAAAGACATTAAAGGTGGTTTCCGACAATTTAAACCAAAATATTTTCATTACACATCTTAGTAAGCCATTGTTATCTGATCTAGTAAAATGCTGTTTATTAGTGTCCTACACCTGTCGGAAAAGTGAAGCATAACGCCAAATCGTCATTACAATCATGTATTTCCTATCTGAGCCACGCTGCACAGTTAGCTATTTTAAGCCCAAGAAAATTATGTGACCACTATTATTTTAGTTCATCCACGTCATCTACTGTGACGTCGATGTCTATTTTTAGCAGGAATTCCAATCGTTCTTATTTGCAGATATTGTTACATATATAAGATGTAGGCAATCTGTCGGATACCACCTTCCAAGATCGCTGAATTGACACAATCGCAAGATAAATCTAGTAAATCACATATACATCTATTGGATCTACAATGAAACAGTGAACTTAATCAGCGTATTGGGCTAGAGCTATATTTTCCTTGACAACTTTAAGCACGCTTTCAATCAAGCATTCTTACGTTAGTTAATTGAACAGTCAACACATATCACTCACCACATATTTTTTTTTTAATTTTAATAAAAAATCTAGCGGATAGAATGACAAAAAGTTAAGAGATAAAGAGCGCTCTTTGTTTGACTTAATCCTCGTCTGCAACATAAATGTGGCATTTTGAGCATAATGAGTTAGAACTCAAGCCGCAATGCTTCACTACTTACATGTATACATAAGGTAAGTAATGATATATAATTTTGATGAGAACCGTACAATATGCTTTGGTCCGTTTTATATGTAACGCGTTGGAACTTTCCACCGCTATGTTTGTAAATTGTATATGTTGAAACTTTAAATATAATTACAATACTACTAAAATACTAAAAAAAGAGGGCCATTGCTTTTGACATAAATACAACTTTCTGAAAGGCATAGTTTTACACAAAGGACTATGTTTAAACCCTGACAAGGCAAAAACAAACCAAACAAACAAAGAAACAAATAAATAAATAAATAAATAAATAAATAAATAAATGGCCGTGTTAAAATGCTTTAAGTTCATCCTGACTGGTTGCCACGATGCCCACGATGCCCACGATGCCAACGATGCCACGATGCCCACGATGCCCACGATGCCCACGATGCCACGATGCCACGATGCCCACGATGCCACGATGCCCACGATGCCACGATGCCCACGATGCCCACGATGCCACGATGCCACGATGCCAACGATGCCACGATGCCCACGATGCCATGATGCCACGATGCCCACGATGCCATGATGTGACTAGGGGCTGCTTCGAGCAAGTCGTTCGTGGTTACAGTTAAAGCAGCACTGCCCTGCTTTAAAGATTTGCCAGTTTATAAATATTAAATACATGTTCCAATATCTGACCTTTAGTTGGAGGTCTTTGTGCACAATGTCTGCAAAAACCCATACTTTAGCAAGGGCGATTTTGAACACTTTAAATTTCTGTCATAAGACGGAACATCTCGTTAATAATCAATGTAAATGTACATTCTTTCCAAATCTATAAATAAGCATGAATGGAGTTTCTTCTTAAAATAGACATCGACGTCAATGCTGATTTCCAGGATGATATAACGTGCAGAGGCGGTGCCAGATTTTGTTCCAGGGATACTCCATACTTACACAAGAGGTAATAGCCATGCTAGAGAAGTCTGGGGGCAGGCTCCCTCAAAAAGCTTTTAAAATGTTGCAGCCAAATATAGCCATTTCCTGCATTTCAGAAGCTGCTAAAACTTTACGATACCACTAATGAACAACTTCAATCCAACCCATTTGCTACTTTTCTGTTAATATAATTTGCTTCCAAAGGACCTATATTGATCTCTTCCAGATTATCAACCAATCTAACGAAGAGCGCGTACTCGGATTTCTTCCCTCTGCTTAATGTATATTATTCGGAATCGCGGAGACATATTTTACGATGCCCAATGCCCTTTTCTATACAAATAATTTAATTTCAATGCGCTTTTTTCAAGACATTTTAGGCGTAAATATGTGTTTACTCGTCTGAAGCTCTGGACACAAATTTTGCATACTACTAGTGCCAAAAAGATGTGATGCACTCTGAAATGTCATGGAAAGTTGGGTATTTTTTACAATTTCAGGTGTGTGGGGTTGGTGGGCAGGTTCCGGATCGGAGGTGTTATCATTAACCATGCACATAGACGCAGGACATCAATAAACATTGAAAGGAATCTATTCAGGTAAGAATTATTTATTTATTTGTTTGAAGAGAAAATGGTCCACATTGTCGGATTCTACCTTTAATTGGCCACCGAAAAGCTGAAGAACTGAAAGTAGGGCGATCAACTAAAACATACACATTTAACTAAATGAATCACAGCACAACGCCCACGAATGGTTATCATCATCGATTATAATTAGCCGTCTTCGGTCCATCCTTAATGGTAGAGTGGTGAGAGAATGACGATAGAGTGCCGACAGTGTTGAGAGAACGACGACTGGCGGGGATACGACACCATCTCCTCGGATTACACCACAAACATGGAAGCTACCTTCCATGTCGTTCAGATGACTGACAGTCTGTGTTTAGATAACTGAAGACAGGTATTTCCTTTCCGGTAGCTTCCGCCTGGGACTTTAGGTCGTCGGCGAGGACTTGACTTAAGTGCTAGGGTCGCCACCGATGTTGACCGAACTCTTGCCGATGTTGACCGAACTCTTGTCGGTGTTTGTCAACACTTCACACCATGTTTGGCCTGTTTAGCACGGCTACAAAGCATCAGCGCTATCAAGTTAGAAAGTTAAAGGGTCTTCCTAACCTTTTACCTACAAGTGGGGTAAAAAAAATATTGTTTGTTTTGGATATGTTGCATTTTATTGCTTGCGAGGATTTAGAAAAAAAGTTAATCTTTATAAAATGTCCCATAATACGTTCTGGCAAAACTACAGAAACGTTGAACTTCCTAATGTGCAAGTTTTTGATTTTGGTTGGATTTGGCGGGCGTTCATACACACACAGCTATCTTCCACTTGCTAGTATTACGTGAACCACTGCAGGAGCGGATCTGTGATTTCAGATTAGAAGGTGGCTGGTTTTTCTTCCAAATGTTAGTTTATACGGACGAAGCATGTTTAAATGACATCGCTATATCATTAGTGCTTGTTCCACCCGTATATGCCATTAATCGTACACAAAAAAAAACAACGTAAAAATACTCCTTAGAAACAGTCAATGGCTTATTCAAGGGCCGATATTGTACATGGATACATTTACTACTAAGGAGGGAGGGGGCGGGGGTAGATTTTTAAATGCCAGAGATGCGTGCTGACGTGTAATGATACAGTTAATCAGTTTTTAGTTTGAATTTATGCTGTTTATTTATTTAAAGCATGTTAAAGGAGTTCATTTAATTGGATCACGGTTACATCTCACTCCCCCACCCCCCGGAATCCGCACCTGAACTGACACGGTTCAGTTACAAGTTACATACAACACTATTCTTTTAACGAGCCAACCAGGTTCCGAACCTCAAATTGTTATTTGGCGTTAATAATGTCCTAAAATTGAAAAAACAACAACAACAAAAACGGACTAAATCTATGTAGAGACATTATTTTCAGTGAAATAAGAAAGCTATATGTGTATTGCATAGAAACCATTCTAATCCGATCTTTTATCTGGTCTGGTGGGTAATCCGTCACTGAAGTACAACTGGAAACCAGTTGAAAACCATTTGACTGTTAAACCATGTTTACATGTATCAGGAAAACATCTAAAGATTTTAGTATCTGTCTATGACATACAGAGTTTATTTCTAAAGTATCAAAACTTGTTTGAAAGCAATCATTAAATCACTATTTCATATTGTGTGTAATCTTACACAATATGCTTTGCTTGTTTCCAGTTAACAGAACAGATATTTAACGTACCTTGACCAATACCAAAATATCAGACCAAGAACCGAAAATCGGGACATATACAAGACAGAAATGAAGCTTTTGACTGGCTGACACAACAGCAGTATCACGTGGACAACGTGCGTTCCGTTTCCCGGATTCTGATTTCAATGTTTTAGTTAAGTTGTAAAAAAATATGTTTGACGTTGAAAACTTAACAAATTATTGTTAGTGTAGCGGCACGTTAATACAATTATTTTAATATAATTCATTTTTTGTTGTTGTGAAGATAATGATGTCATATTTTTCTTACTTGCCTTGGATAAACGCCTTACCATATTATAAAAAATAAAATAGATTTACACCAAAAGATATTAAAATGTTCTTTAATATCATAATTGCATAACTGATGTTGCTGTGTTTTCCAGATATATGGGAAACACCATTTACATCCTTATTGTCCACCTGAATGTTCTTGTATGTCTAGTATGTACAAGGCTACAAGAAAACTGAGAGTGTCCGCCTATCTGGCTACATCATCCTAAGTTTGTTGACAATATGGACACTCGGTAAGACTAAAGTGCACTTGTGTGCAGAGTACATTCATTATCAAACAGCTTTGTGTCAGAGAGTCATATACTGTTGCACCAGAGGTAAGCCTATCAACATAATTGTGTTGGTATTTCTGATAATCGTATGTTGCGGACCCGGCCGGTGTTGTTTGTATAAAGGTGACATGTTACGCCAGCTTGGAAAATTCGGAGCTCGTCGATTTGACAACAGTGCTGTGTCTCTCACATAAACGCCGTCGCTAGGAATGTGCCGTGATATACACAAGGCAAATTCTTAAATAGTTATTTTAATAATAAAATCTATGATTAGGAAACATTTATAAGAGTAAATATATTATACATTTCCACTATCAATATTTACGAAAACATTTTCGATTTTAAATTTTTTTAAATTTACGACGAATTAGCTGTTTAAATCTTATCTTGATAGTGCAATTTTATAATTTTGCATTGACTGGTTCATATAAAACACAGTAAAAGATTAAATAACCCATTTTGGATTGACCGGTTCATATAAAACACTGTAAAACATGAAATAGCCCATTTTGCACTGACTGGTTCATATTAAAAACTGCGAAACATGAAATAAATTACCAATTTTGCATTGTCTGGTTCATTTAAAGCACTGTAAAACATGAACTTCCCAAGTTTGCATTGACTGGTTCATATCAAACAGTGTAAAACATGAAATAACCCATTTTGCATTGACTGGTTCATATCAAACAGTATAAAACATTAAATAACCCATTTTGCATTGACTGGTTCATATCAAACAGTGTAAAACATGAACTACCCAAGTTTGCATTGACTGGTTCATATCAAACAGTGTAAAACATGAAATAAACCATTTTGCATTGACAACTTCATATAAAACACTGTGAAACATGAACTAACCCAGTTTGCTTTGACTAGTTCATACAAAACACGGTAAAACATGGAAAAACACAGTTTGATTTGACTGCTTCCTATAAAACACTGTAAAACATGAAATAAACCAGTTCGTGTCCCATTCTATTTTAAGCAATACAACTTGTAATTGTAACAAATCGTTACTAGAGATTCTACAGCAAATAAAGCAGATCCAGAACTGGAAACTTGCTGGTCAGGATCGTAACTATCTGCCGAAGCCTGATCATGTCATGATACACAGTCAAAGAGATGAAAATGTTGCAATTGTTCATCAGCAACAACAACACTATCATAGATCTGACTTATGCACTTAAAGATTGTCTTTTTGTAACACTAAACACTAAATTCGTGTCGCTTCTTAGTCACGCTGAACAGACAGATAAACGTCTTGGTTTTCGAATAAATTGACGTCACCACATCTGACGCGTCGTTAGGCCACTTAAACTAAATTTGTTGTACGATTTGATGACGTTTAACTTTAAGCTTTAAATTTTGGCGCGAAATGTTTTCATTAAAATAGTCTATTCATTGTATATGTAATATCCGAGGTGGGGGTAGGATGCATACAAATAACCTTGTTTACTGTCTTTTTCTCTAGTGGATATATCGATATATCAGTTATCATTTTAAATGTACATTATTCCCGGTGACACTGATCTTTTCACATTCTATTTCTATCTGTCAATGATTGTCTTTTACAAAAAAAATCATTTTATGTTATATTGTTTTATGTTTCCGTTCCTAAAACAAACAAGCCAAACCATTCACACAAATAAGCTGGATATGGAGTAGTCTCCCGTGCACTTGTGACCTAATAAGCTCTATTAGACGCCGGGCACCAATCAAGTTGGATTAAACTGGTTGGTTTCCGGCACGAACCAATAATGTCAACTGACCTGTTACAAGAAACATTATTTGTTTAATGCTGTTTACTAGAAGTGTCGCGAGCATTTGCACACGAACTGCAGCTTGAATTGCACGAAACTTAGTTGAGTATTTGAGTATTCTATGAAGTTACCTGTCACGCCATCTTAACAAGCTTATTAACGTCAACAGAACAAGCACCTTATAAGTGAACAGGTTCAGATTATTATTTTCTGTATGCACAGCAATGAGTATGACCGGCAATTGAAGGTGGCGCTCGACCACACTTTATATTGTAGACAAATACCCTTTATTATTCAATTACAGCTATATCCGTCTCCGTTATGCTAATATTCATCATTATACATAGTGAAATAACTTGTTTGCTATTTATTGAGGTAAACCAAAATATAATGAAATGTGCAGACCACGCCATTTGGCTTATTTAAACGATCTAGTACTATGTCAATGATATTTGTTAGGTAAAATACATCACAGTCTATCGACGTCCTTATCGTAAAACAGTTTCCTGTGTAGCATTGTTCTGTCGGTAGTGTATCTAATAGAAGAACTACATGTATATGAATCTTATTTACGTAATCTACTGACAGCATAAGCCAATTCATACATGGTGGTTTAGTTATTCTGATTCTAGTTGGCTGGAATCTAATGGATTGATGTTTAATTTTGGCGAGTTTCTTGCCGGGTTTTAATTGACAAAAATGCCTCATCACTCACACAATACTCCCAGGAAGCCAGCAGGGCCAAATGTCCAGGCTGTAACGTTAAAATAAAGTATTTAACAGCGATTTAAACAAGAATGAGACTTAATTTGAATTTTTGTCCTACTTTTACGCCCTATCAGGTGCCGGTAGCAGTAGAAAAGTGGCCTCTTCGCCATAGGAGATCAAATCTAGGACACTTCGGACAATTGGCAGCCTGTAAGTTAATAAAATATGGCACCTGATTGGATAAAAAATATGGCAAAACCAAAATACTTATAAATAGTTACAAATGTGTAAACGGACTCCTTTCTGATAATGTTTGTGTCATTTTTGTTTAAATGTTCAAGTTTTTTACAGTAATTTAATAAGTTATTCAGTCATACAGAAATTTATGATCGGCCATATTTACTTCTACACAATTCTCGTCCATAATTTATTCTTGCCTGACCACAAGGGTAAGTGACAGTGCACAGAAGCGCTATAAACAACGATAGACGGACAATTAACACGTTTAATGTATAATCTTTGGTTGTGGCAATGTTGAAACATTATTTACAGATACCGACAACTTTTCACCGCCGTTCTTTTAGTTCCATGTCTGCAGAGTCACGTGACAGATTTATAGACCCGCCTACTCCAAATGATGATGCATTTAAGCGAACATGAAAGTGGCGCCACCTAACACAGACGCCCTCTGGTGACGGATGTGTTGGGCAATGTTCGTACATTATCGGAACGTGGTCGACTGTCTTCCGTGAAAGTTGCGTGCCGACGGATTTATTGAGTTGCTTGATTATGTTATAATGCGACTTATCTAAACGTCTTTCACTTCTGCATAATTTGCTGCCACCAGAAGGGCCCTCCCAGATGGGGTGCAATGCACATTTTGATATAATCATAAATAATATTGGTTTTCAACAATTTTACATTAGAAAAACAAGTCAAAACAAAAATGAATTACGCTTTGTGACATTTTCTTCAGTCTTCCTTTTCTTTTTCTATTAAAAATAAATAAAAGTTTCAAAATTGGGTGCAATGCGCGTTTTGATATAAGTTATAAATTACAATGAAAAGCGATTTTAAAAACAAATAAAAATAGTAAATAATGTTTTGTCACGATTTCTTCGGTTATTATTGTTTAAATGAGCTTTTTAATTTACATAAATTAAACACACAAAAAACGCAAAATCAATAAAGAGGATTTTGGATCTGATGTGGAGGATATACATATTTGTTTACAAGTGCAATCAATGTCGCCATGGATTTTAAAGTGTATATTAACTTATTTACTCTAGGTAGCCGAAAATGCTAATACATTCCTCGGTAGCCAGTAAACAAACAACAGTATATGGTCGGTCAACTATTTGTATGTAAATATACAGTACAACACTTAAGTCTCAATTACCATAAACAAACGAACGATGAATAATTAAAATAGCTATTAGTTTACTTTTCAACCCATTTTGTAAGTCTTATGAACTTGACGAGCCTTCGATATAGATGTTAAAATACCATGATGGATTTACGGTTACTATATCTCGACATGAGGCTCTTGTCAAAAATGCGGAAAAAAAGTTACACATGTAAAGTCAGCTGTTTTTTCCCCTAGATTTTCAAATTACGAAAAATAATCAAACAATGCATTATATGTGTATGTATTTACACATGTAAAGTCAGCTGTCCCCCCGTCCCCCTAGATTTTCAAATAACAAAAAATAATCAAACACTGCATTATATGTGTATGTATTTACCACATTTACCATTCGAATCTGTTTAGACACATTATATATTCAAAAGGCCTTGGTCACAGGAGAGCCACTCGTCAAATTATACTTATATATATTTAAATTATAGCGTTACTATCGGGCCAATCTTCGTGTTGTTATAACTGACGGTTTCACATGATGCGTATTAACGCATGCGCAGTTCGGAAACAAACTTAGAAAAAAATTGGAAGCTAAGCGTAGCTACGCTATTGAAGTTCCCAACCTAAAGACAATGCAATCTTCAAAAGAGCAGCGTATTTACATATAATGTAGTAATTACTGACCAGAGGTTATGTTTGATTCCGTTATTTATTGTGGTTCAACAAAGTTTTGCTTTTTTAAACAATATTTTAAAAAGCAAATCTGACCAACATTGGCTAAGTCGCTTTAAATTTTCATGCCCGTTATTTTGTAGATAAAACTGTTTGGAAATACAAGTCATTGATAATCCGACAACAAAAGACTTGATCACATTATAGAAAAATATATAGAAAAAGAATGCTCACTTTGTCTTCCTTCACCTGAAGTAAGACTCTGTTCTGTACCATCGGCCGGCTACCATCTTCCACACAGCGCCGATAAGCCCGCCTGGCTTGCGGAAACAATACGTCGTTAACCCGCCGGCAGGAGATAAGAGGAGATAAGCAGTGGTTCCCTGTCGGTTGATGATGCGGACCGACACTGGACACGGTGACAGTAATTTATAGCACGGGTACCGGGCGCCGGGATCTGGACACACGGAAATGCGAAATTGCTGCCAAGAAAATACCAGATGTTTTTATTCTGTCTTCTGTATGTTTAGTTCGATTTTCCTGTCTTTCGATTATTCTATTGTGTATGTTTGCGCATGTGGTAACCGAGCATTCTTCAGACTATCTTACAGGCGCGTAGCTGCCTGTGCGTGCACATTGCGTACACATTGCCCCTAAAGAATGAAAAGAGACTTGATACCATATAGGCACTGACATTTGTTTAGTAATGGGGATTACTTACGTAAGTCCAAGAGACAAATTATGACTAAAACAGTGGCGTAGCTAGGCATGATATGATGTGTGTGCATGGGCGCTAGAGGGGTCCGGGGGCATGCTCATCCGGAAAATTTTCTGCTTCTAGATCGTGAGTTGTGGCTTCTGGGTTTTGGTTGGTTTGTTATCAAGATATAACTTAAGTTATATATCTTAATAAAGTTGAATTTTAAGTTATATTTTTATGTAACATACATATAAACAGTGATTTGCTTTAATCATGATATACTTTTTTATTTTCAACAAAAAAGCCCCTTGAAGAGGTAGTTGTCTGGCTATGACCATTTATGTAAAAATAGTGCAGATTTAACTTTTTATGTTTTCTTTCTTTGGAAACAATATGTAGGCAGCTGCGTATACTGCGTACAGGCAGCTACGCGCCTGTAAAATGTCGTTGTTTCTCCTAGTGCTTTGTATCATTTTGACATAGACCACTTGAACCATTTGTTTGTTGCGAGTTCTCAAAATGGCTTAAAATGACCTTACATTTTATTAAAAGACATGGTAGTCAAATATTACTTCTGCTTAAGAAAGTGATTTATTTTTGTATAAATAAATATCTTGGATAAATATTTAAAATAAATGATCCGAACCAAAAGGAAAATTGGGCGTGTGTTTGAGTACCTTCTCCTTTGTAAATAGAGCAGAATGTCATGATTAAATATACAATTCTTTTAGTATGTTAATGTTTGTAATTTAACATTTTCCTCCAAACCTAATTACATCGATATTTTTAATTGACGTCTACATTGTACTTATTTATAGATTTAGAAATAATGGACACATACAGCGATATATTTCACAATCTGTACTGTCTTACAATTGAGGTTATGTTTTAAACAGACCTAACTTAAACTATAAAGTATAAGTTTATGAAGGAATTATGCACAAATGCCCCCAGAACATGGGTAAGATGTTTTTAAATGTATTTGGTATAGGCAAACCATCGGATACCGCCTTTAAACGTCCCATTCCATCTCTTTGCCGACCGACAATTCCAAGGCGGTAACTGTTGGCGTTTCCCAATATTTGATTTTTTGTTACTCACTGTTGTGTCACTTGAATATATAGCAGGCATCTTTAAACCTTTGTCTTGTGTTCTTCGAAGTTTATATCTGTTGTTATACACCTTGCCATAATGAAGCCTTTTTATTAAGAGTGGCATATATATTACTGCTGATCGTGTTATATACTTTAGCAAAATAACCAATGACCAAGTGGCTCTAATAATTGTCAAATCGCCTGAAACAAAGGTCAACAACTCTCGATTATACCATTTCAAGCACGACTGGCAGATTTATGTCCCTTGGCTTTGCAACTGCCAGATTTCACAATTAACAATGTCGCAGTGTATTTTACAACTAGTTGATTATTCTCACTAATATCCAACTTGTTACCTGATTAGCGCGAGTAAATTAGACTTTTGCAAGGGCAGCAGGGATGGACCCCAAGGGGGTGGGGGGGGGATGCATCCCCCACCAATCTGGTAAAAGAGTAGAGTTGCAAAAACACATGCATTGTAAGCTTAAAACATACTAAGCTTTTAAAGTAAATTTTGTCTGTTGACTGCTTAGGTCAAAGTTATGGTCACTACCTGTGTATATATATATGCGATGAAGTGGAATGGCTCTTGATTCATACACACCCCCGCCAAACTTTTCTGGAACCGCCCCTGAAGGGCAGTTCCGGTTCAACCAGCTGCTGATGGGAGTTGTCTAATCGTTATCTGCACTATGTGCTTTTAAGCATCTGCATACATGTCTTTCTATTTTTGGATGAAATTATAAGCAAATAATTAGCAATAAGTATATGATATTTATTATTGTAGCTGTCAGTAGTTAAACTCTTCTTACGTCGTTCTTACTGTTTCTAGAATCCCGTCGTTTATTGGCGCCGCTCGTGAGAGCGGTGACTCTTATGGAATACATTTTTTTATGTGGATGATGGTGTAGCAGGCATTAACAGGAAATCGCAGCTGTTTTGTAAGACATTTTTTCCGAGAAAAGGACCAAGTACCCCTTTTTTTTAACAATGTAGCTTGCAACAACCAAAAAGCATAACTTACAATTATTAGTATTAAGTAGTAGGCATAAAGTGGAATTAGTAGTTGTTTGGCGAGGTCTTGTTTAACACAAGAAGCAGAGTATGCCGATGTTAACAATAGAGCTTGTAATTGTAGATGTAGCAAACAATAAGAAAGATTGTAAAGCAGTAGATAGATTAGTTCCAATCAGAGTTACGGTTCGTTACTCCCTAATCTTTATGCCAAGAATCGACAGTGTAAGGGTGTGTTAAGTTCCCAGAATAGTGATATTCTTGTTTAAAGCGCATGATCTCAACAGCGCCTTGCATGTCTTACATCCGTGCTCTTTCTTGTAAGGCCATTGTGTCAACTCCTTCCGGTGCAACATAAAAAGCAAACTATTGTATAATATCGTAACTTCCGGCTATGAAGTATGAGAACGACAGCGGCATAGTATCTTCGTGGAAAAATTCTTAAAACACTACAAATCAGATAGCTCACATTATTTGCATAAATTGGTTCATCACGACGGAAGTCGAGCCCATTTCCTGTTTCTGAAATGAAAGACATACATTAGTTATCTCAGTTGTGGGTAGGTATTTTCATATATTTTTTCATAAAAAAATCTTAATTTAAGTTTTAATTTGCTTATTTTTAAAGTACCGCCCATGCACCTTAATTTATTCTTATCTCAATCAATTAGTAAATTTTATGAGCATGTTGCTATCATAAGTGTTTAAAACAGTTGCAAAAGTTGAACAATTCTATATTCTTTTTCAGTAACTATATACCAAATACCTTCCCAAAAAAGGGAGGTAAGAAGGTGGAATTTAAATAGAGAAGCATCCCTTTATTAAAGGAAAAGGGGATTTCAGTGAGGAACTGAGATATTGTAAGTCAAAGGCAAAAGTGTTTGGCCTTTAGAAACGCCTTCAGTCGGAATCTCTCGACCTTACTTTTGCGAAAAATATATTCGTAGAAATAGCCGAGTTGTTCCGAGTGGAGACACATTGTGCGAGAAGTAGGTGTAAGCAAAAAGTGTTTCCAAACTGGTCATTCTTCACAAGTCATCGTGCGGGGGATCGTCATATGTGCACATAAACCTTTCAGACGAACTCCCATTATCATAGATCATTACCAGGAATGTGCCTTGTCACTGTCCGTAGTGACACGTAAAAGTACGTTAAGCCTGTGATCTAGGCAAGGAAATATAACTTCCCAATCGTCCAGCTCCACACTGACACTACTGTACATATCTATACATATAACTGTTATATGTAGTTCAAATGAATCCTATATATTCAGTTTTTTTACCAGTTAAAAAAATCTGATGACGTACCCATGAACTATTTCACTTTACTCTTAGAATATAAGTGGGATCCGCTAAACTTCTAAGTGTGAGTTGTTAAAGATGGTGTCCGACAGTTGGGTCAGATTGTTTTTGTCTCGATTAACCGTATTAATTTTTGTTACCAGGAAAGATCCCGCGAAATGCTGTTTATCGATGTCCTACATCAATATGAAAAGTATAGCATAACAACTTGTCATTACACAGATGTATTTCATACCTGATGTGCCGTCTTTTGTGGACAGTTTTTGTGTGTGCACGGTTAGCTAGTTTAAAAAAAAAAGAAAACCACGCGACCACTTACTTTCGAGCAATCGTAACTCCTTGGGTTTTTCCGTCCTCGGGACACTCATCAGATGATTTTTGAATTATCCAAGGTGTTCCGATTGACTTTTAAGATCACCTTATATCATCATCGGTGTATCCAGTTTGCTGACGGTATCTCTTTATATCCGAAATCCCCATCGTGCTTATGTATATATTTGGAAAGACGTTTTCACGATGTCTACCGTCTAACAATTAAGGTAATTTTCAAAATCGACTTTATTAAGACCGAAGTATGAATTTCTTAGTAGAAACTAAGGCCAAATTCTCCGAAAGACATTGGTGTTTTATTCATTGTGTTCTGTGTTGGCAAACTGTCGAGTACCACCTTTAATAGGCTCATATTCACCTTGTTTCACCATAAATGTCTCTAATATCATCATTATTTATATATTTTTCCAAAGTATCTTTCTCATAACAGAGACACAATAGAACCTCTCTCTTTACAACATGGACTGCATGTACAATCCACAGAGTAATGACGAAATCACTTGTGACACAAAGGCATCATTTCATATTCATCATAACAGGATTTTTTGGAAAAAACACAAACATGACCATAATTTATCGTCACAAGCACCCCACAGTCCATAAAAGCCAATTTCTGATTATTACGACACAACCACACTATCTTCCAAGAAATCTCGTAAAGTGATGCCCAATACTTCGTAAACAACAAAATAAAAACAGGAAAACAAAACGTTCGTTGTTGTTGTTGTGTGTGTGTGTGTGTGGTTTTTGTTTTTGTTTTGTTTGTTACGTTACCTATAATGACTCAACTCCATGCAGTAGTAAAATCGATTCAGCATAACATGTTGTCATAAAGCAGTCATGATCATTTCAGTGTACATGTAATTACACACCTGGGTGAGTATTATTCACACATCAGTGAAAATTACGGACACCGTGTAAGTGACGTCAATCGTAGACATAACAAGAAAGAGCACGGATGTACCAATCTCCTCACAGCGATTACGTCACGCGTTGCTACTTAAATCTCTGCCCCCAGCAAGGATCACGTGACGATAGTGTATCACGTGAAGTAAACATGGCGGCCTCCATAAACACGCCACGTTTGACTTTCATAATTTCATACTTTTTCATATTTTAAGTTACTTTTTATTTTTAATGTGACAAAATCAATATTTTTAAAGGAAATATACTATATTTTGAGGAGATAAGTCCAGAAAAAATAAAAATAAAAAAAAAACGCTATCCGCCTGTATTTGGGCGAAAAACTTGCTGGTGGCAGTGATATAATGTACTGTCAAGGGAAGTAATCACTGCGGGGAGTTTGCGGATGTGCAACATCCAAGGCGCAGCAGAAAGCCTGTGGTATAAACAAGAAGACGAATATGTAGGGCACTAGACATTTTCTAACATCGTAGGTTCTATGGTAACATAAATATGAGAGGGGGATGGGGTGGGTGGTGGGCTATCAGCTAGTTTCCTTTATTCCTTGTTGTCTAATACATCCTTGTTATTGCAAGATGCAGTATCAACTTCGGCATACTCGGTTTCTTTTGTGAAACAATATCTCTTCAAACAGCTGCATATTCCTAGCATTGCCTGCTTTTCTTTTTATAGTTGCAAGCTACTCTACTCTGTTACCTTGGCATATTTGGTTCTTTTCCCTGAAAAAGATCTCACTAAACAGCTGCGATTTCATATGTAATTGCCTGCTACGGTGCCACTCTCCAGATTGCCAATGAAATACAGAAAACAAAGCGTCAAAAAACTCATTGACTTCGAAGGTTAGATGACACTAAATAAATATTTCTATTGCAATTGTAAATGCTTGGAAGCAGACTTGCATCATGGCCAAGCTGTGGTGAACCGCGTAACCATATTTGCGGTAGTTAAAGCTCAACCTTTTGATTCCAGATTATGTTTTATTATAATATGGTTGAAACTTCATTTTCAACAACGTTTTCATCTTGACATAAAAATAAAGAATGAACCGTTTCTGTTATTTGTTTTCTTGGAGTCTTTAATAAAAATTAATTCTGAGCAGAATCTTAACTGAGCAATATTTCTGAAGGTGGACACTCAGGTATTATTTAAAAACATTCAGAAGTCGTAACCACTGCTCCGAAATATGTCAACTTTTTAAATGAAATACATTCTCGATCACCACTTATACAAATTTTACCACCTGAGACATAATTGCAAATAATTGTAAAATGCTAAAAAAAAGATATCCACGAATCGTCTAATTAAATAATAAATATACCCACTTCCTATAAGTTGTTGCTCTTCCATCTTCGATTAAAGGTAGGAAAACATTTGTTTTATTAATTAGAGGTAAATTGATTATACATGTATTTAAAATGAGTTATGTGAACTATTCAAAACTTATTATTGCCCTTTTTTAAATCAACTTTTAACAAGATATAATGTTCGTAAAATACAAGAAACGAAACTATTATGAAGGAGAGCCACATGGCTTTCCTTCGTAATAGTTTCGTTTCTTGTACTTTAATAAACGTTCTTACAACCTGTGATTTGCGCAGCAGATAAGAGTTCTTGTTTTTCGTTGCGCCCTACCAAAATGTTTTTTTCTCTAAGGCGGACCCAAGTTTAGGTGTGTCTGTTGAATGATTGTCAAGGTAAGTTGAAGTTTAGAAATTGTTATAAAGGTTCAGTATTTACTTTTTACAAATAACATCCTTGCTAGAAAAAAAGTGACTAACGTTTGAGCGCATATAAGTAAAGAAACGTAAGCAGGACATGTCGTGTGTTGTGCACGCCCGTGACGACATATATCCATCAAAGAGGCGACGTCTCTAGGACATGTTTATAACTATTGTATTATACATCATAGCTCTAGTAAACGTGACTTCTGACCCTTCGTGACCTTTGAGAACTGACCAGTCCCAAAACTGACCAGTCTAACTGACCATCTGACGGATATAGAGTCCACACCTGGGCCGAAATCTGATCAGTTGGTATACAGGTGTAGATAGGTATAACCATGGATACGACGAGATTTTGGTAGGTATATTTAAAGATATAATAATGTTTTATTAACGATTTATTGAATTTAGATCTAAAAACTTAATCATATTTAGTTTTGTTTTAATAATCTACGTAAAATATATCTGTATAACAAGTTTATATGATAAATGTATACACTATAAAAGTAAAGACGTGATTTTATATCATTGAAATGCTTTATAATACAGTTATAAAAGAATATTCCAATTTTGTCAATTTCATCAACATATTAAAACAATATTGAAGCTCCAATATGACAGTAATTAAGCATGCATAAAGATCGTTTGCATGAATTAATTGTTTATTTACATCTATCTTTGAAATTTAATCGAAGTAAAATATATACTGAATTGCGCTTTATCCTTTTTTCGGCTGTAAGTAAATCTTTCAATTTATTTGGGGTTTATTCTATTAAAAATAATATTACTTAAAGCCCTAATCAGAGTTTATGTGAAATGTTCACCGCTTGAAAGTTTATTCAATTTCGGGCAGAAAGTCGTTCATAATAATACAATATAATAATACAAACAAACATGGCGGGTTTAAAATTAATAATAATACATAAATCTGTATAATATGTATATTAAAACGGTATAATGTGTAGCCTACAATATTTATGTCATGCATCTACTTTCTTAAAGACACGTACATCTTGACCGTGTGGCTCACCATCTTGTGTATCTAAAACAGTGGCAATGTGCAATTAGTAAAATGTAACAAGAACTCATCTCTTTCTGAAGAATTATTTTTTTTACAAAATGGGTTTTTCAAGAAACAATAAAAGTCACATAGGACTCGTTTTCCTGTAGTTGTGTCGATATTAGCTGGCTGGGGTAGTGATTTATTATGATCATAATCGCTGTCGATATATATATATATATATATATATATATATATATATATATATATATATATATATATATATATATATATATATATATATATATAATATATATATATTAATCAGTCAAATATGTTAGGGTAGTTTTATCTTGGAAGAGTTGTAATTATGTTTTAGAAATTTGCAGGACAAACGTCATGTCGTATATAATATCGATGGTTATGAAAATGGATTCAAGTCAATGTAGTCAGTTTTTCCAAATAGCATGCAAAAAGAACAAATCTTGTTTGTTTTACTTGTAGTTCAAGAACGTTTGTCCTCGCCGCAATGTTGGCGCTGGTTCTACTGCCCAATGACGTCACATCACAGCAGACGGTGCCGTTCTGGAACATGTATAAATGGGGTTCGAACATCCAGGCGTGGTGCAGGTTCCACTGCACGGAGAAGATCAACGCAGGACTGCTCTTCAAGATAGATACTACAGGAGTGACGTCAAACTTTAAGGTAGGGACCACTGTTATGATCGGAACTCTCCGGTTAATTCCGCCAATCGTCATCATGGACTGTGAAGCATTATTCGCCGAGGAGTTCGGATTATTTCTCTTTATGAAAATCTGTTATTGTTCTATTTACATCTTCTGTAAAGATGTTGTCAACAGTTACCATGTAATATTGTAAAACGTTGTTTGTTTTTAAATTAAAACTTACTATGCTTCATTATATGGATAGCTTAACGTTTTAGGTAACACGCTGTATATACAACGATTTAGCAGCTAAAAATATACATCCTTATCAGGAAATTCTAGCGAAAGCTGATTTTTTTTATCAACCCTGTTTGCCTTGGCATGATTAATTCATGCTTAGCAGGCTAAGCAATTATGCTAACTAAACGACCTGAAACAATATTTCCAAAGCCCAGCGATAGTAAACATTTCTCTACAGCATCTAACTTTACGGAAATTAATTTTTCAATTGAAATCACATGTTTCAATCGTAGCTGTCCATGACAATTAAGCGTACATAACGGGAAATTGGACTAAAATACTTCTTAGTGATGATTGGGCTAATTAATTAATTAATTAATTATATATAATGCATCAGTACGAATATTCATAATTTATATACAAGTAGATATTACACTCGTATAATAGCCAACCGTACAACACTATTACATGTCGACGTTTCATCAAAGAAAACTACCGTAAGAATGACATATCCCTGTATCCCTGTACTGTGATGGTGTGTCACGTTACGTCCATTGTAACATAAGTATACTAATCGGAACTCCTCGGGTAATTCCGTCATTGGGACAATCATCCCGCGGATGTATCTAGTGCAATGATACTTACTGAAATCACGTTCGCTTTGTTCGCCGGAAGTCGGAAGAAGAATATGCCTAAAATGTAGTTCGCACAAAACATAAACAATGCCATCGTTTGACAACTGCGTGTCTGCTGCGCTGAGTAAATTAAAAACAGATGATTTTGAGCTGTCATCCTAGCTGCCATCTTTGTTTTGACGTCTGTCACAAAAGTAGTTCCATTTAGGGAAATGGCCGAGGTGATCCAACTGCCTACATACATCCGAGAGATGATTCGAGAATTATCCGAGGTGTTCCGATTGATAATGATACATATTGACAAGTATTATTGGACGTTAATGACATCACACTATGAAGGCCCGCCCGCATGAGGTTTAATGAGTAATAATTATTATTATCATAAACATGACCCGCGTCTAGACTACATCTTAAGCTATAAATGTGTGACTGCATGACAGCAGCATATTAGATTATTACAAGAATTAGTCTATTGACAGGCACCTTGGTTTTCGATTGGTTACTTTGGTTGTCTCATTATTGGTGGTCTCTCACAGTTTGGACCAAACTTTTTTGTCCCAAATAACCAAATAAGTCATTGTTACACGAAAAGGTCCTGCAAAATGCAATTCATTGATGCTCTATATCAGTGTGAACAGTGAAACCTAAATCCCCATTTCTCATTGCAAAAGGTATTTCTTATACGAGCCACGCTGCAGAGATAGCTATTTTTAAACTAAGAAAACCAAACTTACTTTTGATATTACTATATATTTTCGTCCGGGTAGTCCGCTCTGACTATGACTTTATGCTGAATTCCCCAAAGCAGTGGTAAGATATTATTACATATATTAGCTATAGGACAATTGTCGGATACCAACTTTAACGAACGACAACGCCACCACACAGATATATTTTGTATCGATTGTTAAGAATAATATAACGTGCATTTTACCATGTTCAGAGACCCACCATTAAGCACGAGCCATAGAACTCAAGTGATCAATTTCATTCCAACATTTTTTTTCTTTGTTGTTAAAATATGATTTTCACCTAAATAGCTCAGTCAATGCTTCGTTACAATTTATATAAGACAAATAGCATTAAATGCAGTGAAGATAATGTGTCCTGAACAGCCGTGACTTGAGCAGAATTCTTAAGAACTTCTTTCTTAACATTGGCTGGCGAATAGTGGCCTGTATACAGAAAGTACGACGCACATTCTCGAGCTTTTGTAGATTCTTGAGACCTGGTGCGATTTATTGACCATTTAGTTGTAGCAGGCAAAAAGCATAAATATAAGCACCTTCTCAATTCAGGAAAAAATGTTCAGCATACTTCCAGTGGAAGGTTCTATATGCATATGAGGCTGTTCATCTCCAGATACAAGTATATTTAACTGTACGACGCAATGACCTGGAATGTTGGCGTTATTTCAACAAACGTAAATTCACAGAAATACAGCCCAGGGAATCAATCTTACAAAACGTTAAGTTCCGTACGCCGTCAATTCTTCTACCATTTCCCTTATACCTCGGTTGTATTGTTCCTCAAATCAGTATACGCGTAGTCCAGTTTGTCTAAAATACTTCTACTATATCAACTTTTACCCTGCTGATATGATTTCCTTAAAGACACACAAATACATCAATTGTACATCTTGTTAACTCCATGCCTACGAGGAATCATTCAACCAGAAAATGTCGTTGACTCTACGAAGCATTAATATAGTTGCAACTTTTCTCTACGTGTAATTTATGTATTTTTCTCATACACGTAATGTTAAGTTGTAAATTCACAGCCACAGTAACAACACGTTTATGTATAATATCTTGATGGTATAGTTCCTCCTTCACTCAAAGTACAATGCACATTGAAATGTTGATGCGATATCAAGGAAACTTTTTTGTACATTTTTTTCAGACATTCGGTAACCTAAAGCTGCACTCACAGAACGGCACGTCGTACATCGTGGAGACGAACTATGATATATGGAACACAGACGGTTTCTGTCAGTTTCAGTTCGGCCTAACATACACCGGCATTGGACTCGACGGTAGGGGCTAGAAATGGCTTGGCATAAATACAGACTAAGAAAAAAAACAACAACAGAAAAACAAATAATAACACAGCCACCTCATCACCTTTATTCCTTACCTGTGTGCGAGGTCCAATCCTTATATGTTTTTTAACTGCCTTCCTGGTTCTTTCCATGATAGTACCAAAAAAAAAAAAAAAAACACGAAGAAAGTCGATGCCTAACCGTGGTTAGGAATGATATATTTTATTTCTGAAGTTTCTATGTTATAAAATCTTATTACCACACCAATCAAGTTGAAAAGGTTTAAATGATTAAACTTATACGCCAGGATTTAAGTCGTTCATATTTTGCGTTAAGTTTCTCGCATGTCCGCATTTTACCTGTTATTCATTAGAAAAGAACCGAATATATTCAAAAGTATTACTGCAAAGGTTATTTCCCTTGTAATTGTGCGTAACTTCAATCACGGCCCAGATACGCACCTGTATGAATCCTTCGCGGCCAATATGCTAATTTTTCAGGAATTGGATCTACTAAGAAAAGATGGGGCAAACTCTTAAACATGTTGTTAGTCGCAACGGTTTTGGCCGAAGAATACAGAAATAGCCTCTATATGTGTACTCGAAATAAAAACAAAGCGGCGCAGCCCGTGAGCTTAAAGCAAGAAGGCGAATATGCTGGGAACCAGACTATTTGCTACCTTGATTTCTTCCATATTGTCTGCTACTTCTTGTTGATTACACGATGCAGTGTAAAACTCGACATAAGAGATTTTTGTTTTTCAAAGACCTCCCCGAAACAGCTGGAAATCCCTGTTATTGCTTTCTATATTATTTACATATTATTATTTATTTATAACTGAAATTGACATGATAACTTTGGGGTACTCGGTTCCTTTAATTTAAAAAAAGATATCGCCAAACCAACCGCGAAGAAATGTCCACAACATCTTCTACATAACAAGCTTATGGTTTGTTTGCTATGTTTTTGGCATATTATTATTTTTTTATTATTGCAAGGACTTGATAACATTGGCATCTTTGATTCTTTAAATTAAATAAAAACTCTCGCAAAACAACTGTCAATTCTTGTTATTACCTACTGCATTGTTGTCCTTGGTTTCACATTATTGTCCTTGGTTCAACATTACTGTCCTTGGTTCCATATTACTGTCCTTGGTTCCACATTATTGTCCTTGATTCCACATTATTGTCCTTGGTTCCACATTACTGTCCTTGGTTCCACATTACTGTCCTTGGTTCCACATTATTGTCCTTGGTTCCACATTACTGTCCTTGGTTCCACATTACTGTCCTTGGTTCCACATTATTGTCCTTGGTTCCACATTATTGTCCGTGGTTCCACATTACTGTCCTTGGTTCCACATTATTGTTCGTGGTTCCACATTACTGTCCTTGGTTCCACATTATTGTCCTTGGTTCCACATTACTGTCCTTGGTTCCACATTACTGTCCTTGGTTCAACATTACTGTCCTTGGTTCCACATTACTGTCCTTGGTTCCACATTACTGTCCTTGGTTCCACATTATTGTCCTTGGTTCCACATTATTGTCCGTGGTTCAACATTACTGTCCTTGGTTCCACATTAATGTCCGTGGTTCCACATTACTGTCCTTGGTTCAACATTACTGTCCTTGGTTCCACATTACTGTCCTTGGTTCCACATTATTGTCCTTGGTTCCACATTACTGTCCTTGGTTCCACATTACTGTCCTTGGTTCCACATTATTGTCCGTGGTTCAAAATTACTGTCCTTGGTTCCACATTACTGTCCTTGGTTCCACATTACTGTCCACAGAATTATCCAATGCGCAAATAACTTAGTGAACATAATAAATCAGAATAGTTATTTTAAAATATGTAATAAAAAAACAACAACATTATTACTTGTGTGTCTATCTTCAGGGAACTGCAGTTTCTACGAACCCACAACTGGTGATAAACCCAGCGCCAAGGGCCTGGATTTGGCTATGTGGAAGAACACATACACGGGAACACAATGGCGGTACCAGGGCCGGTGTTCGGTCCCATGCAGCGGAGTGTACAGACCTGGTACACTCCGGGTCACCATCGACGTAGATAAGACCACAACAAACTTCAATGTAAGTTAGTGAAATAGTTATAATATTATAAGTGTATAAACGTATATCCACAAACAGTTATTTGTTAAAATACTACGCAACGCACAATGTGAATCGAAAAAGCTCCGGAAATGTTTAAGTAATTGGTAACGTTTACAAGTTATGTACAATTTTTTGTCATAGAAGCGAACTCATAATGAATACGGAACACAGTATTTGTCTATGCCTTTCAACTTCAATATATGTCACTTTCAAAGCAAATTATGCGGAAAACAAAAATAACAAAAAAGGAAAACTTTAACATCAGTAACATTGACATTTTAAATATATCACATGCATATATATTGTTTAATCCGTGGTAAACATACCTTCTATTTAAATGATAAAGTAACATTTTTTTGTCAATTTTTATTCCTTGTTACTAAGCTTCTTTTTTACGAAAATCATCTATAATAATGAAAGCATGGGATTACATACCCTGAAGATATATGCGGTATTACCATATGGTGAAGCAGTCGCGGCTTAGAAAATGAAATCAAATATGGGTTCTTGCTTTTCAATGTTGCCTGGTAGTCCTATTTGCTTGTAACCATATACCTCCCTGTTGCCAGGCGTACGACCTGTTCACACCCACCATTCCCGCCGACTCTCTGGCACGGTCCTGGAACGTGATTAACCAGAAGGATGTCACGAGCAGCACGGGGATCTGTAACATCGACTTCGAGTTCGAGCACCAGGCCGAATTCCCCACCCCAAGAGGCACGTGTTACGTCATGTAGTGGGCGGAGTTTCTTTTTAAGTGTGGCGGGGCGTAATGATGTCATCGTATTGTTGTTTCTTAGGCTATAAAATATTGTATGAATTTTTTACTGACTTTGTTTCTTATTAGTTTTGTCCCTTTGTACTTTATTTAAGAGACTCTTTGTATCACCAATTTTAACCAAATTTCACTCAGTGACCTTTGGTTATGTAACTTTGGAGGATAGACTAAATACACTTTATTTCTTATGTGTTTTGAACCGGTTTCAAAATAGGATATTAAACGTTATCAGATTGGAAAATCGAAATATTTAAAATTTTACATTCGTGTTGCATTAGGAGCGTTTTATTCTAAAAACTGACCGGGATAGAAATATTAAATCGTTGTTATATATGTGAATTGTACAGACTATTGGTGCAGTGATGTTTATGTATAGAAAAGATGCAACCTATAAAGTACTAATAGAACAGTGCTGATTGCCTTTAAGAGTCATAATGGAGGAATCTTGAACCGTCCAGATACTGTGCTAGTGGGTCCATCAAGGTCCAGTAATGACACTGCGATGAATTTCAAAGACAAAAATGAGTGCCAAACAATCGGGTCTTATCACGGTGATTAGATAAAACAATACTGCTCTATCATCTTCGGTTACAAATACAGTACCTGGCCCTCTGTCCATTGCCAGATCTAGACATTGATAGGAGGAGATCTTTGTCTAAATATAAAGAGATCAAGGGAGATAACGCTATTCACACGGTGCTCCGTAATTTGCACAAGCATCGTGACAAATCCACCCATCTATCTCAAGTGAAAAGTTAAGTCCCACATCTAAATATTTATAAAAAAAAGGTTTAGCAGTTCGCCAAACTTTTGAGAAAATGTCATATTTTCCCTTTGTTTGAAGACGAACAGCCCAGATTCGTGTTAAAATTTTATGCAATCGTCTTTAAAATTCAGTTAACTTAGTGCATACCCTGAATACTTTTAAATTGAATCATATGTCAATTAGTTACTGTCCCTTGTGTAAGAATAAAACTTAAATATAAGGAATATGACAAAGAGCTTTGCAACATAAACAAAAATTCGAAAAGACACAGAAAAAAATGTATTCATGTGCAAACCAAATGCAAAAGTAAGAAAAAATATGTGATGAGAAATTCAACAAATAGAGCAAATCCAACACTTACCGCCACGGAATGATCAGTCGGTAAAGGGCACGAAACACAATATTGCAAGGTTAATTATTGATCTTCTATATTTTCCCACAACATTGACTGCAACATTTAATTCAATAAATATTCAGATAGATTATATTTTCCTTCAAGAAGGACAATTGCATTAGATCAACCGTCATGCGTTAAAACCCTTATCTTTCAATTTATACTAAAATAAACTAATCTCTGCAGTTTTCCTTTGTTGTCCCCAAATTATCTTGACTTACATGGTGCATTTATTATAAATGTTCAAACTTATCTGTCGTAAATTCCTTCCTGGCTAGTGTTTATTGTTTAGCTCAAGAACAAGATGGGAAAAACAGACATTCAAACACATAACGTGAGTGATAAGATCAGCAGGTAGGGTGGGACGGATTTGCGGTGGCAGGTCCGTTAAATCTCCATAAAGTAGTTGACAATGTGCTATGCATGTTAAGGTCTTATTGACTAGGTGGAGGTGACATTTTTATTATGTTTTCTAAAGATAGTCTATAGTATTAATTCAGTGCAGTTTTTACCCCCTGTACGGCTAGACAGTAGGGTTGGAGAGCTTAGGTACGAAGAGTGCAGAGAAGTCTCATGGAGGGTAGTTTAACTTTGTAAAGACAGAGTTTAATATAACAAAGTTAACGTCCTTTAAGAATGAGTTTCTTACAGAAAATGCAAAAAGACATTTTTCTATAAAATGTTTCCGACTTTCTGTATAAAGGGTTTTCGCAGAATTAGTTTTAGGGAGTAATCATATAAACGAGTTCCCAATTTTGAAGGGTTTCTGGATAAAGCTTTTTTTTATATAAAGGTAGTCCCATATAAAGTGGTTTGTGGATGGAAGTATGTGTGTCCATATTAAAAGGGGTTTTGGTATAACAGGATTCACTTATAGAGTGGTCTCTGGATTGAGGGGTTTATATATATATATACTTTCATGCGGGGAGGTTTTCCAGCTAACCTGCGGTACGCCAGTGGTTCTACCCGGAAATAAGTCTGGGGTCTGCCTCCACCAATAACAAGCTGGACGTCGCCAATTTAACCATAATTGTGTCGGTGCGATGTAACAAAAAACAAACAAACAAACTTGTAAAAATTATAAACATTTATAAAAACGCGGTATAACTGCCAGCAGTCAGTTAGTTGATTGCAATCTTAGATTATTAAGTCGTTACATTAACATGTTAAGTTAATTGCAAATAATGATTGTTATCGTCCATCAAGGTTAAATTCTTATCAAGCCTGGGAAAAACGACATCAGTTTTCAGACTTGCCAGACGGTTCTGGCAGCAAATAATGAGTCCTACAAATCATTCGCAATGGAAATAAGTGTTATGCTGTAATTATATATTATTAACTGTGAAGATCAATGTTCCATAAAACTGTGTACTTTACATACTGTGATAGTCACTTAATACCCCAGTGATATTTATATGTTAATAAATAAGTGTTTTGATATTGGCCCTGTTATTTGTCCGAGGGCAGTCGACTGACACGAGGACAAATAACAGAGCCATTATCAAATCACTTATTTATTGTCAATTTTATTAAATAACTACATGTACTTATAACATTTCACATAAGTTAGTTTTGCATTAATCCAAGTCAGATAATTCTTGTGTTTTTATGAAATCTACACGTTGTAAGTTTATAACACATTCGGTTAAACACTACCAATTCTTGCCTTGAATGTTTGAAAACTGAGAATATTTTGTTTCATAAAATTATGCAACCTGTCTTGTCTACATATAGACCGAGTTAGAACAAAATGGCTGCCATTTCCCAGAACTTTTTGCTGAAATATATATCATTGTGGCCCTGCCTTATTAGCCAATCAAATCACTTCAAATGCGGGCTTTATATTAATATCACTTTTAGGCCCAGGGCCGAAAAAGTGATATAGATATTGGCACTGTTTTAAAGCAGGCCGTCGTGTTATTGAACGTGGCAGGTGCTTTTTATAGGACTAGTAACATATAATTATTTAATATAAATATGATATTAATTTGTTTATGGTATTTATTTTTTATTGTTTTGCCTCTTTGGGACATGCAACCAATAAATAGGACCGCAATGGAAATAAGTGTTTGCATTTTATTGCATTATCCTTGGTATTTAAAGTATTCCATGGCTATTTCTGCTTCTAAACTTATAATTGTTATTTAAGTAACATTTATTTTTTCACATTTATGTCTAAATCATGCTATGCTGAAATAAATCTTTCTATAACCTATCTATTCCTTCCTTGTTTGCTAATAATTTACTATACTTATGGAAAAACGTGGCGTATGGTGTAAATAAGCTGACAATAATCAGTTCTTTGCACACGCTATGTAGATAGGTAGTTAGTAAAGTGATGAGTGTCTTTATTCAATGAGTATATGATAATATTGGGAATTTCTCCCAATGAGAGTGGCTTTGGTATTTATCCAGACTGACCTTGCGTCCTCATTCTGTCAGTAGGTTAATTTTAAGGTGAGAAGACTACGTTCAGAATAAACCCCAACTGGTAACGTTAGTCAAACATTAATTTTCTTTCAAATAAAACAAGCTTTAAAACAAAATCGTGACACTGTTTTTAATTTTTATGGAAAATACACAACTGACAACAGAGTACGTATGTAGGTGATATTGTACTTCGATAATATCATATGTTAGTTTAATATGACTATACAATTATTTATTAATAATTATATATTAATATAAAACTAAGACTGCGATTATAAAGATGAATGTATAAATACATAACAAATCTCATCTACAATAAATACATCGTTTTTACAAAATATACCCATTAACAGTTCAATATATACGACATATGATGTATTGGAAGAATATAATATTATTCGTGCATAGCGAAACATTGAAATAGTTACGTCGAGTAATTAAGATGAAGTTTTATGTTTCATTTGACTGTATATTATTTAAATATCTGGCCTTCGTTTGTTCTTTTAAGATTGCATTTAACATTTTAAACGGTACTTTACAGTGATGGATTAAAGGGGCGGGGGTAGAGTAGATTTGTTGGAAAAAACATACATGTAACCTTAAAAAATACTAGGTTTTTAAAATCAATTTTGTCTGTTGACTGCTTAGGTCGAAGTTAGGGTCTCTGTGTATGTATATTCAGTATTTACTGCTATAAAGTTTGAAGGATCTTGATTCATAACCCTCCACCAACATTTTCTAAATCCGCCCCGGGTACTTTATTTTGTGCATGACAATATAAGAGCAGCTATATCGGATTAATCAAAATGTCCTTGAATCATTGATTATAAAATCTACATTCAGATTACACATTAAACATGGATGTAATTGTCGCTTATATATATATATATATATATATATATATATATATATATATATATATATATATATATATATATATATATATATATATATATATATATCTGCTGTTTCCACGAGAAGTACAGATCGATATGTCAGAGCAGAGAACCGAACATGTCTTTGCAATACGATCGAGTTGCTGCGTTTGAAAACACGTTCAATCACGTCCATTCTGTAAGAGCACATGTAGACGAACACATATTCTACCTCTTACACGGTTGTACAAAGTACAGTTTTGTATAATTCCTAACTAAAGAAGTGACACGAACTCAGAATATTCAAGTTTGCAATGTATATATACAATACCATTTAATAGACTGCACCACGAACTCTCCTCCGTCACAAACCTCGTTTTTTGTGGATTGTTTATCTGACGCTGTACAATTTTCAAAGCACAGTTTTATGGGAATGTCCCACGAGCTGCTCTCCGGTGACAGTCCAGCACTCTGTCATCATCTGAATTGGCTCCGGAGACTTCTGTTGTAGGTCGCCACCTTGTCGATCAACAGTTCCTGGCATGGCGTGGACACTGGTCTTGTTAGTCTACTGTCGTCAACCTTCTGTAGCTTGCTCCTCGGAGACCTTGCTGAATCCATCTTTATTGATCCCGACCCCCGGGCCAACTGCTGGTTACTTACAGTCGCCGAACTGCTCGAACTGCTTCTTACAGCCGTCCGCTGTACTAAGATTGTTCTCCGGGGCTGAGGAGTCCGAGATCGAGTCATATTTGAAATATTATGTGGAGGTTGTTCGCACAGCTTTCTGTCAAGTGCACTTTCATTGGTTGATTTTTCTGCTTGCACACCAAAAACAGAATTTGCTCTTTCGACTTTTGGACATTCATTAAAACCTTTTGCTGGTTTGGATATTTCATAACTACTAACATTGTCAATTTGGTCTCGTAATGCAGACGTGGAATCGTGTGATCGCTTCAATCCCGATTTTGTCGAGTCACACAATTTATCCACATGACTGTATCTCCGTTCAAACGTGTCGATGCTAGTTGAAGATTCATTCTGAACATCTCTGTTACAATCATCTGGATCACTGGAAGAATTCATGTCATTCGTCACATTTGAAAAGTCTAAACTGTCATTAGTTTCATCGGCAAGCGTTTGCGGCTTTGTGGAACGTCGACTGTACAATCGTTCGACCATTTTCCCAATTTGAACACTCGACATTCGTTTTTCGCCAACAAATCTGCCAGTACCGGAAGTCGCTGGTCGGACATATTTGATGTTGTCTTCCGGATCCGATGGCTTCTTCGGCTGACACAGACGCTGCGTGAGACAATCGATTTCCTTTTTAGGGATAGGTTCGAGCCCTAAGTACTTCCGGCCAAGGGTGCAGAGCGGAATGAGCCGCGGAGGGCTGAACATGGTCTTAGTGGGCGAGAACTTGGTGTGAGGCAGACCAGTCTCCAGGTAATTCATGGCTGGCGTCCCGAAAAACTGACAAACCAACAAATCAACACAATAAGAAACTGTTCTTAAATTGTAACCTTGGATTTATGTCCCAAATTTCGATTTTAAACAAATGTGTGACTTTTTCCTTTTGTAAATCCTCTTTGGTTATATTCACTAAATTGTCAAAATGTGCTGCCTACATAGTTGCACGGTAAGAGAAAATATATCGATTCCAAGTAAACAAAATCAGTCCGGAAACATGAAGATACCTAGGCGTCCAATAAGTCCTTTTGAAATATTGTTTCAAACCGAATAACACCATTCAATATCAAACACTGCCAACAATTGGAAATGCACAGCATGCAGCGTTTTGTTGATCGTTTATACAATGTGAATACTCTTGAAGACTACATCCAATCTATAATATCGTCCTTCCGAGTTAACTTAAGTCCTTCAGTTTCTGTGCACCGTGCATACAACGTCTGTTCTGTGGAATGGTCCTATCTGAATGCACTGGATGTGTCCAACTGCGGCAACTGAGTATGGTAAAGACGACTGACGCGACAAGTAGCGCTTGAAACAATGGCCGTATCTTGGTCTCCATATCTATATTGTCTCGACAATATTACCTGAATAACCAGTCTATTAATTACAGCTGCAGACAAAATGGATCCGTTTCGTCATAAAGTAACAAATTAATTGCCTTCGGGTGTATTCCCGGTGTTATTGAAGGCAAGGTTTTGACTTTCGGTCAATGGTGCTGGCTTTGTAATAACAGGAAATCCATGGAAAATATGTGGAATGATTGACTTTGTATACAAACAAAGCAACAAGAGTATATGTCTAAGATTCAGGTAGACTGAGAAAAAATGTCCGCGGCCAGGCGATTGTCTTAATTTACTTACGTTTGTAATTAAACAGAAAAAACAACATATTATAGGAATTATTTCGTAGCCTGCAAAAAATACCTTCGTTACAGTGTTAGATAAAAGGTGGTATTCGACAGTTTGCCTATATCTAATACATTCCCCCTGATGTAGGGAATTTGTGCATAATTCGTGCTTAAACTTATATAGTGTAAATAAAGGCTATTCATAACATACAATACTGATCGCGATATATTTAATGTCCATTTTCCCAACTCAAAATAAAAACAAAATGGGAATTTCAGCTAAAAACAAATGCCCATGTCAGCGCTAATTGCCCGAATGATCATGTAAGGTGATTTCAAAATTAAGTGGGCACTTGGTTGTCTTACTTTAAAAATAGCTAACTGTGCAGCGTGGCTCGGATAGGAAATACCTTTTGTAATTAAAAGTGTGGTGTTATGCTTAAGTGTTCCCATAGATGTAGGGTACCAATAAATAGCCATTTGCGAGATCTGTTAAGGTAACATTAATGCATTTGGTTGTTTGAGTAACAAATATTCGGGTTCAAACTGTCGGATACCACCAGTGGCGTAGCTAGGCATGATATGATGTGTGTGCATGGGCGCTAGAGGGGTCCGGGGGCATGCTCATCCGGAAAATTTTCTGCTTCTAGATCGTGAGTTGTGGCTTCTGGGTTTTGGTTGGTTTGTTATCAAGATATAACTAAGTTGTATTTTAAGTTATATTTTATGTAACATACATATAAACAGTGGTTTGCATTAATCGCGATATACTTTTTTATTTTCAACAAAAAAGCCCCTTGAAGAGGTAGTTGTCTGGCTATGACCATTTATGTAAAAATAGTGCAGATTTAACTTTTTATGTTTACTTTCTTTGGAAACAATATGTACGCAGCTGCGTATACTGCGTTCAGGCAGCTACGCGCCTGATCTCCTTTAAATGTAGTATCTTTATTATTATTAATATTGTTACCTAAAAAGATAACGCGAAATGCTGTTTATTTGTGTCCTTCATCCATGCAACAAGTAAGTACCCCACTTATCATTACAAACATGTATTTCCTATCCGAGCCACGCTGCACAGTTAGCGATTTTTTAAACTAAGAAAACCACGTGACCAATTACTTTTGAGATCACGTTACATGATCATCCGGGTCCTCAGCTCTGATGTCTGTATCTTTTTTAAGCTGGAATTCATATCGTACGTACTTTATGGATTTGAAAATAATGGATATTTAGTTCGATATTTTCACTATTTGTACTGTCTAACTAATTAGGTAATGTAATAAATAGCTTTCATTTAAACTGAAGCATACATTTATGGAGGAATTATGCACAGATTCCGCAGAACAGGGGTAAGATGTAACTTCATGTATTTGATATAAGCAAACTTTCGGATATCACCTTTAATTGACCAAAACACACGTACATACAGAATCACTATTTTGGACTTTTTTACGAAATTTTAAGAAACAACACACACTCAGAAAACCACTCACAGTTAGGTTCGCACAAGTTCCTAATGCTGTTTATTTTCTTAATTCCTGGCATCTTTAACCACCAGAACAACAAAATGACATAAATATGATTTTTTATAGTTTCGGACGCAACAGCGCGGCACATCATGTCAAGTAACCGGATGTTATCGATTAATGCAATCGATCGTGGACGCCAAAATTATCGCGCAGTTTTGTTTTTGTTTATTTAATGTGTAAACATGCAAGTTCTGCATGGAAAGATGCGGTTCTTTCAGCAATTTGTTTGGTTTTCTGAAAAGTACAATGTAATGCGCATTTTGATGGGGCCTTGGGGAGCCCGTGGCGTAGTGATAGAGTCGCCGATTTGTAACTCCTGTTACTGCTTAGCCTCTCACTGCGTGGGTTCGAGTCCTGTTCGGGGCGAAGGACTTAATGTGAGAATGTCTTCCAGCTGACTTGTGGTGCGCCGGTGATTCTACCCAGACATGTGTCTGGGGTCTTTCGCCACCAAAAAGCTGGAAATTGCTATAATGATCATAAATGGTCGCTGCTATGTATTTCAAAAAGAAAATGTTTTGATGGGGCCTCTTGTGGCTGATGATTTTTTTAATGAAAAAGTTGTTTTCTTTTCAATTTGTCACGGATTTACATACACATGTCCAGTGTTCTAAAGATGTTTATAATATAAAAATATAATTACAAAATATTATACCCTTTAAACTTTACCACTTTTAAAGTGCATAAGAAATATATTTTAATGGTGTGTTAAAAGTTAAAACCATGGTTATCCCTGTTGTATCACCATGTTAAATATATGAGAAGGAATAGGATGGGATTTATCGGCATATGAGAAGGATTTAGTGGGGTAAAATATGAGACATTTGTGTACAAAAGCCAATTCTGCATCCGACTTTTTATTTTTATTTTTGTGTATTTTTGAAAGGGCAAATAGGGAAAGACGGTGTGCCAGGTATATTTAAACATGCATTACTATTGTACCTCTCATCAGAAAGAAAACTAAACAACGTGTACGCCAAGCATGCTGCAATAAAGATAATACTTGGTCAAATATGTATTTACGTTACATTCTAAGGGTATGAGACAGAGGCGGATCCAGGATTTTTTTCAGGGTGTGGGGTCTTAACTAAGATGCTAATCGTGTAAGGTTGGTCTTGGGGCATGCCCTCCACTGCCCCAACCCGCCTCTACTAACCTAAGAAAACTTTGGAAGTGTATCAGCCAAACAGAGCCATTTCCTGCATTTCAGAAGCGTTTTCTGTGAGTCCAAACTGTTTATATAATCGGCGACAAGATCATTTATAATCACATTTGTTTTTCATGTGATGAGAAAAGAAGTCAAATTGAGCGAGAGCCATAGATGCGAGTAGTGTTAGGGGATCTGGGATGGTGCATGCTCCCATAGGAAAAGTGTTAACATCTAGAAGCCAAATAGTGCCATTTTTTTGCATTTAAATGCTTGACAGACCTTCATAGAAAGTATGTTTGTTTTTTTGTTTTTTAAAAGTTTAATTTCAATGTGTGTTTTTTTCTCCTACATTTTAGACGTTATTACGTCCTTACTCGTCTTATTTATAGCACATAACGCACATGTGCCAATAATACTATTAGTGCCCGGAAGTGGTGACACCCCCCGAAAAGTTAAAAATACCTTTATGGAAGGTATTTTTTTGACAATTTCGGGGGACTGGGGTCCGTAATCCCCCAGGGGGAGGGTATCCGTATCCCCCCCCCCCGCACCCTTCTAGATCCGTCCATGAGACATTATCAAGTAGACTGATTTAACGCCAGCATGTCATGCTTCCAATTGTGAAAAAAGACAATATGTTTCGGAGAGTTGCAATTGATTTTAGTATTTATTACGTAGATTGCAGTAAACCCGACTGCGTATTTACAATTCTGCAAACGTTTCAAACCTTTTTATATGAGTATGAAATATGATTTTAACTATCATTCTAGATTGCATATAAACGAACTAATTTGTATCATTTATCGCCATGCTGGCAGCTCCCAACTGAAGTATTACATAATCCGTGACAGGAAATGTATTTCCATGCCAGATTCAACGTAAACGAACTATTTTGACGCAGGATTTTTATAAAAAAAAATTGGATAACCTTGAGACTGTTTTTTTTTTATCAGGGTTCGCTACCCGATGAGATTTGGTTATCTAGTTCCATCCTGGCCCGTCTACAGGTCTTGAGGATCCAACAGAGTGACCCGGCTGTCTGTCGGGGCAGATAACGTTAGTTGTCTATTATATGGTGTTCTTTGACACCCACCCTTATCAATTATACATCAACACCTAGCGCGTGGCTGTAATTGATTGGATTTAATTAATAATACATCCCGGGCTTTGATCATACATTATTTTGCTACGATTGCAAACAAACAATGGAATATTGTAAGCCATGACGATTGACTTACCATATTAGATCCAAGTTAATATGATTGTTACATATGGTGTAAACATGTCACGAAGGTGTGTGTGCACGGGATTGTATTATTATAAATGGTGGTATCCGACTATTTGGACAAGTTTTTTTTTTCCTTCTCAAATAATCAAACAAGTCATTGTTGTTTGAAAAAAGTCCTGCAAAATATTGTTCATTGATGTCCTAGATCTGTGTGAACAGTGAAGCGTAAATCCTCACTCGTCATTGCAAACAGGTATTTCCTATCCGAGCCACGCTGTACAGTTAGCTATTTTTAAACTAAGAAAATCACGGGGCTGTTTACTTTTAAGATCACGTTACATACTCATGCAGGTAATAGGCTCTGACGCCGATGTCTATTTTTGGTTGGAATCCCTATCGTCAGGGGCGGATCCAGGATTTCAGAATAGGGGGGGGGGGGCGAGGGAGTAACATTCGGCCGCAGGTGCGAAATCCGCGGCGGGGGGTCTGGAGGGGGCTCCCCCAGAAAATTTTGAATTCTAGATGCGCTGAGATGTGATTTCCAAGCATCTGTGGGGCATAATTTCCTTATAAATTAACACTTTTTTTTGTTGGTCGTCGAAAAATAGGGGGCCGCGGCCCCTTCGGCCCCCCTCTGGATCCGCCCCTGATCGTGCTATTTTTTTTTCCATAGATTTGAAAAAGGATGAAAATTTTAAACGACCATCTGGCAATAAAAATATGTAATATACTAAATTCACAAATGGTGCAGTTTATACTTATGCAATGCTATCAACAACCTTTACTTATAAGTTTATTCATCGATAATTCCCATATTTACCAGAACAGAGGTAAACAATTGTTACATGTATTAAATATAGTCAAACTATCGGTTACCATCTTTAAATATTACGTCATGGTTTTATTTTCGAATCAAATCAAAACTGTAAATAGAACATTATATTCCTTTTATTCCATAAGTACAGTATGGTATGTATTTATGTGTATTTTAAATAAACATTTTTAACGTGTGTTTTTTTGTTGTTGTTTTTTTGTTGTTGCTAAACTATGTCTATTTTAACACATTCACTTTGTATTTGCTTAGAAAGGCATTTTTTCTTTCAAATACTGACTGCAGGCGCGTAGCTACATATACGGGGAATATACAGCTGCTGCACATTGTCCCCACCCAGAATGGAAACATTAATAGATCAAATCAACAATAAAAATCTTACTCTAGAAAGGGTAAGGTTTGTTTTTATTGCAATCGTCTGATTGCACCTTGAAAATATGTAAAATCGCCAAATCGATTTAGCAACGTTTCTGCAGCTCCGCTTATTTAGTATGGGGTAAATCTTTTGCTCTTATATTTCAAATCAGAACTTCTCAGATAATTAAATCTTTAGGACCATCGATTGTTGTGATTTCTTAAAATGGCTTTAATACAAACTTCGTTTTCTCCGCATCATGACTTTTTGCTTGAAAACACGGTGATAAAAACATACGTCTGCTTAAAAAAGAGATATATGGTATCAATAGCGTTTTTTATATAGTTATTTTTTTTCTTTACATAAATGGTAATTAGCAGAGAATTGGCTCTTGTGTTTGAGTAGCTTTGAGTAGAAATAAAAAAGTCTGTCATTACTAAATACAACTCTTGTTTTACTATCTAAATGTCTCCAACATAAATTTTACTTCAAGGCTTGTTATATTTTGACACCGAAACCTCACAGAAACCACCACGTACGATCTAGAAACACAAAATTTGCCGGGGCAGCATGTCCCGGACCCCCTCGCGGTCAAGCGTACACACCATATGCATAGTTACAACCCTGGGCGGACTACAAATTGAAAATTCTACCAAATATTATTTCCACATGTATGATGCATGGTACGATCACTGATTCTCAGGTTTTCGGCAAGATTATTAACCACGCTCCAGATTTATATAAGGGGTCTTATACAATTTCGGTCATTCATATAAACCAATAATGATACCAACAAACGACGTCAATTATCGTTTGTTGACGTCATGAATACAAGGGAGGCAAATCGAATAAACCATGATTATAGTCTGGAGTTCCTTCCCCTTTCACTATTGCGTAGGATAGTACGCTGGGAACCAGACTACCATGATTAAAATATTAATAGACACATTTGCTTCCCTTTAATACTATCGCAGTCAAGTAAAGGGATTTGTAATAAATATATTTTGGTTTTGAGTGATTTTGCATTATAATAAACATGTTTTATTAGGATGTGTAGTTAATCACTCAGGCCTAAATGATCCAACTACAACACAATGAATGTTTTATGTTTTTAATTATGAAACTAGAGACAAGTTTAACACATGGGTAATACTAGAACATAATGTAAACAGTAAATAGAACGTAATATTAAACTCAAAATACAGGTAATTCCAAAAAGAGTATCACACAGACTTAATGGCATGAAATGTTTCAAATAAAAAATAAGAAACACAAAGTTTTAAATAAAATAAATTTATAAACAATGGTAATATAATGTATATTATGGCTGAAGTGATAACTTTGGAAAATATTTCTTCAGAATACACACCATAAATTAAAACAACTAATTGTTTTATCATAACAAATAAGACTCTAGTGTTGATTACAAGGTTAAATGAAATCAATATTCTATTAAGAACTTTTTTATGTATTACAGACTATTATTTGTAAGGATTAAATGTTGAGGAAGACCAAGAACAAGGAGGGAGGTGAAGAAGAAAGAGAAGAAGAATAAAGATAATAAGGAAGACAGGAGGAGAAGTAAGAAGAAGAAAGAAAGAATGAAAGGACAAAAAAAGGAAGAAAGAAAGAAAGAAAGAAGTAAATTTTAATAATGAATAGATTCTAGTATGACTGGTCTACAGTGACGTGTAATAGACAGGTCTGTATAATCCATATAATTCATAATGTTATTCAGCTGTAATAAAAACTGATAATGAAAAGTGCTTTGATAAATAATAGGTTAGAAAAAAAATCATTTAGATGCAGAGCACACACATAAAATATAAACAATGTTAGCAGGATAGCTTTAGTTATGTCCAGTTATTGATAAAGCTTAGCTTTACTGATTACCTTAGAACAAACAACCTCAGTCTTAATACAAAATGTAAAACATAGGCCTATATTCACCAACCATTCTTAAGCCTAAGTCATGACTTAAGCCTGAGTCACAATTTTCATTCCAACAAAAATAAGCTTATTTATGAAGATTCAGTGTTATTTTAAGCTGAAAGTAGCAAAGTTAAAGTGTCATGCAAAAATACAGACATGTAGCTAAATACATAATGAAGATATTGTGGATTGAAGTCCATGACCTTAGCAATTCTTACTTAAGGTCAAGCAATTGTAATAGAAAATATACAGAAATTGAACATCAACACAACTGATGGATTGTATACTTTAATGTTGACATGTATGCCAAATTTAAAGAAAATTCTTCATTCTGTTTTGAAATTATGGATATTTTTGTCTTCTAAAATTGGTATTTAAGGTGTCTCTTTTTTTAGAAATTAGAAATCTCAAAATATGATATCATATCCTCTTTAGGAGAAGTGTTTTGCTACTGAGTATCATTTGGAATCAAATTATAGAATTCCAAAAAAACAACCAAAATTGTTACTTGATTGATTTGACTCATACTATACCAAATATGTAATTTATTGTTTACAAGCCCAATATGTGTAAGAATGATTTTCCCATTTTACCTGCTTACTGTTCTTTATTTTAAAAAAAAAATCACTGAGCTCTTGATAGCCAAACAATTTTTTTCAGAGTTGCCCAAAATGTTCTATAAAGTATTTTGGTATTTGTAATCAATTTTAGCACAAAACATACAATTAAAATTCATTTACAATTTTTTTTTTAAAAACTACATATGTTTCCATCTTAATCTGGTAGAGTGATGCATAATACTTAAGAATGGTTGGTGAATACAAGCCATATTACTTAAGCCTTTCTATTACCGGTTATCGTTAAAAACAAAGTACTGTTACCATCAATACAATAATGCAGACTTGGTGTTTCCCAGCTGACTTGCTTTAAGTCACATAAGGGCTAATACTATCCCCTATCCTATGTTGCTTATTTACCAATTTACTATTGGATCATTTAGCTTGAATGTATAATCACATTAAACTTAAACTTACCACCATAAGCAACAAAAAAAGTAAGACAATATTCTTATGTTTGATAAAGCTCTAGTTGCCACAAAAGTACTTGCAAATAAATCCTTTTGACATAAGTGAATAATAAACAAATATAACTACTGATATATTATTGGTCATTTCTGGTTGTACAACATGAGAGACATGAATGTTGCGCATGATTATTTGGAAGTGTACATAATGAGGCCTTATTCTGAGATATTATTTTGGGATAAACAATTACCCATGTAAATGCAGGTCATGGGATAAACAAACACCTTTTGTAACTGATTATAACCTTTTGCAATCCAGAATAAAAAAAAAAAATATTTCAATAATTAATGGACTGTTCTAAAATGATTATAAAATGTTCTTATATTTTCTATTGAGTTATTTAGAATATAGCCAACAAATACTGATACATAGACACATTATGTGACATATACCGGTAATGTTTTTTACATTTATTTTGATGATGAAAATCCAATTTGTATCTAGTATTAACAGTCAGTATATATTCTAATTCTGTTAATAAAATTTAAGCAGGAAGCATTGATGAGACATAGATTTAAATGAAACACTGAATTTAAAATATAAATAATAAGTAAACTTTTAAGTTGGTAGAAAAAAGCTTGTTTCTCCACTGTAACTCTAAGAGCAGTGTCATCAAATCCAAAAGTATAGCCAACACACGTCACAAGGCTACTGAAGCATCACACTGAAAATGTTACTGTGTAGAGCTGGGCTGTCAACGCAGACATAGTGGATAAAATAATACTTCGAGAAAGTCATATCTATAGGCCCAAGATTTAAACCCTCATGGTCAACAACGAGGGCTCATCTGTTGACCACTTGGAAACAGATTCTGGATTCCTTGGCATATCTTTTGATAAGGCCACCATACATGGCGAAATTTTCATTATATGATAAATGTTGAGATCTGGTGCTGGCACTTTGGTCCAAACAGAGTTGAGGATATTAAGGAAGTTGGTTTGGTAAAGTCAGGATGGCATCTAAACTGCAGGACATTAAATTGCATTACTATATTTAACAAGCGTGGCATTCAATCATATAATGATATACTGATGGTTATGGCTTATTTTTCATTTAAACTTTTTTTTTCAGTTTTCAAAACAAAGCAGAAAAAAAGTTTATGTCTAATCAATCTTTTTATTAAATTATGTGTCTGTAGCATTGTTTGGAGTTTGGTTTAGTTTTTTTCAGAATGTTTAAATTCTGTAATACATATTTTAAAGTAATATTGCACAACATCTCTATATATTCACAGAACTAACAATCAGCTCATCTTTAAGGCTAATTTCCTCAGATTTGTGAACACATCACCACTACATCCAACGAAGAAAATCCAGAATGGCAACATGACGAAGTGAAGTCCGATTTCCGGAAAATACTCCAACTTTAAACATAGCATAACCTGGAAAATAAGTTTCAACAAAATTCCTCCCATACACCACGCCTTTCTCTGCATTGATGTCTCCTTCGCTGAGTATCTTATATTTCTACAATGCATTATCATTTTTATGATGATGTAAACGACAACAACTGAGTCAAATATCCACATTGGAATGAAAATTATGAACCAATTCCAACTTTTTATTTTTTGGTCAAGTTTAAGAGTCAAAAGGATAATAAATCCAAGAGCCAAGAACCACGAAAATTGAGCACGGTGTATAAATGCCATGACTATTTGACATTGAATATGTTTAATTTTCTGATATCACAATTCATCGGCCATTTGTAAACTGTTATTTTAGCACGACTGTGGAAATAACGTCACATGGGATATAACAAGTGATAAAAATAAATATAGTTTTGTACGTGTTATCCCCCTTGATACATAGAAACGCCTTGAGTATCTATGTTGTTTTTGTTCTTTTATTTTCTTGACCATTATACATGTTTCAAAAAAGGTGTAAAAATATGACGTCTATATATGACACACTTGGAACCACTCTATTCTCGTGCAGCACGGGTGTGGTAAGATGATCGTCCCGACGCAGTGCTCGAGAGTTTTTCTCAAGTGATACAGCTTTAACTACCTACCCGCATTAAAGCGAATCCATCTGATTGGAATGGTTTTGAATTGTTTGCTCTCGTCCTTTCTATCTGGTATTGGAGTGCTCCATTTACGTGGACGCCGGTCGGACATAGCTACTTATGACTTGTAAAGTATTTTATTGAATGCATGATATACAAGACTACAGACTCAAAGACCTATACACGCCTGACATCACCACACACAGTGTGTGAATACATGTAGGTGTTTGACAGTCTGATACAGTTAATAAATATGACCAAACAATGTCATAAAATTTTTAAAAATGAAATCCAAACTGATAGTAAAATAACACATATAAAGCTTGCACTCAAAATAAATCAAAAGAGTGTAGTTCGGTTCAAATAAGTCTATTCTGATGTCAAAAACATATTTATTGAATTAACATACTGTTATGTGTGACTGGTAATCTTGTTTACAAACAGTACTAATAGAAACAAAAAACAACAACAACACAACAGTATAGTGGATATTATGACTAATAATGATGTCAAATCAATCTGCAAACATTATCGGTGATTTCGTAAGAAGTGAAAATGTCAATGAAAACTCTGCATAAACAACTTAAATTTTCAGTTAATGGTGACTAAATATTGGGGCGTTCTTTTTTCTGTATTTATAGTTTGATTGCTCTGTTTGCATCTACCGTGTTTACTTAAGTTAATTCTGGTTTACTAATAACGATTTTTATTGTGTTTATAAAATACATATGTTCTCCTATTTCAACACAACTTTTCTACACTATGCATTTATAAAATAATACACTTTTGATATTATTTAAACCCAAGTAAACAGTTGCTAAAATTAAAAAACAACAGTTTATATAATATATAGTATAATTTAACTTGGCATCAGTCGTGACCTCTGCACAGCAACACCTCTTAGCAGCAGCTGCTTTCTCTGCTCAGCCGAATATTGCTGTGGAAAGGTTTTAGTGCATTCATATCGAATTAGTTTCGTAGATTTTACCAAAAAGATAATTGATTGTGTAGACTTGTCACAAGTGCATGTCTTTAATTACAAGTCTTATACACATTTGCTTCTAGAGATGATTCTTATATCTGAAATGCCTGAGGTGCGTTTTAATTTACTTATTGCTAAATTTATGCTCTTATGGAGTGCATTTTTTATGGGAATGATAATGTAGCTGGCAAAATCAGGAAATCGTAGCTGTGCTGTGAGACCTTTTTTAGAAAAAATAATGGGGTGTTCCGTTTTTTAACATTGTAGCTTGCAACAATATGCTTGCAATTATAAAACAAAGTAGCTGGCATTTATAGGAATTCGCAGCTGTTTGGCGAAGTATTATGTAACATAAGAAACCGAGTATACCGACGTTAGCAGTGCTGGTTGTAAATACACATGTAGCAGAGAACACTGAAAACAAAGTAGCAACTACTCTACTTCCCGTCAGAGTTATGGTTCGTTACTGTCAACTGTTTATGTAATAATTCGAGTTCTAAGGATAATTATCTTCTTGTTTAAAGCGCATGCTCTCAATGTCACCCTGGATGTCTCACGTCCAAGCTCTTTCTTGTATTATACTGTTTTTAAGCAAAACTGTAGCCCGTATTTTATTTGTACTAAAGGATCGAAGAAAGCAATAAAAAAGTCACATTTTCGTGTCCGCTCATGGACTTAACAATTCTAAGTAACGAATTTGATGTCATGTCAGTCCTGTCCGCTCGTTAAATTAGTCTTTTTTTTCGTTCAGCTTTTTACTGTATCCAAATTAACAAACAAGGGAGACAATTTCCATTTCACCAATGTAGTCCATTAGACTCACTTCGAAATAATTTCAATTTATCCATTTTCTAAGATGTTATTTCAATATGTAAAAACGTAATTCCTTTTTTACATATTGGCTAGGTTAAGTCATTTGCAGAAATCAAGCATTTTATATCATTATGATAATAATTATGGTTCTGCATCAAATTGCTTTATGACGATGGCAAATTTACAGTTATGAATGGGATTATACTAAACCCATTAATGTAAACTTCCGGTGGCGCATGCTCGTAGTGGCAAAATATCAAAATACAGTGTTAATTAAATATTTTTTTAGCAAGTGTGCCGTTTATGCTTCAAACTCTTATCTAGCAGCGTTCTGCATGGACTGTTTAACAGGATAAATCTGTAAGCTGAATGCGAATGTAGAACTTTGGTAAGTAAAACCTTTACAGCAACCGTCTTCTACTGATATCGGTCAATCGATAGCTTCTATCAAGTTCTCTTTTGCTCAGTTTTAGCACCTCGTTCAAGTACCACAGTTTTTATTCCGTCATGGTGATTTCTCTATTAAATTAACTAAAAGTTATTTTATATAAAAAAATATAACGTCCCCCCATCAGCTCTACATATTCTTTACTCTGAACTGGCCAAATATGACACTTGTCCGGAGGCTGCAGATTCTAGTTCATTCCCTGGTGATAACTGATATCAGAATTCGATGTTTTATGACCATTTGTCTTCGTTATTTTTAATGTTAATCATAAACTATTTCAGCTATAATTTTTAACATCTTGAATCATGTGCAAACATTTAAAGAAACACTACACTTATTTATTTAGGAGTCTGTGAAATTTATTTACATGATGATACTATTCTGCCATGTCACCTTAAGATGTTAAACGTTCTTAAGATTCTAAAATGATCTCCAGCAAAACTGTGGACTGTGTGCCTGGCTTCTAAACATCTCTCTTCTGCAGTGCCTTTTCACATGAATCAGTTTTTTGTTGTTGTTTTTTTTTTAAATTATGCCAACAAACATATTAACTGTAAATATAGTATCATTTTCGTCACTTGACCCAATGCTCTGATTGAAATTAGTACATTGAAACCCTCGGAAAAGGTTATCAGTTTTATTTTGTTCCCTTTTTGGACCTTTTTTAAGCTAAACACAAAAATCTCTAGCAGTAACCTGCAATTGTCAATTATTCTCAGACAGTTAAGTATGTATGTGCATATTGGGTTTATTGTCACACTACCATTATTTCAATTATCTGGAGACGGTGTCCACTTGAAGCAGATATAGTGCTGCCTTTACTATGTATACCTAACATCTGGCATGATACCACACCCCAGGGTTGTTTTAGGAACAGGGGAAGATGCTGTACGCTGGTCAAAAGTGGAATAATTACGCGAAATATACACAATTATGGAAAATTCAGTATATTATATATTGCTTTATATTTACTTTAATTTTCATCAACAAGTCTTGAAGTAGGGTTAGGGTAAGCCAAAAGAGGCATGTCTCTTTGTTTCCAGCATTTGGATAACAGAGACATGACACCTAACATTGGTGTATTTTTCAGCAGATGCTTTATGCCTTTCAAAGTTATTGTGGAGTCTCAAGTCTGCTTGAAGGATTATTACCTAACACATGAAACATATACCGGCCGCAATAGCTCAAGTGGTAGAGCGTTGGCTTGTGGATAGAGAGGTCGTGAGTTCAAACCACAGCCGGGTCAAACCAAAGACTTTAAAGTTGGTAGCAGTGGCTTCCTACCTAAAGCTTGGGGCTAATGGGGACAGCATTACGACTGACTCATTGGTGTCAGTATAATGGACCGGCCGGGTTCAGCCCCCGGGCACCTCATAAGTGCCCCTTTGCTATAATGATAAAAATGTCGCTGCACAGTATCTGCAAAAATGCCGGCAAATCCAATCCCACCCCTTACTGTGAGCCCCCACACCATGCTATTGCCAGATATTTACTTACTGTGAGCCCCCGCACCATGCTATTGCCAGATATTTACTTACTGTGAGCCCCCACTCCATGCTATTGCCAGATATTTACTTACTGTGAGCCCCCACACCATGCTATTGCTGGATATTTACTTACTGTGAGCCCCCACAACATGCTATTGCCGGATATTTACTTACTCTGAGCCCCCACTCCATGCTTTTGCCGGATATTTACTTACTGTGAGCCCCCACACCATGCTATTGCCAGATATTTACTTACTGTGAGCCCCCACTCCATGCTATTGCCAGATATTTACTTACTGTGAGCCTCCACACCATGCTATTGCCGGATATTTACTTACTGTGAGCCTCCACACCATGCTATTGCCAGATATTTACTTACTGGGAGCCCCCACACCATGCTATTGCCGGATATTTACTTACTGTGAGCCCCCACTCCATGTAATTGCCAGATATTTACTTACTGTGAGCCCCCACTCCATGCTATTGCCGGATATTTACTTACTGTGAGCTCCCACACCATGCTATTGCCAGATATTTACTTACTGTGACCCCCCACACCATGCTATTGCCAGATATTTACTTACTGTGAACCCCCACACCATGCTATTGCTAGATATTTACTTACTGTGAGCCTCCACACCATGCTATTGCCGGATATTTACTTACTGTGAGCCCCCACACCATGCTATTGTCGGATATTTACTTACTTTGAGCCTCCACACCATGCTATTGCCGAATGTTTACTTACTTTGAGCCTCCACACCATGCTATTGCCGGATATTTACTTACTGTGAGCCTCCACACCATGCTATTGACGGATATTTACTTACTGTGAGCCCCCACACCATGCTATTGTCAGATATTTACTTACTGTGAGCCCCCACTCCATGCTATTGCCAGATATTTACTTACTGTGAGCCCCCACTCCATGCTATTGCCGGATATTTACTTACTGTGAGCCTCCACACCATGCTATCGCCAGATATTTACTTACTGTGAGCCTCCACACCATGCTATTGCCAGATATTTACTTACTGTAAGCCCCCATTCCATGCTATTGCCAGATATGTACTTACTGGAAGCTCCCACACCATGCTATTGCTGGATTTTTTCTTACTGTGTGCCTCCACACCATGCTATTGCTGGATATTTACTTACTTTGAGCCTCCGCACCATGCTATTGCCAGATATTTACTTACTATGAGCCCCCACACCATGCTATTGCCAGATATTTACTTACTGTGAGCCCCCACACCATGCTATTGCCGGATATTTACTTACTGTAAGCCCCCCAGGGTTCGACGTTAACTTTGTTAAAAGCTGGGCCAGTGGTCCAGTAACTTAGAAAACTTACTAGACCTGACCTAAACTAGACTAGACCAAAATGTAAAACGCTTAATACACATACAAGTCCTACTTAAATCAAAATGTTATATGAGTTCAAGCATTGTGTTGCAATAACATACCAATATAACTAAGTATGAGACATTTATGACTAGAAAATTATTATGAAACTTAACATTCTATTAACATAACTGAGGTATGATTATACTTATTTTTTTAGTCTAATATAGGTATCATGCATTGGTAATTATATGACTAGAAAGTATGACCATACCTATATGACTAGACGTTTTCACACAACTAAACAGGCTAGACTCACATGACTGATTGTCAACCTGCTTTATTTCCCCAGTATAGGATGCAACAAAAGTAGTGAGCAGTGAGCTGTACTTAAGATTATATTTTCGTTGGTGAGATATATGGGATTCAGATTCAGAATGCCCCTTTATATTATCGATTCTGCAATTGTCCGTACCGACAACAAATCCTCCACACTCTTCATACCATCTGCATGTTTTACAAAACATAAGATTGCTTTTTTCTTCAAAATCTATCCAACTAAACTCATCTGTTCATTTTGGACAAAACGATCCTATCCGCTTTGTTTTGTCATACAGTTTCTTTGTCTTTGAAGCATCCTTGCTCTTTCGTTTCGTATTTCCGTTTTTGTTTTTTTGTGTGTGTTTTTTTGTGTTATTTTTGTTTTGTTTTTTGTTTGTTTTTTGACGAAAAACGGAACATAAATACATTGCTAGACATTTTTGAGTCGTCTGCGCACAGTGCGTTATAAACAAACCGTATTATAGTCTGTTGTCGTAATACTTGAGATCCCAACATTACAGATTGTATTCGTGCTTTTGTATCCCTCGCATTTTTATTTAAATAGTATAAATAATAATAGGACAGTTCCGTAAACATTAGAAAATAAGAAGTTAGATGAAGAAATAAGCATTCGGATCCGCTTAACAATTAGTATTACAACTTTGGTTATTTGACAAGTGCGTAGGGGAAAAAGCCTCGTTATGAAAACACCAGCCAATGAGTGAACGAATGTCAAGGTTGTTACTAAATATACCGCTAAATATAGCACACGGGTTTCCCAAGAAACTGTATCGACAAGCGTCAATAGCGACCCAGTTTAACTATTATAAATATTTTTTTTTACTTTTGTTTCATTCATAGGCGGATTTTCGGCGAACTTTGTCCGATTTAGAACACGACCAGTCGGTCCAGCTAGCCTAGGACTTAGCTAGACCGGACCACCGATCTACTAGTGAATGTCGTTCGGTCGGTCCTTAATGTCGAACCCTGCCCCCACACCATGCTATTGCCGGATATTTACTTACTGTGAGCCCCCACACCGTGCTATTGCCAGATATTTACTTACTGTGAGCCTCCACACCATGCTATTGCCGGATATTTACTTACTGTGAGCCTCCACACCGTGCTATTGCCAGATATTTACTTACTGTGAGCCTCCACACCATGCTATTGTCGGATATTTACTTACTGTGAGCCCCCACACCATGCTATTGCCAGATATTTACTTACTGTGAGCCCCCACACCATGCTATTGCCAGATATTTACTTACTGTGAGCCCCCACACCGTGCTATTGCCAGATATTTACTTACTGTGAGCCTCCACACCATGCTATTGTCGGATATTTACTTACTGTGAGCCCCCACACCATGCTATTGTCGGATATTTACTTACTGTGAGCCCCCACACCATGCTATTGCCGGATATTTACTTACTGTGAGCCCCCACACCATGCTATTGCCAGATATTTACTTACTGTGAGCCCCCCACACCATGCTATTGCCGGATATTTACTTACTGTGAGCCCCCACTCCATGCTATTGCCGGACATTACTTACTGTGAGCCTCCACTCCATGCTATTGCCGGATATTTACTTACTGTGAGCCCCCACTCCATGCTATTGCCAGATATTTACTTACTGTGAGCCCCCACACCATGCTATTGCCGGATATTTACTTACTGTGAGCCCCCACACCATGCTATTGCCGGATATTTACTTACTGTGAGCCCCCACTCCATGCTATTGCCAGATATTTACTTACTGTGAGCCTCCACACCATGCTATTGCCGGATATTTACTTACTGTGAGCCTCCACACCACACACCATTCTATTGCCGGATATTTACTTACTGTGAGCCTCCACACCATTCTATTGCCGGATATTTACTTACTGTGAGCCCCCCACACCATGCTATTGCCAGATATTTACTTACTGTAAGCCCCCCACACCATGCTATTGCCGGATATTTACTTACTGTAAGCCCCCCACACCATGCTATTGCCGGATATTTACTTACTGTGAGCCCCCACACCATGCTATTGCCGGATATTCACTTACTGTGAGCCCCCACTCCATGCTATTGCCAGATATTTACTTACTGTGAGCCCCCACACCATGCTATTGCCGGATATTTACTTACTGTGAGCCCCCACTCCATGCTATTGCCAGATATTTACTTACTGTGAGCCTCCACACCATGCTATTGCCGGATATTTACTTACTGTGAGCCTCCACACCACACACCATTCTATTGCCGGATATTTACTTACTGTGAGCCCCCACTCCATGCTATTGCCGGACATTACTTACTGTGAGCCTCCACTCCATGCTATTGCCGGATATTTACTTACTGTGAGCCCCCACACCATGCTATTGCCGGATATTTACTTACTGTGAGCCCCCACACCATGCTATTGCCGGATATTTACTTACTGTGAGCCCCCACTCCATGCTATTGCCAGATATTTACTTACTGTGAGACCCCACTCCACACACCATTCTATTGCCGGATATTTACTTACTGTGAGCCTCCACACCATTCTATTGCCGGATATTTACTTACTGTGAGCCTCCACACCACACACCATTCTATTGCCGGATATTTACTTACTGTGAGCCTCCACACCATTCTATTGCCGGATATTTACTTACTGTGAGCCCCCCACACCATGCTATTGCCAGATATTTACTTACTGTAAGCCCCCCACACCATGCTATTGCCGGATATTTACTTACTGTAAGCCCCCCACACCATGCTATTGCCGGATATTTACTTACTGTGAGCCCCCACACCATGCTATTGCCGGATATTCACTTACTGTGAGCCCCCACTCCATGCTATTGCCAGATATTTACTTACTGTGAGCCCCCACACCATGCTATTGCCGGATATTTACTTACTGTGAGCCCCCACTCCATGCTATTGCCAGATATTTACTTACTGTGAGCCTCCACACCATGCTATTGCCGGATATTTACTTACTGTGAGCCTCCACACCACACACCATTCTATTGCCGGATATTTACTTACTGTGAGCCCCCACTCCATGCTATTGCCGGACATTACTTACTGTGAGCCTCCACTCCATGCTATTGCCGGATATTTACTTACTGTGAGCCCCCACACCATGCTATTGCCGGATATTTACTTACTGTGAGCCCCCACACCATGCTATTGCCGGATATTTACTTACTGTGAGCCCCCACTCCATGCTATTGCCAGATATTTACTTACTGTGAGACCCCACTCCACACACCATTCTATTGCCGGATATTTACTTACTGTGAGCCCCCACACCATGCTATTGCCGGATATTTACTTACTGTGAGCCTCCACACCACACACCATTCTATTGCCGGATATTTACTTACTGTGAGCCTCCACTCCATGCTATTGCCGGATATTTACTTACTGTGAGCCCCCACTACATGCTATTGCCAGATATTTACTTACTGTGAGCCTCCACACCATGCTATCGCCAGATATTTACTTACTGTGAGCCTCCACACCATGCTATTAAAAACACATTAAAAGAACTTGTGTAACTACGTGTATGTAATTTCTCAACAAACTGTGCACTGTCATTAGGAAACCTGCATTGAATTTGACGTTACATTTCTGTTTTAGCAGTCAGTATAATTATTATGCCTTTTTATTATTAATTTTCTTTTAGAGAAAGATAATATTGTCATGTGAATGTCAGTGAGAATTTGCCCTATTGAATTAGTTTTATCAATTTAGAAATAACCTAACTATTAAGTATTCATTAATCAGAAATTTAATTTACTGGGAGTATTCATTCATCAGAAAGTTAATTTACTTTGTTAATTCAGTTGACAAATTGAACGAGAGTTTTTGTTGGAAGGTCTTGATCACAATCAGAACTTTCTGTGCCTCAAATATAAATGAAAATTGATGAGGGTTTTTTTCTGATGTTTGAAAAGCGTTTGTTCTTTTATTCCCTTAAATCATGTAACTGTTTTAAAAAATTGGAGAATCAATCAGGCTTATTAAAAAAGTGCACACCAAGCTCTTGATTTATCTAAAAAAAAATTGGCTGGAGTCATAGTTACTTTTCGATTCTACCTTGCCGCACTTGCAGAATTATTTCTCAGTTGACCAGACCTGGTAGCGCAATCGGTAGAGCATTGGCTCCAGGTACGGGAGGCCTCACGATCGATCCCAGGCTGCACCATAGCAAAGTCATTTAAATAATACTGGTATAGTTATAGTACTGGCCGTGACATACCAGTCATTATAAATGGTAGTGGTATAGCTCCCTTGCTAACGCTCAAGCAAATATAATGGTAGTTCTAAGACTGGTTGGCCCGGCATCAGGATAATGTGACTGGGTGTGGTATCATGCCAGGTGTACCTGGCATGCTATACACCGTGAAGGCACCACTATATTTGCTTGAAGTGGACACTATCTCCAGATAACTAAAATACCTGTTACGATAAACCCAATGAACAAACACTTGGCTTTTTTTCAGATAGCTGGAAAAAATAACGGCAATTACCTTTTGCAAAAAAAGGGATGGCTGTTACTTTTTCCATTTATCTGGAAAAGAGCTTTCTCAGTTTTGATTTTGCTCACATTCAAATATTGACTTCAAGACAACCTCTTACAGGGTCATAATGCTACAATTGCTAGTTCTTGCATCCACTTAAGATTGAATGGTTGTGGTATTAAGATCTTAAAATGAAGTGTTAAAAGATACAATAAAAACAATGTGCGATCAAAGATTCGAGTTGGAGCAAAATCTTGAGGAAGAAGAGCTTCTACAAGTGGGAAAAGGTTTGTAATCATTGCATTAAGCTGTATGCCCTCCACCACATGGGTTCGAGTCTCACTTGTAGCAAGAACTTTCATGTGTTTCATGTGGGGAGGTTTTCCGGCTAATCTGTGGTGGTCTGTAGTGTTCCTGCACCATTAGCTGGATGTCATCAATATTACCATAATTGTGTCAGTGCAATGTTTGGGTTATAACTAAATATAGCATGATACGGGTTAAAGGTGGTATTTGACAGTTTTGGACCAAAATTTATTTTCTCAAATAACTAAATAAGTCATTATTACATGAAAAGGTCCCACAAAATGCTGTTTATTGATGTCCTAGATCTGTGTGAACAGCTAACATAAATCCTCATTCGTCATTGCCAGCAGGTATTTTTTAGCATAGTTAGCTACTTTTAAAGTAAGAAAACGACATGACCACATACTTTTGATATCATTTTACATGAACATTGAGGTAATCAGCTTTGACGTCGATGTCTATTTTTAGCTGAAATCCCAATCGTATTTATTTATAGATGTTGTTATATGTATTAGATAAAGGCAAACTGTCCGACAACACCTTTAAATATAAGTGTACATAAAACAAATCCAAAGAAATAGCAGATATAAAAATTAATTGGAATGATACTCTTTAAAGGTGGTGTCTAACAGTTTGGACCAGATTTTTTTTCTCTTAAGAACCAAAAAAAGTATTGTTGCCTGAAAAGATCTCGTAAAATGCTGATTATTGATGTCCTACATCTATGTGAAAAGTGAAGCATAACACATCACTCATCATTACAAATAGGTGTTTCTAAGCCAAGCTGCACAGTTAGCTTTTTTTAAACTAAGAAAACCATGTGACCTGTAACTTTACATAAACATTCGGCTAATCTGCTCTGACGTCGATGTCTATTTTTAGCAGAAATCATAACCATGCTCATATATAGTTTTAGAAAGAATGGGCATGTAGAGTGATCTATGTTTCACAATTTAGACTGATCAAAATCTTTTGTTAGATTTAAATTTGACTTTTTTGCAGAATTATGTCCCTATTCCTCCAATCAGGTTTACATGTATTTGATGAATACAAACTGTCAGATACCACCTTTGAGAGTTGCTTAACAAACTGTATGTGCTTTCAGTAGTAACATGTAAAGGTATCAATCCATATTGCTATAGGCTGCAGTAAATAGTACTGAATCTGATCCAATGGCTCCCATTGGGTGCCGGCTGGTTAAGATTTGACTTAGCCAGATCACTTTGTGCTCAATAGCAGGATCACTTTGTGCTCAATAGCAGGTTCACTTTGTGCTCAATAGCAGGATCACTTTGTGCTCAATAGCAGGTTCACTTTGTGCTCAATAGCAGGATCACTTTGTGCTCAATAGCAGGATCACTTTGTGCTCAATAGCTGGTTCACTTTGTGCTCAATAGCAGGATCACTTTGTGCTCAATAGCAGGATCACTTTGTGCTCAATAGCAGGTTCACTTTGTGCTCAATAGCAGGATCACTTTGTGCTCAATAGCAGGTTCAGAGGTAAAACATTACAGGCTGAAACTAGGCAGACCCTGTATGCTGACAACTGCCGTATATGGTCCTCCGATAGATGTGTGGAGGAAGTGAGATAGAGAGGGACAAGGACTGTGTGTCTCTGAATGACAACAGAAAAGGCTGGCTAGGCACCACTGTGTGAAAGCTAAAAGCTACGATACGATATTGATTACTTTTCTGGACTCTCTCTCTGCTCTCTCGCACTCTTTTGACAAGACTGCCTTTTACAGCAGCCAATAATGGTGTTGTTCACTGTTGTATGACATACACCAGCTACAGGGAAAACACTGCCACTGTTGTTTTTTTGTTGTTGTTTTTTGTGAGTTCAGGCTCAAGGGGTAAACAAAGGGGAGTGATTCTTAATTATGTGGCAATACATCCAGTATTGTTCAATGAAAACCTACCTACATTGTGGTTAGAGATCTAGAGATGTTGGACATTTGAAGGGGTAAATCTGAAATTGTTACAGTGCTGCTTGCACTGAAGTAGCTGGTATAAATACCTGACAACCAATTACAACATTCAGTCACACACATCTAACAAAGAGTTGCAGTCCAAGAACAGCCCTGTAAGTAATGTAAGTTGTGTAGAAGTGAGAAATGCTGACATTGTTGAGTGATAAAGACAGTTGGAATACCTGTGGCCGAGTTGGCAACATCTTATACCTCTAAATCCTCAGCCCCACACCTCCTAGGTTTCAGTGATTCAGTCCCAGACAATAGCAAAATTTTATGAATGGCTTGTGGCATGGGGGGAGGGGTTGGGTGGACATCATCCAGCTGTCTTGTAGTATTCCAGTGGTTCTACCCAGACATTGGTCTAATGACCTTCTCTTCCAATAATTCACTGATGTATATTGCCAGTTAAGGGTTTATGTGTAGACTGGTTCAGCCCTAAGTCTATTATTACAAGTTGACCATACATTTATTAAAATCCTTCTATCTCTTTTAAAGAAATTCAACAAAGAAAAGTGAATTTTCAGAATTATAGATGAAGTATGAATGAAAGCATTGATAATTATTTCTGATTCATTGAGTCATAGGGAAAATAGTTTACAGTTTGCTCCTCTGTCAGTTGTTCACTTTGTAGGTCATTACAGGGATCATAACTGTGACATTGCAATGTTTGAAAAAAGAACAATTGTAGAATATTTTATAGTTAATACCTGTACAAAAAATATGACATCATTTAATTAATAGTAATGATCTTTGAGCTGTAAATGATCTTAGTAATTTCTTGGCCTCTTATTTCTGGATAATAAAGCAGTTTCAGCAACTGTATATTTAATTTAAGGTGCCTTTGATGTTATATATTTGGACAAAATTGATTCAGGATGTACAACAGGAAGTTGATGGTTGTTGTTTGAGATAGGCTTTTTACTGGTGTTGTTTCTTTTCTGAGGCTGCTCTTCTTTTATTGTTTGCCAAACTATTTGGCTTGATAGGATGCCAGTAATTTAGACCCATATTCAACAACCATTCTTAAGCCTAAGTCATGACTTAAGCCCAAGTCACAATTTTTATACCAACAAAAATAAGCTCAATTATGAAGTTCCAATGTGATTTAAGTTGAAATTAGCAAAGTTAAAGAGTCTTGCAAAAATACAGACATGTAGCTTAATGCATAATAAAGATATTGTGGATTGAAACCCATGACTTGAGAGCAGTTCTTACTTAAGAATGTTTGGAGAATACGGGCCTTAAAATTTCTCAGCTGTCTAACTCCCAAAGAGTCTATAATGTGAAATTATCACTGCAAAGAGACTTTATTGTGTGATCCAGCATAAAATACTAGTTTTTAATTAGGCAAAAAAGTATAGCAAGCAATTAAACAGTCAAGAGTCTTGAACTTTAAGCACCAACGAGCCAGGCATGGTCGCTATGCTGTGTTTAGCTTCTAAATGCCATGGAGAACAAGAAATGGCCGCACCTATTACATAGCATCACAGTGTATGTAAATCAGGACTGTAACCTAGACATGGTATCATAATACCAAAGAATGTCAATATCTTGTAATAATCTCTCACCAACCTATGGATTGTTGCTGTAGGCTTGTCATGTCCAGTCCCTGAATGGAGGTTTATGATGGGTATTTGAATGATTTCTCTGGTTATAAAGTATTATGATCCCCCTGACCTGTTACTTAACTGCCAGCAAAAGCTTGCAATGAAGGAGCATACTGTACTTGTGTGTCAGCCTTAGCATGCAATGGATGAGCATACTGTACTTGTGTGTCGGTCTTAGCATGCAATGGATGAGCATACTGTACTTGTGTGACAGCCTTAGCATGCAATGAATAAGCAATTGTACCTGTGCGTCGGCCTTAGCATGCAATGGATGAGCATACTGTACTTGTGTGTCAGCCTTAGCGTGCAATGAATAAGCAATTGTACCTGTGCGTCGGCCTTAGCATGCAATGGATGAGCATGCAATGGATGAGCATTCTGTTCTTGTGTACCTGCATTAGCATGCAATGGATGAGCATACTGTACTTGTGTACCTGCCTCAGCATGCAAAGAATGAGCATACTGTACATGTGAACCTGCCTCAGCATGCAAAGGATGTGTGTACTGTCCTGTTGTATGTGCTTTAGCATACAAAGAAATTGTGTATTAGTCTAAGCATATAAAAGATGAGATAACTTTTCTGTTCTATCTTCTTAGCACTCAAAGGAAAAACAAACAATACTATTGCATCTGCCTAAACATGCATAGGATAAGCAATTGAGCATACTGTACTGTTATAAGTGCATAAAGGAAGAGCAAAAGGTTCTATGGTGTCTGCCTAAGCCCTAACCATACTACAGTTGTTAATATTTTGTACTTGCACTATTATTTATTTATTTCATGTATCTTCTAACAATAGCATTCAAAGAGGATTGACCTGGCTATTTTCTACATGTGGCATTTACTTGCAGATCCTGATCTGATTTTTGTGCCTAAGCCTGATTGCTTTGTGCTTATCAGGCTAGCAGGTAATATCAATAAGTACTTGTTTTGTATTTTAATTACATCACAGTGATACAGTTATGATCATAACAGTGACATAAACCATATTAAGCAGTGAAACACACTAGACAAATGTGTTGGTAGAACCACCAAGATTTCGCAGGTCAGCTGGAAAACATACCCCATAAATGTTGTTGGGCTGTCTCAAGCTCGAACCAATGCACTGACCAAGATTAGATAATTTGCAAGTTGGCAGATGGATAAATGTACAGTATGGGTGGGGGAGGGGGTGTCTGGTTGCTGAGCAGTCAGTCACTAACTTGTACCTCCTCAGCCTGTCACCGTGCGGGTTCAAATTCTGGTTGAATGGAGAACTTATATGTGGGAAGCTCTCCCAGCTAGTCTGTGGTTCTACCCAGATATATGTCTGGAGGTTACCACCACCAATAATTAGCTGGACATCACCAATTTGACTGTAATTGTACTTGTGCTATGTAGTAAACAACAAAAGAAACATCATGTAAGTGTCAGACTCGTGAACTCTTTGTACAACTGGTGAATAAAAAGTGTGACTGAATGTTCAGGCATTATTGATAATGATGAACCATGGGTCCATAGAAAGGAAGGTGTTCTAGAACAGGGAGTTTTGAATGAACAAGAATATTGATGTGTACTTTTATAAGAACAATGGTGGAATGTATCTTTAGGTGAGGTGACAAGTAGATATTTTATACTGCTAATGGGTTTACATGGAGTTCAGGGTGATATTTGCCACTGCTTTATAAAGAAGTAGGTTGCATAATTTTTTATGTAAATATTATCCTGCTGTTTGTTCACAAAGCAAACTTGGTATCATTGACTCTAAGACTTTTAAACTCTTTCTTAAAATAATTTGAATATCACCAATAACATGTTGGCAGTATATGGATCTTATTAGGGCTGTCAAGATAGGCTTGCAGGCAAGTTGCAGCGTACCACAATATATTGCGGTACATATAGAGCATATTGCAATAGATAGTTCCCACATCAGTGAAGATCCTTTATCTTGGCAGCTTTATCTTTGATGACCACTTCAAGGGATTTCAGGTGAATTGTATAGAAGCGTAATTTTTTTATTCTTGTAATTTCTTTATTTGTGGTCCAAAAATTAAAAGCTATACACCATTGGAACGCTCTTATAATTCTTAAAATTGATTAATGCACAAAAAATTAATACACAAAAATAAATAAAATTATTTGCTCATCCTTAAACAAATAGAACAGTGTATCTTTTATGGTTGTATTTTTTTTTACCTTTTAAACTATCAAAATGTAGTCTTGATATTTAAAATACTTCATAAAAACTGTTTGATTTGATATAAAATTCAGTAAAATAGACTGAAAAATAAAACCACAGTGCCAGTTTAATACAGCACATATTTCCCGATTTTGGCCTGCATTAGCTTCTGCCTTCAAAGAAGGCTGCCTTAAACTGTCTTATCAGTGCCTATGACATCACATGGAAAGTATCTATACGTACCACAATTTATTGCCATCTTTGATCAAACTACTATAAGAAGCTATATTTCACTCAATATAATGAGCAGAATAAACAACAAATGCCTTAATAAAATATGACATAGCTGACTATAAGATTTACAAGAGGTAAACACAGGAATAAGGAAGTAACAAGACTAGAAGTACAAACAATCAAAAAACAAATCAACTGCAAAATCCATGACTGTAGTGTCACATTTCTACTGTATTAGAGGGTTGACTATTCACAGTGTTTTAAGATTGTTTCTACCTCCTCTGTATCTTATAAGCACAACAAAATGTCGACAAAATGCGTCACCTTGTTGATTTGTCTTCCTTCACCCAGGAGGGGCCCAAAACATCACTGTTGCCGATATTTAAAAAAAGTCACATTAAATTCGGCAATATTTCGAAAAGTCAATCAGCTTCACCATATTATTTACAATTTGCAACAGTCGTGTTTGATTAAATTGATGAACAATAGGTAATTATTGAGTTCTAAGTATTCTGCAACAAACTATTTCATAACAATTGGAAAATTTTATTTGTTTTCTTAAATATAGAAATTATCAAATTAAAAGTCGATACCTAATAAAAATTTTATTGTAAGGAACATCGCAAATGCTAATTGGAACACCGCATTTCCCTATTTTACTGCAATAGAATAGCTGTTCTTTTTACTTTCCCTACTTATTTTATATTGTTGACCAAGCTGGCATATTTTGATATACAGTCAAACCTGACCATGCGACCACCCCTTACCGGCGACCGCCTGCTCTATGCGACCACTTCAAAGCCGCCCGATCGTATTTGTTATGTAATTGTAATGTAATAAGCGCCCACCTTTGATATGCGTCCAGCGACCGCACATAAACATGTTAAACGTGCTTTAATTATCCCCTAATAGGCGACCGCGTTAATCCACACGCACATTAGTTACGACCACACAATAAGCAATTAATTGACACCTTTGCCCTTCTTTGCTAATCACATCAATCGGCCGTGTCAAACTGGGAAATAACGTAATGTCACTGGGTCGATGTACACATCAAGTCCCTGCTAGATTCACACCTAATCGAATGTGCCCTATTACCGCTCGTATTGACACTTATTTATTATGTTCCGACTTCGGTTTCTTTAAAGGTAAATCAAAGTTATGTTTGTATTAATTATGATAAATTGATTTGCTTGCTAAAAACTTAAAACATACAATTATAAAGCGCAAACTGCAATTGGATACAGTAATGTAATGGAATATCTGGAACAGTTGTTCTTCATTGCATTACGCATCAACACGTCTTAACGAACGTGCCTTACACTAGACGATCGTGTTTAAGTTGTCAAACTTTTGGACAGTGGGAAAAGTTGTCGTGCTGTTGCATATGAGATTGGTGTCGGAAAAACGCAGGTTCAGAACATTGCAAAACGAAAACGTAAAAAAATAGACGAATATGAACATGGAAATGCGGAAGTGAAACGAGTTAAACGTTCAACTCCAAATGACGCGCTGAACGACTTGTGTTATCGTTGGTTTTTGGATGTGATCGGACGTCAAGTACCAGTGTCACATTCTAATTGACATGTGAATGAGATCATATGTGAAAAATACAAACTGACTGTGAAAATCCAGAAGGAATGTACACAATACAAACTGCACAAACATAATATTTGATAAACATATTTATGTGCTGATTTATTTATTTTGTATACACATCAGTTGACCTTTACATGCCTTACCGTTCTGATACACTAATAAAATATATTGATGTTATTGTTTTATCTACTGTTTGCTTATACAACACAATTTGTAAATTTCAAGTGTGGTTCTCACAAAAAGTAAACATGCTGCATTAAGAGACCACCTGTCTTAAGAGACCACTTTTGCCCTGTCCCGAGGGTGGTCTTTTAATACAGGTTTGACTGTATTGTTCTTTTAGATAAATTTGATGTTATTAATAACATAGGTATTTAACTGTAAAAAAAACAACAATAAAAATATATGCAATATCGTCGGTTGTTGATATCTTTTAGAAAAAATCACCTGAAAGTATGCAGAGGAAAATAGAACATCCACACAGGGGAAGCAACCTAGCAGCATTGCGTAACTTAGAATTAGCATGTTAGAATTGAAATAGATTTTAAGTGTGACTGATCAAAGCCCAATATATGTTATGGTTTCTCATTCAGATAAGTAAATTTAGTCACTCAGGCCATCTTTTTCCTAAATTTGTAAAATAACTGACATAACAGATGACTAACATGTAGAGGAAAAAGAATTGCAATCATAAAATCAGGGGTGTCTGTGGTAGTCGCCAACTTGTAACTCCTCTGACTGCTTAACGTCTCACAGAGTGGGTTCGAGTCCCATTAGTGGAAAAGGACTCAATGTGGTAAGTCTTCCAACTGACTTGCGGCGTGCCGGTGGTTCTACCCAAACATTAATCTGGTGTCCTCCTCCACCAAAACAGTTGGACGTTTCTATAATGATTATAATTGGTTGCTGCGATGTATTTAAAAAAACAAACAAAAAAAACCCCAACAACAAACAATCATACAATCAAAGATAATTAGAGCCCAGTTGATGACACTTTAATTAACTTCTCCATTCTGAAGAAGTAGTGAGGACTCACCAATTGCAATATTCTGTAAACTGTCATTGACGAAAGCATGCAAAATGTTTGATACAGATTTAACACATGCAAGTATTCTAGGCTATCTGCCTGTTTTCATAATTCAGGGAATTTAGCATGGGCCTTCAACAAAAGCAAGCTGAGGGTTAAACCACTTTGTAAGGATGTTTCAACTTCAAGAGCTCTTCCACCAGTTGAGTCAGTTATTATTCAATATAGTCCAACACTGTTGTAGCTGTTGTATGGTGGTTGTGTTGTGACTATCATAGCTTGGGGGTACTGGTGGTTGTGTTGTGACTGTAATAGCTTGGGGGTACTGGTGGTTGTGTTGTGACTGTCATAGCTTGGGGGTACTGGTGGTTGTGTTGTTATTGTCATAGCTTGGGGGTACTGGTGGTTGTGTTGTGACTGTCATAGCTTAGGGGTACTGGTGGTTGTGTTGTGACTGTCATAGCTTGGGGGTACTGGTGGTTGTGTTGTGACTGTCATAGCTTGGGGGTACTGGTGGTTGTGTTGTGACTGTCATAGCTTGGGGTACTGGTGGTTGTGTTGTGACTGTCATAGCTTGGGGCTACTGGTGGTTGTGTTGTGACTGTCATAGCTTGGGGCTACTGGTGGTTGTGTTGTGACTGTCATAGCTTTGGGGTGATGGTGGTTGTGTTGTGACTGTCCTAGCTTGGAGGGTGATTGTGGTTGTGTTGTGACTGTCATAGCTTGGGGGTACTGGTGGTTGTGTTGTGTCTGTCATAGCTTGGGGGTACTGGTGGTTGTGCTGTGACTGTGGTAGCTTGGGGGTAATGTTGGTTGTGCTGTGTCTGTCATAGCTTGGAAGGTACTGGTGGTTGTGTTGTGTCTGTCATAGCTTGGGTGTACTGGTGGTTGTGTTGTGACTGTCTTAGCTTGGGGGTACTGGTGGTTGTGTTATGACTGTGGTAGCTTGGAAGGTACTGGTGGTTGTGTTGTGTCTGTCATAACTTGGGGGTAATGGTGGTTGTGTTGTGACTGTGGTAGCTTGGAGGGTAATGGTGGTTGTGTTGTGACTGTCATAGCTTGGGAGTACTGGTGGTTGTGTTGTGACTGTCATAGCTTGGGGGTACTGGTGGTTGTGCTGTGACTGTGGTAGCTTGGGGGTAATGGTGGTTGTGCTGTGACTGTTGTAGCTTGGAGGGTACTGGTGGTTGTGTTGTGACTGCATAGCTTGGGGGTAATGGTGGTTGCGTTGTGACTGTGGTAGCTTAGAGGGTACTGGTGGTTGTGTTGTGACTGTCATAGCTTGGGGGTAATGGTTGTGTTGCGACTGTCATAGCTTGATGGGCACTGGTGGTTGTGTTGTGACTGTCATAGCTTGGGTGTACTGGTGGCTGTGTTGCGACTGTCATAGCTTGGGGGTAATTGTTGTTGTGTTGTGACTGTGGTAGCTTGGAGGGTAATGGTTGTTGTGTTGTGACTGTCATAGCTTGGGGGTAATGGTTGTGTTGCGACTGCCATAGCTTGGTGGGTACTGGTGGTTGTGTTGTGACTGTCATAGCTTGGAGGGTAATGGTGGCTGTGTTGCGACTGTCATAGCTTGGAGGGTACTGGTGGTTGTGTTGTGAAGGTCATAGCTTGGGGGTAATTGTTGTTGTGTTGTGACTGTGGTAGCTTGGAGGGTAATGTGGTTGTGTTGTGACTGGAGGATTTCATTGACTCTGTAAAGCTGTATGTGCTGTTGTTTAATTTGATCAGACTATTGATCTGGATGGGTCTCTAAGAAGCTGCTCATGAAACACAGATATGGTTAGATGGGAGAGATGCCTTCACTGGCGTTTATACTTAACACCACCACAATCACGCCTCATATTGTCACACAGACTTACCAGTATAGGGCAGGGTAGGAGAAATCAAGTGTTGTTTTTTCACAACAAGACATATACACATAGTAATAGGAAGTGTTAAGGAAAAAGTAGGATTATTTTTATAGATGGAGTAAAATATTATTGTTTTTCCTTCTCATAAAGCTAAGGATTTATACTTGTAGTTATTGGAGGAGTTATGAAAAAAAAAGGTTTTGTTTTCTAATTTAGACATAGGATTGTTAGGATTATCGGATAATAGGGATTGTAGTAAAATAAAAATAAAAATTCAAATTAGTTTTATAGGTTTAAGGGAAATTAAACCATTTTTTCGACTCAAAAGTAATTATATTAAAAGGACATGTAAGAGAAAATTGATCTTTTATTCTTTTCACAATGCAGATAGTTTAACAGAAGGTGTGAGTAAAATTTAACAATTTTCTTAAAAAGTTATAGCATTATAGTTGTAGGCAAGATAGTCACAAGTGGAACGTGAATATTTTTATTTTTACTTTTTATACAGTCATGGGATTATAGTTTGGGTGGTGTTAGGAAAATATTTCTACTCACTTCTCATACTCTCTTACAGCCTGGATAGAATGAAGCTGTAGCATCTACAAATATTTACAATTGAAGCTCCAGTTCAATTAAGTGAAATTTACACAGATATATCAAAGGACTTGCGTAGAATGTGATATAGGGGGGATGGTGAATTTGTGCAGAGTAATGAAGGGAATGTTTGTTTGTCCTTCTAGCTGTGGATTGTCGCCTATCATAAAACTCCACAATAGCTATCCCTTATCATGCTACATTAAATAATAACCAAAGGATACAAAGTCAAAGTTAGGAGCTTACAGGTACGTCCAAGGTAACGCGACACATAACTGGAGAGTTGGCAGCAAATAGGGTAGATTGTGATCAGTCAGGACCTGATCTGGACTGACAATATTCGCTTTTTAAGACTAATAAATACGTGAAAGGCAGGCTTAGAAGAGATCGGCTAGAGACACTGTGTGGAGAAGTGGTGAGGTTTCATTTATTGGATTTTACATACAAAAACAGACTGCCATTATTTACCATAAAGTGATCGTGGGGATATTCATTTCACTGCTTCTTGTGCCTTTACAATGTTATATTGATGTACAGCGAGGAAAGTTTTCAGACAGGGCCTCTGAATTTGTGTGTATCAATAATTTGGATAAATGCAAGCAACTAAATATTTAACTCCATAATTGGGATAAATGCTATTAACGTAATTTGTGAATATCAATATTTTAGATAGATACAAGCTTTGAATTTGTAACTGTCAATAAATTGGATAAATTCCAGTTACTAAACTCGTGAGTATTATTTTTTGTGTAAATCAATTCTTGCATTATAGATTGTATTGGATATATAGGATGGCTCTGTTGTTTTAGATTAAAGGTTGTATCCGACAGTTTGTCTTCATCAAATACATGTTAACCTGGATTGTAAGAATTTGGGCAAATTTCTTCAAAATATCAGACCTAAGTCTACCAAAAGACTGGTTTGAACACTGTCTATATTGTAAGACAGTAGAAATCGTGAACTAAATCAACTAACATGCTCATTCTTCCAAAACTATAAATGAACACGATTATGATTTCTGCTAAAAATACACATCGACATCAGTGTGGATTACCGGAATGATTATATAAAGTTTCGGATCATATGGTTTTCTTAGTTTAAAAAAAGCTAACTGTGCAGCGTGGCTTTGATAGGAAATACCTATTTGTTATGACAAGTTTCGTGATCTTTTCAGGCAACAATAATTTTTTTGATTCTTTGAAAGAAAAAAATCTGGTCCAAACTGTTGGATACCACCTGAAAGTGGCTGGTATCTAAGGGTAGAGAAGTGGTCATAGTATTGTTCATAGAAGATTTGGGAAGTCACAACATAACATTGATGGTGGGCAAGCAGTATTTTGCGCACATTTAAAAAACATGCTGTGAAAATATTTGTCAATAAATAAGAATATAGAATAGAATATAGAAAACTGGGCTACTCTGAGTTCTTAACTCTCTTCAGTAGCACAGGGTCTAAAACAAATGTTTCATTTTAAACCTTTAGTTTGTGAAACACTTATTTTATATGACTGGCAAATCTGGGAGCTGTCTGATCAGGATCTGCACTATTTGCTGCTGAGTCTCTAGCTATATATGTATAGGCATCTTTGTATGTTAATATAAAAAGATAACTAAAATTTAATTAGGGTTATAAACAAATGTATCAAGCTTAGGTTTAAACAACAATTATATTTTCCCAAATCATGTGACATTTGTTACTGACCAGACCCCATTTGCAGAAACATTTCTCAGTTGAGATTTTGCTCAAGTTTTATGTCTTCCTCCAAGAAAACTTCTTACTGACACATGCTGTTACAATTCAAGTTCAACGATTCGAATTTTAACCAGATTATACTCTGTTTATGTTAAACTTAATTGTATTCGGCGCCATATGACCTGTTAATTGTTGGTGTGCCGTAAAACCCCAAATACCAATACAATTCCAGTATGTTATACTCCATTGATCTGGCAAGGTTATGGTATTGCTATATTATATTGAGGTTTTAGAGATATTACAGGAGTATACATTTAACAGTCAAAAATGGATCTTGAGCAACCTCTCAACTGAGAAATAATTCTGCAAGTGAGACCTAGACAAGATTTCTGCTTTCAAATGTATATAAAGGTGAGCTAAACTTATATAAAGGTGAGCTAAACTATTGCTGTCGACTATGTAGCAAATAGTGCAGATCCTGTCGACTATGTAGCAAATAGTGCAGATCCTGTCGACTATGCAGCAAATAGCGCAGATCCTGTCGACTATGTAGCAAATAGTGCAGATCCTGTCGACTATGTAGCAAATAGTGCAGATCCTGTCGACTATGTAGCAAATAGTGCAGATCCTGTCGACTATGTAGCAAATAGTGCAGATCCTGTCGACTATGCAGCAAATAGTGCAGATCCTGTCGACTATGTAGCAAATAGAGCAGATCCTGTCGACTATGTAGCAAATAGCGCAGATCCTGTCGACTATGTAGCAAATAGAGCAGATCCTGTCGACTATGTAGCAAATAGCGCAGATCCTGTCGACTATGTAGCAAATAGTGCAGATCCTGTCGACTATGTAGCAAATAGTGCAGATCCTGTCGACTATGTAGCAAATAGTGCAGATCCGTCTGGATCGTAACTATTTGTCTAAGCTGTATCATCTTGTTTGTGGTTGGTTGGGTTATTGACCTTACAGTATTTCAGTTGTCAGTGTCCACATGAAGCAGATATAGTGCTGCCTTCACTGTGTATAGCATGCCGTGAACACCTGGCATGATACCACAACCAGTCACATCATCCTGACACCGGGCCAACCAGTCGTGGAACTACCCGTATATTTGCTTGATCATTGGAGAGTATACCAGTACCATTTTTAACAACTTTGGTATGTCGCAGCCCGGGATCGAACCCAGGCCCTCCCGTACATGGAGCCGATGCTCTACTGATTGCGCTGCCAAGTCTTGTCATATCAGTTGGTGCTTAGCTAGCAGGTTGCTTATTAAAGAAAATAGTAATAGCCTTTTTCTGGTTGAATTAAAAATTACGCAAAACCGTCCATATTCTGGTTGAATAATAAAAAACAAAAGTGGATCTTTTTAGCTGAATTTTAAAGAAAACTATTTTAAACATTTTCTGGTTGAATAATACTGATAAAATTGTTTAAACATTTCTGTTTAAATGATAAAAAGCAAATTGATACTAATTAAAGGCTGAATAATAAAGAAAAATAATGATAATCCTTTCTGGGGGTGTTGTTGAGAGTACAATAATTGCCATTTTCTGGTTTAAAAATAAGAAAATAAGGAAAACCATTTTCTGGTTGAGTTATAAAAGAAACCAAAGATAGGTTTGTTTGTTGGTTTTTGATTCATCGCACTGCACTACAGATTTTAAGTAAAAAGACACACTTTTTCTTGTTGGACAATATTGAAGACAATAATATATAAATTTCTGGTTAAATAAGAACATAAATAAAACTTGTTAAATAATAAAGAAAATTCCTGGAAAAAGCCTCAAATAATAACTGAGAATGATTAACGAAAGGTGAAACTTTAATTGTGATTCTGTATCTATGAAGCAACACACATAACTTTGTATTCGCTGAAAAAGCTCAGGTGGTAGAGCGTCGTCTTGCGGATCAGGAGGTCGTGGGTTGAAACCCCGTCCAGCTCAAACCAAAGACTTTAAAGTTGGTAGTAGTGGCTTCCCTCCTAACGCTCGGGGCTAAGGGGACAGCATTATGCCTGACTTGTCTGTCCCTGGGCACCTTATAAGTGCCCCTATGATATAATGATACAAAAGTTGATGCACAGTATCGGCAAAAGGGCCGGCAAATCCCATCCCCATCCCTTGTATCGGCATCTAGCCAGTAAATTGGTCAGTGAACTAGAATAACCTTTCTCTCAGCATACTTGTCGAATTTAAAATAATTGACCTTCACCATTTGCAATTTGTAAATGATAACATTGCCAGTTCCCAACCATATGTAAATTGCATGCACATTGTGCAGGGTCAAGAAAGAGAAACCAGGGGATTTTTGCATAAAAATACTGTTAGATCAAACTTTTATTCAAGTATGATCTAAATCTCTGGACTCCTTGCTTATTGCAGAACATTTGACATTACAAAAAACTCATAATAGGTAAATTAAAGGTAATTTATTACAAACATTGCCATATTTTTTTTTATTTTCCAATTGACATAAAGGTAGATATAATTCTAATTATAAGTAAAGTCACTTGACTACATTTTCCTATTTCTTTTGAAGACCTATATTTTATTATTATTGAGGTGTAAGTAGTAGTATTTTAGCTTTATTTGTCAAAGCTGAAGTACCATCAGCAGTGTCAAGTTGTAAGATTCCATATAAATCTTACATTACAAATACAATTTGACAGTGTATTGTATTTGAACTAGTGTGATGTTACATTTCTATATAGACAACACTTAATGTGTATGTTTTTTCCTTTACATTTTTTCTATAGGTAAACATGTTTATTAGTATCTATAAAAAATCAGCAACTATTTTTGTAGATTCATATCAGATGGCTTCCAGCAGGGAAGCTGGATCTACTCTAACTGCCATAGACTTAATGATTTATGATGGGCCTAATAAGAGTTGTTAAAACATTCTATCTCTCCAGGTGTGGACTATGACGATGTAGACTGTTTCTAGGTGAAGGGGCGTCGCCACACTGCTTGGCTCCTCCCTCTGTTGCCATGGAGACCACAGTGCCTGGTGCCACACCCACTCCCCCATCCACCAGTGGCACGATGTTGACGTCTTCGCAACTCACAGCTCACGGTAAGTTGTCCATTTGAAACTGTTCAATAATATGTTGTCTTATGAATTAAAGGTGTAACCAAGTACCGATAAAAAAAATCATTGGCAACAGGAAATAAGGTCTGAAATAGTAGACACAAAATAATAAACATATTTGTAAATCTGACTTCTTTTTGACTTGCTTGGTACTTGATTCTGCAGACATTTTACAAATTATTTTGTCTTGGTGTGCTTTGCTTGAAACGCTAAAGTTTACATAATGTACATACAGCTACTATTGCATAAATTATGCAAATTTGAATCATTGACTCCTGATACAAAAGGTGATGTACATTTAAAAAAATAATTACTTTGTCATTGTAATTAGGATAGTAAAACATCTTACAAAGTAACCTAAATATCAACATAACAAAATTATATTTCTGATTTTTTATTTACTTTTCTTTTATCAAGGACCAATGAAATAACGTGTTAAATCGATGTTATTCTTCAAATAAAGTTATTATTTGTCAGTGTCTAGATGGCCGCACTAAACTTCGACACCTGTTGTTTACATATTGTAACTATTTCATTGGCTGAATGTCTGTGCCATTTTGGACATGTGGCCAATCAAATTCTTCACTCATATATTCATGAGAAGAAAGTTTTTCTGACCAGGTAACAACAGTATATGTATGTAGTGATAACGGATTATTTACCCTGGGGTCCAGTGATGTTCAATCATAGACCCTATATGTTAAAACGCATCACTGGACTATGAGGGTGGTGGTATTTCTTAACCCATATATGACTTAACCATTTTACACCATAGTGCTAGACCTGACTACTTTAAGGTTTAATTTGCAAGAATTCTCCTCTGCCCTGTTTCCATAGGACATTGACCGAGTTGCTGTTTAAATGCTTAGGCTGAAAATATCTGGTGAAACAATTTGCTACAATTTTCCTTTGCTGTCAATTGACTTAATTGTCTTGGCTGCCACTTACGCAGATTGCATGAGTGTGTCATTTCATTACAATTGCTTGATGGGTCAGATAGCTCTATTAGACAGAAGGCCATTGAGACCTTGGGTGTGGAGGATTAGTCAAACTTTCTGTGACATTTTTTTTTCGACATATTGTGTATAAACTTTACTTATTCTTGGTCATCTTTTTACATGTAACAGCAATGGAATGGGATGGGATTTCCCGGCATTTTTGCCGATACTATGCATCGACATTTCTATCATTATAGCACAGGGGCACTTATGAGGTGCCCAGGGACGAGTCAGGCGTAATGCTGTCCCCTTAGCCCCAAGTGTTAGGAGGGACGCCACTACTACCAACTTTAAAGTCTTTGGTTTGACCCGGCCAGGGTTTGAACCCGCGACCTCCCGATCTGCAAGCAGACGCTCTAACACATGAGCTATTGCGGCCGGCCATAACAGCAATGGTTCCTAGACATAACTGGAGAGTTAGCAGCCAACAGTGCAGATCATGTTCAGCCAGCACTAACTCTGGAGAACTGGCTGATCTGTTTCTACACTTTGTCTTGTCTTGTCTTTTAATTGCAAAAATCAAAAGCTTTACGGGGGCACCCATGGTGTATTAGTAGAGTTGCTGATATGTAACTAACTGCTTAGTCTGGCATGTCGTGGGTTCGAGGCCCATTGAAGGTCTTCCAGCTGAACTTCGGTGTGCCGGTGGTTCAACCCAGACGTTTATCTGGGGTCTTCCTCCACCAAAACAGCTGGATACACTATAGGCCTAATGATCATAATTGGTTGCTGCAATGTATCTCAAAAACTAAACAAACAAAAGCGTTTCAACATTTTTTAAGCTTGTTGAGCCATAAAAAACTCATATCTGCCTGGTTTTCCAATATACTGGCCCAGATGCACATGATGTTTACACATGTGCATCTGTCCTGAATGGTGCACAGCTTGCCACAATATATGACATTGTTATCTAAACTCAGATCATGTGTCTGTATGCATCATCTCCTAACACTTAACTGTGGTTAGTTTAAAACAAGGGGAGGAGTGAGTAACCTTTGCCTCCATTTTAAGGTGAAAATGCTGGGAGCTGTGTTATCAGAACTTTTCCCTTTTTGCTGTATTCTCATACAATATGTTTATCATACTTTTTGGCTTGTTATTAACACATAACTCATACTTTTTATTGGTTATAATAAAATGTTGCAGAGTAAGGGCTACTCACCTTTAGCCTGTTGAGAGTTTAAAAAACTAGATTTGATATAAATTTTCTTTCATTTATTAAGAGAAAGAGGTCTCTAAAGATTGCATCATTATAGAAGGATAAACATTCAAAAACCAAAGAAACTTGTAATGTTGGTGGAGATACTAATTAATCCTGTGTTCAACTGATAATTAAGCATCCACTTACTTTTTGGCAGGATTTGAGATAAAATTGGCTCCAAGTAAGTTAAAAAAACATCCAATAAGCCCTGGCTGGGTACAAACCTAAGATATCCAGCTTGATGAGATTGGGGATTCTCTAAGTGGGTCATCAGTTACCAGCACCTTTGAAGTAAAGATTGGAAGATACAGACCATAACACTTAAAACTCTTCTCTTCTTGTTCTCTTTTACAAGAAGATGCTTGAAGGATATGGTGTTCTGAAGTATTCCTTGTTAACACATACAGTAATAAATGTCAGCACTACCTACCATAAATATCATGACAATCGTTTACAAACCTAGATGTTGCAGTAGCTGGGCATTGCAGTCTTAAAGACATTGAAGGCGTTATGACTAAGGCATTTTTGAAGCAACAAATACTGAGACAAAAAGATTAAGGCATTTGAGATACAGTAAAACCTCTCCACAGCAACATCTGGCGGAGGCACGAAAAAGTGTTGCTGCTCAGAGGTGTTGCTGCTCAGAGGTTTCAATAAGACGAGAAAAAATGTGTTTTTTTAATAGTTTTGTACTAATATTAGATTTTCCTAAGTATATGTTTTAGTTTTGCTTTGGTAATTAAAAATGCAATATATTGTTAAAAGACATAACAGAAGATGATTTTTTAAATAATTTATTGATGATGAAAAAAAAAGTTGTATAACACACAAAAAAAAATAAAATGTATGTACATGATGAAAACGCAAACTGTTGAACATATAAAAAAAAACTTGTAAACGTATGTACATGTACACTCATACTGTATATTTAAGTTCAGCATTATTTAGTTATTTTGCACCGTTTAGTTGTTGAATTTATAGTCAGACATCCGAAAACAATGACAGTTTGCACTTAGCACTAACGTCTTTTAAGTAAGCAATCAATACAGTGATATCTTTTAATCTTCCGATCAATTAAAGAAAACAAACCTACTGTTAACAGCATCAATAGTTGACACTTTTTTCACACGTTCCCACAATACCCTAGATCTACAAAGGCATGTTTATAGCATGCAGCTGGTTTCCCGTCCAACTATAACTTGATTCCAATTAACACCTTCTCAACAGGGTACAAGCAGTGATTAGCCGACCGCGTGACATTTCAGGTGTACGCGATAGACTGATCTAAAAATAGCTGCAATGTATATATATCCAGGCATATACTTAAGTTAGAATAACATGAACATAACTCTTACTTATCCCCGTTTCATAAGCAATTTCCTAACATGTAAGTCGTCTATCAGAGTTGAGAAGTTGAACAATTTCGGTGTTAAGCGGCATCTGCAACTGTCACCGGCCCACCAGAGGAGGGCTTCTTGCCGTCCATTATTGCAATCGTTAACCCATCTACAAACAGTGCTAAACCAACTGCAACATGTTGGGTCAGCCTCCAGAAGCGCAATAAATATTTCAGTCGCTTTCTGTCCGCACCTACTCTTTATCTTGATATATGCATAAATTCCTTCTCCCATCAGCACGAATGGATCGTCTGCCAATACGTTGTTTCCAGATGCTTGTTAACAAATGCGCTTACGCGCAAAGAGTTAATTAAGTTATGTTCCAAGTTTTGTGGCTTAATGTTTTTTCAGTCAAAAGTTACAAACTCTCATTCATTTCTGGAATGACCCTCATATATACCAAGGCATTTGAGACAAATATACCAAGACATTTGAAACATATATACCACAGCATTTAAGACATATATACCAAGGCATAAGAGACATATACATAAAGGCACAAATTCATTTGAGACATATATGCCACAGCATTTGAGACATATATACATGTACCAAGGCATTTGAGACATATGCCACAGCATTTGAGACATACCAAGACATTTGAGACATATATACCAAGGCATTTGAGACATAGATACCAAAGACATTTGAGATATATACCAAGGCATTTGAGATATATACCAAGGGCATTTGAGATATATACCAAGACATTTGAGATATATACCAAGGCATTTGAGATATATACCAAGGGGCATTTGAGATATATACCAAGACATTTGAGATAAATACCAAGGGCATTTGAGATATATACCAAGGGCATTTGAGATATATATATACCAAGACATTTGAAACATATATACCACAACATTTGAGACATATATACCAAGGCATTTGAGACATATATACCACAGCATTTGAGACATGTATACCAAGGCATTAGAGACATATACATAAAGGCACAAATTCATTTGAGACATATATACCACAGCATTTGAGACATAAACCAAGGCATTTGAGACATATATACCACAGCATTTGAGACATATTAACCAAGGCATTTGAGACATATATGCCACAGCATTTGAGACATATATACCCAGGCATTTGAGACATATATGCCACAGCACTTGAGACATATACCAAGACATTTGAGACATATATACCAAGGCATTTGAGACAGATACCAAAGACATTTGAGATATATACCAAGGCATTTGAGATATATACCAAGGGCATTTGAGATATATACCAAGACATTTGAGATATATACCAAGGGCATTTGAGATATATACCAAAGACATTTGAGATATATACCAAAGACATTTGAGATATATACCAAGGGCATTTGAGATATATACCAAGGCATTTGAGATATATACCAAGGCATTTGAGATATATACCAAGGCATTTGAGATATATACCAAGGGCATTTGTGATATATACCAAGGCATTTGAGACACATATACCAAGGCGTTTGAGACACATATACCAAGGCGTTTGAGACATTTAAAGGCAGCGAAGGCATAAATAGCATAATTACCAAGAAATTGGAGCAACAAATACTAAGGCTGTTAAGACATAAATATCATGGCATTTGAGATAAATATATGAAGACATTGAAGAAATAATTATCATAGCTTTAGATACATAAATACCAAGATATTGAAGACATAGATACAAAGGTATTGGAAAAATAAATAATCAGGGCATTGGTGACTGATACCAATGCATTAAAGTCATAAACACAAAGGCATTGATGCTATTGATACTATTGCATATCAAAACAAATAAGGCATTAAGCGTTTGTCCGAGTGGGGTCTGATGTGTAAAGATCTTACTGAGTGTAGTCTGATATGTAAAGATCTGAATGGAGTCTGATATGTAAAGATCTGACTTAGTGTGGCTTGATCTGTAAAGATCTGACCGAGTGAGGTCTGACATGTAAGGATCTGACTGAGTATGATCTGACCTTTTAAGATCGGACTGAGTATGACCTGATCTGTAAAGATCGGACTGAGTGTGGTCTGATATGTAAAGATTGGACTGAATGTGGTCTTATCAATAAAGATCTGACTGATTATGGCCTGATATGTAAAGATCTGGCTGAGTAAGGTCTGATATATAAAGATCTGACTGAGTGTGGTCTGACCTCAAACGATCTGAGTATGACCTAATCTGTAAAGATATGAATGTGGTCTGATCTCTTAAAATCTGACTGAGTGTGGTCTGATATTTTTAAGATCTGACGCATCATAATCTGATCTGTAAAGGTCTGACTTAGTATGGTCCAATCTGTGAAGAACTGACTGAGTATGGTCCAAACTGTAAAGGTCTGATTGAGTGTGTCTTGTATATAATGATCTGACTAAGTGTGGTCTGATCTCTAAAGATCTGACTGAGTATTGTCTGATGTATTAAGATCTGACAGAATGTGGTCTGATCTATAAAGATCTGGCTGAGCATGATCTGACTGTGTGGTCAAATCTATAAAGAACTGACTGAGTGTGGTCTGAACTCTAAAGAACTGAGTGTGGCCTGGTCATTAAAGATCTGACATTTGTTGGTCTGACTGTGAACTGTTGACTGTTAGCCATTACAGTTAACCAGTTACACCTGCATCTGTAAACACCTGTCTTAGGAGCCTACACCTGTGTTAAATCATAACTGGATATAAACATGGGCTCATGCAACAAAGCACATGATAAACAGAATAGAACTGATTTACTTAAATCAAATTAGGTTGAGAAAAAAACAAATTCTACTGTGGCTAAGAGGTTAGAGTCACCAATTCGAAACTCCTCACCCTTTCACCAGTGGGTTCAAGTTGAGCCAGATAGAGAACTTTATGTAAGGATGTCTTCTATCTGACCTGCGGCGTACCAGGGGTTCTACCCAGTCATTTGTTTGGGGTCTTCATCCACCAATAATTAGCTGGACATTTTCGTTATGACCATAACTGTGTTGGCCCTATGTAACGTAAAAATAAATCTTCCTTACAAATTTGCATCAAAACTCAACATTTGGAAGAAAGAATGTGTAAGCAACCATTTAAATTATTAAAAATGTTGTGTTTTTTTAAATTAAAGTACATTAAATTTTTATTCCTACGTTGACTAAACTTCAACTTACCACAAAAAATGGGCAATCATAGCTCTTTACCACTGCAAAATTGTAAACATTTTATGAATTTATGTTTGACACAAGAAAAGTGACATCTCTGTACTTGAGTGAGATTTAATAGTTGGACTCTATATTCTGGCACCCATGCACCGCTCATCTATCAATGCAGATTCTCCCTTGGGAAATCTTTTAACTACTATATGCAACTGACACGAGCCACTATGTAGACTTACATACATTCACCTAATTGCCTTGGCTGCGACTCAATTACTTACGTGGGTGAAGTGAAATCATTTAAGAGAAACTGTTTTGCTCAAGGAAATTATAAGCGTCCAGACCAAAGTTCAAACCCAGGACCCTGTGATCTTGAATCCTACAACTGAACTTTTTCAGCTTCTCATATCTCTACATATGACACGCTTGTTAATTTGGACTTCTTGCCAGCAATGAATATTGAGTTGGAAGCACTGAGTTGAACGAATGACTGACCAGCTTGTCAGCAGTCCTCAGCCCCTCACCATGTGGGTTCGTGTCCTTGTAGGGGTCAACAACTTTCATGTGAGGAGGTTTTCCTGCTAACCTGCCGTGTGTCGGTGGTTCTATCAAGATATTTGGGGGGTCTTTCTTCACCAAAAATTAGCTGGATGCCACCAATGTGTCTATAATTGTGTCAGTGAGATATAACAAAAGTAACAAAGAAATTTTTTTTTACTATTTTTATACAATCATTGAAATTTATCACAGCTACACTATTCTTTAATGGGTTATAACAATCTTTGACTTACATATTTAGATTCTAACCTGATTATATTTAGTTCACGTTAAACTTAACTTTGTTTGGCACCGTATGACCTATAAAGTGTCGGTGTGCCTTAAAACCCCAATAAACAAAAACAAACAAACTTTGAAACAGACGGAGAAGATATAACACTACAAATGATGGTAGCAGCCTTTACACCATAATCTGATCCACAGACAGATAGTCTGTATGTTATCTGCATGGTTCATCCTAAATCTCTTCAATGATTTTCATCATTTTAAAACATCATGTTTCATTACCTCAGTGTAATGACTCATTGCAACAGAAATCTAAGTCGAGTGTACATGACATTGTGTACCTGGATCCTTAATTAGATTGAAGTATTTAACTCTATTAACCTCCAACATATGTTCCTGTGAATTGTGCCAATTTTGAAAGTTTGACTTACAGCTTTGATATACTGAATTAGCTCCAGACATTTGCACTTTATGTGTATGTTATTTCTGTACGATGTTTAATATTCCTGTCTGGACAGATTCAAGTAAAGTTTGTTATTAAAGACACTCCAGAGTCTGAGAAATCTTGACAGCCAGCGTTATTATTGCTAGATTTATATTGTTTTTTGGCCAAAAAACTTATTATTGGGAGGCTTCCAGCTGACAAGGGTGCACTATTGGTTATTCCACGATAATAGCTAGATGTCACTTTAATGTCTGTAATTGCTGCCTTGGAATTTATTGACAAATTGTTATGCCTCAGTAAGTTTATCTTCCTAATAAGCAGTCTTAAAGATTTATTTGTCTAAAGCTTGCGGGTCATGGCAACATAAAAGAAAAACCCGGTTACAAAACAAAATTATTTTAACTTCCTATTCTTAGTTGATTTATGTTTTGTGTGTGTCTGTGCGTGTGTGTTTTGTCGAACATTGACATTTGAGTGAGTAGCTTACACTACTGTCTTTTTATAAGCATGTGTCTCAAAAGCATAATCAGTAGAGAGTCAGCTCCAGGTCATGGAAGGTGGGGTTTGAACCCGGGCTGTGAAATACCAAAGTTTAAAAAAATTGGAAGTGGTATATACAGGCATGATTTTATTCCGCTTTAAAGCGAAATTCCGCTTTTTGTCGCGTCCGATTCCGATTTTTAATTTTAATTTCCGCTCCGGATTCAAAATCACGTTTCGTCGATATTGTTCCGCTTTTTACATTTACCGGCATGTTTCCGGTTTGTGAAATGTGAGCCGCAATCTGATTGGCTTAGATCAAAGCATTGTCCAATGGTTAAACGCGTATTAAACAAGTTTGGGTTACAAATGCCATATGAGTATCATGGCTACGAAAGTTGTGGAGAGGCAAGAAAATACAAAGCTCTTAGTGGATAAAGGGCTTAAAAACCCGTGGAAATGGCAATGGCTCGAGAAAAACGTTGACGGGGAGCCAGTTCGATGTTTTATTAGAAAGCTTGACATGAGAGGACTGGCAAAGTGTGAACTTTGCAACAAGAATATAAATTACGGTGGGAGAGGTTGGAGGAGTCTGGAGCAACATATGATAAAAAAAACTCCATAGGGATAATCTTCTCTTCTTCTTAATACTGCACTCCCTCAATATCGAGGATTACGTGCAGGCGCTGGTTAAAAATACAAATGGTGTTTATACACTCTGTTTTATACATGGTGGCATTAAAATAATACATTTACAGGTGCATGGTAAAACTTTATACATTGGTTGCAGATTTAAATATGGATTGATGAGATGATAACAGGCACAGTAACAATTGTTTTGAACACTTGAAATGTGGCTGCCTCATATGCAGTGATAGGTAACATGTTCCACTGGCTTATGGTTCTAGGATAGAAAGAATATTTGTATGAGTCTTTAGAAGTTCCAATATGTCAGTATCTGTATATGCTGCTGTGTCTGGTTCTTAGGTCTGGAGCTAGTAATAAATTTTCAGGATAGATGGCTACATGATGGTAAATAATTTTATAAAGCATCATTAATCTTGCTCTAGTTCTTCTGATTTCGAGTGTTGGCCAGTTAAGATTTTCAATCATTTCGGATGCTGAACTTGTATTATGATATCGATTGGTAACGAATCTTGCTGCTCTTCTTTGAATCTTTTCAATTTGATTTATTTGGCTTTTTGTATGTGGGTCCCAGACTGTTGACGAATATTCTAATTTAGGTCTTAGACCTAGAATATTCTAATCTGAAGATAGTAGGCTCCAATTATTCTATTACTTTGTCATTTCAAGAGATAAGGTGTTAACAAAAAGGAAGGCAAAAGAACTTTTGCAAAGGCCGCCAAAAAATCGAAACTGTGTCATTCTGAGTCTGCAAACAAAGCAAAACAAAGGGTTAAATAATTTATATTGAACACTGAAATCAGTTGGACTTGTTATCAATATTATCAAGTTTATTGTGTCACTTACTTCTTACTTGTTGATACTGAATACACATGTTTGAGATAATTTTCTTTTTCTTTGGTCTTAAATTGTTAAAGAAATTAAGCCAGTTGCCAGAATTGAAAACAATGCATTAGGATAATGACAAAAGAATATTTACAAGCAACTAAGAACAAAAAAAGATTTTTTTAATTACCAACATCAATGTTTGACCTATATTTCCTCTGTACACAAGGATCTATTGAAAAAAATTCCCCCACTGGGATGTAGTTTTAATGGAATATCAAAGTGTCCCAAAAATATTTAGTTCTGGGCATGAAAAATCATAACATTTTTTTCATGTTTGAAAAAAACTGTAAAAAACCCACTTGATTTTGTAAACATCAAAAGGTGCTCAGGAGAGGCCCAGAATGCAGGATTTTGCACCATTTTTCCCAGAGCTTCTGGGGGCCTTAAGCGGCCGTAAAACCTTTAATTAAACCGATAAAACCCTTAATTTTCCTTTTCAGATTTTTTTCTTCAAACTTAAAATCATGCCTGTATATAGCTCCCTTGCTAATGCTGAAGCAAATATAAGGGTAGTTACACGACTGGTTGGCCTGGTGTCAGGATAATGTGACTCGGTGTGGTGTCATGCCAGGTGTTCGTGGCATGCTATACACAGTAAAGGCAGCACTATATCTGCTTCAAGTGGACACCGTCTCCAGATAACTGAAATACTGTTGGTGGGACAATAAACCCAACAAACAATAAGTTGCTTAGTGATTTCGGATTAATTACCCAGCCAGGGATCCTTAAACCTTAGCTTTGGCGTGGTTTCTATTTTCCTAAGGAGTTTTTTCCAGCTGATATGTGGTATATCGGTGGTTCTGATTAGACATTTGTGGAAAGTGTCAATGGTGTACCAACAGTAACTGCTGTACTGTTATTATCTTAGTTTTTATATGCCCATCAATGACAGGACATATTATTTCATGATGTTTTTCAGAATCATGTCAGTCGTAATGCATTTTCGCTATAAACACGAGCATTTTATCATCCTGTGAACATTTACTGCAACATACACAACATAATGGCTGTTTTCACATATTATTAAAGCACATATGGAATGAAAGACAGTGGCAAATACTTTCTAAAATATCTGAAATCTTTAAACTTGTACCATTTACAGAATGAATGAAAAAAGCACACTTTCACCACTGAGCTTTATTTTCTTTCCAATCGTAACAGTTGATGATTTGTCGGCTTCCTTACACCTTATTTAAATGGACTTTGTAGCTGATCTGGGTGTACCCCCATAGCTGATCTGGGTGTACCCCCATAGCTGATCTGGATGTACCCCCCATAGCTGATCTGGGTGTACCCCCATAGCTGATCTGGGTGTACCCCTATAGCTGATCTGGGTGTACCCCCATAGCTGATCTGGATGTACCCCCATAGCTGATCTGGGTGTACCCCCATAGCTGATCTGGATGTACCCCTACAGCTGATCTGGGTGTACCCCCATAGCTGATCTGGATGTACCCCCATAGCTGATCTGGGTGTACCCCCATAGCTGATCTGGATGTACCCCCATAGCTGATCTGGGTGTACCCCTATAGCTGATCTGGGTGTACCCCCATAGCTGATCTGGATGTACCCCCATAGCTGATCTGGGTGTACCCCCATAGCTGATCTGGGTGTACCCCCCATAGCTGATCTGGGTGTACCCCCATAGCTGATCTGGGTGTACCCCCATAGCTGATCAGGATGTACCCCCATACCTGATCTGGGTGTACCCCCATAGCTGATCTGGGTGTACCCCCCATAGCTGATCTGGGTGTACCCCCATAGCTGATCTGGGTGTACCCCCATAGCTGGGTCCTTCTCCAGACCACTTCACTAAGATTTCACCAGCTTGTCTTGTCATTTCTGAATTGAGATGACAGTGATATCAGTCTGCATATATATCTTACCTCTCTGACAGTTTATAATATTGTAAATAATGTGAGACAAAGTGAATACAGGTCAATTTTTTAATTGAATTGTGTCTCTCAGCTTAATTGATGATACATTGTAATTAAAATCAAACTTACCAACATTGTATCATTTTCAATTAACTATGGCAACCAACCAAAAATAATAATTTTTACAAAGCCAACCATTGATATTACAAAAATGACCTCTCTTCATAGTTTGGCGGGTGATAATACACAACGGTCTACCAGCTGGCAATGAATAATAGGCGTGAAGAATCAGGATTGACCACTGAGTTTGAATAATGACAAGGCTTTCAATAAACTGAATTTGAATAACCGAAGTTTGATTGTACTTTAGGACCACATGCATTAACTCACAGTAAGAGAATAGAGTACATTAGTACATTGGTAAAATGGAAATTGTCTCCCTTGTAAAATATCCAAGGTATTCCAAACAGTAGGTAGGTCCTTTTAGTTGGAATTCTTGGACTATATTGCCTGTTCTTTTGTACATATTGCAATTACAAACAGTGAAATTTATTACTTTTGCATAAATATAAGCTTAAAATCCATTTCAATACTTATGGAGATAGGTTATTTAAAAAAGAAAAGTGCTTGTTGATGATGGTAAACCTGGGTATCATAAGAATGGCAGAAGAGTCAACATACACTCCATAGAGCACAAGCATAAAAACCGAGTAAAACAAATGAAAGGACCTCCTTGCATTTAGGGATTATACAGTGGACACTATTTATTTATGTCTCTAATTGGTGGTAACTTCAGAAAGGTCCCAGGTGTGATTCCAGGATATGACATAACAAAGTTTCCTGGGTAGGTGTTCTAATGAAATGAAAAGATAGATAAAAGGGAAGGTTTTTACTGGTAAAATTATCCTGATAAATCTTTTATAGGAACAATCAATAAATCATAAATGTTGTTAACAACCAAATCCAAGTGGGGAAAGCTAAATTATCAACCTGTCTGGGATTAAGTGTATCACATTATTGATGATAACATTTATTGATTTTCAGTATAATTTATATACCTGGAATATTAAACATGGCTGGGTGGTGGTTTGAGAGGAAGGAAGTTTAAAATGTTGGACTCAAGTATTTAAACTTAAAGCTTGTATAAACAACCCATGCATTTGTGAACATCACCCAACATTCTCCCATACACTGTCCAATACCAAGCTACAGATTATAAATAAGAATATAATTATATGACAAAGGTCCTATGAGCATTGCAACGTATACAAAAATTTAAAAAGGCACAGGACAAATGTATTCACATGCAAGCCAAATGTAAAAATAAGAACAAATTTGAGATGAGTTATTTAACAAAAAGAGCAAATCCAACAGTTACCGCCTTGGAATGGTCAGTCGGCAATATGGAACAGCTGGGGTGCTTAAAACATGATTATTGGTCAGAACTGATCTCTAACACAGGTGAATAATTCTATCCTATAATTATGCAGGTATTGACAAACTGTCTCTTTGAAATGTATTTAAGACGCCTGCACATAACCACATAGATAATAATTTGGGTGTGTTTTAATCAGTTTTTAAATGATAAATTTGTTTGAAATGTACTCTTTATGACACATGCTGTTAATGTTGGATATATTTTATAATTTCTATAATCTTCATCCTATACATAGAACATGAATGTTAAGTTTGTATGTTACATACTGTTGAAAAGGCTGAAGTACCTGGGGTCGATATCACGTTAAATAGTCTTACAACTAAAATCAGAACTGGATTAAAGTGGTACAACCTACCATAGAGACATCATTATTGCTTTTTACATAACACTCTTATTTGTCAGTGGTCTAAAACCAATCTATGTTTGATTTAGTTTTGATTTTGAAATACATTGCAGCAACCATTTACGATCATTATAGCGACGTCCTCCTTTTGGTGGGGGAAGACCCCAGACACATGAGGTAGAACCATCGGCACACCACAAGTCAGCTGGGAGACTTTCTCATATTAAGTCCTTTACCCCGAACGGGATTTGAAGCCATGCGTTGAGAGAGTAAGCAGTCAGATGAGTTACGATCGGCGACGTTACCACTACACCACAGGCGCCCCTAAAACCAATTTACGTTTGTTTTGCCAACAATGAAAGCAACGTAAAGATTTTGTCTAATGATGATGTTTTCAAAAAGGTTTTTTTTTTTCAATATCTGGTATGAATCGGTTTGGAGACCACAGAAACAGATGCTTTGTAATGCAGAGGAATGGAATAGTCCAGTGGTAGGACGCATGATTTGGGATCACGGGGTCCGTGGTTCAAACCCCGTTCAGGTCGCCGCAAATTTCCTTGAGCAAGAAATTTACTTTAAATTGTTCCACTTCACACAGGTGTATAAATGGGTACCCGTGAGGGTCAATAATATGACTTCCCAGTGCCCTGTGTCGGCTGCCAGAGTACAGGATTGACAAATATACCCAATGACCAGGTGGGATAACTGTTTTAAATCGGCTGAACAAGCAGTAGCTTGAAAGTAAAGTCGGTATTACAAATAAAAAATAAAAATTAATCGTACTACAAATAAAAATTAAAAATTAATGCACTGTTCCATTGTTTGTAGGTAACTCCTTCCCATAGTGTTATTCTGACAGTTTCCATTCATGCTGACCTCAAGTGCCTTTATTGAAATGATCTTGCAAACAGTACAACAAACTTAAGGCATATGCTCTTCTGTGTAAAGTAAGTGAATCAAAATGTCTTGGTAGAACCACTGTTGCAACACTTGTCAGCTGGATGTCCATTTGGTTGTCTGCCCTGTGTCTGAAAACCATGTGGTAAATGGCTGAGGTCAGAAAAGTCAAGATTGTTAATTGGACAAGTTTTTTTACCTGTGTTGCATGCTGCATTGAAAGTTTCATTTATCATACAATCTACCAGCTGGGACATTTGTTTAAACTAGGCTTGCTAGATTCCCATAAATCGGCAACGAAAATAGGTTTAGACAATAAAAAAAATCATGCTTGCATGGTTAAAGTCCAAGTGGTTTATCTATTTTTGGCAATCCAGTGTTGCACAACCCATATTGATGTAAACGCGTATCTTGCTTATCACAATTTGATCAAACTTAGGTAAACATTGTAGTTCATGATCAGTCGGTTTTTCTGAGACGTGTCTGGTCAATGTCTGCACTATTTGCTGCTAAGTCAAGCATTATGTCTGAAAGGTGGTATCCAATAGTTTGGACCAAAAGTATTTTCATTATACATCTTAGTAAACCATTGTTATCTGAACAGATCTCGTAAAATGTTGTTTATTGATGTCCTACACCTGTCGGAAAAGTGAACCGTAATGCCACAATCGTCATTACAAACATGTATTTTCTTAAATGAGCCACGCTGCACAGTTAGCTATTTTTAAACCAAGAAAACCATGAGACCACTTCTGTTTTAGTTCATGCACGTCATCCACTGTGACGTCCATGTCTATTTTTAGCAGGAATTCCAATCGTTCTTATTTACAGATATTGTAACATATATAAGATGTCGGCAAACTGTCGGATACCACCTTTAAAATCCATGCATAAAGTTGTATACAAAGAATCCCAAATTGTGTTTTGTTTGTTAATAAAATGTAGCAGGCAAAGAGTGAAGGATAAATCTTGTCTGCAATCAGTGTAAACAAGGGTGGACCTGTTGATTTTCCTCTATGGAGCAATTGTGCATGTTTGGGTTACACATACAGGAGAACGAGGAGGGTTGTGGTCACTTTTTGTAACCCACTGTAACAAATGTTTAAACATTCAAAGCACTTGTTTCACTTTCACATAAACATTCAGAAATGAGTTTATCATAGCAAGAATTTTCTAATGCTTTTTTTTTTATGTCTAAATAAATCAAAATTTTATGCAAAGTTTGTACCTTGAAAACAGTGGACGCATTAGTTAATAAGTGTTCTATAAGCTAAATAATTTATTTTTGTTAGGGAACTATCCATTCATCATGTGGGTTTGAGTCCTGGTTGGGGAAAGAACTTTCCTGTGAGGAGGTCTTCTAGCTGACCTGCAATTCACCAGTGCACGGGTGGTACTACCTAAATATATGTCTGGGGTCTGTTGTTTTTTGTTACATCACACCGACACAATAATGGTCATATTGACCACGTCCAGCTAATTATTGGTGGAGGAAGACCCCAGACTAATATCTAGGTAGAACCACCTGCACACCACAGGTTGGCCTGTTCTTGCCCTTATCAGGACTCAAACCCACACAGTGAGGGGCTGAGGAGTTTTAAGTCAGTGACTCTAACTGTTCTGCCACGGATGTTTATGGGGTCGTCCTCCACCATTAATTAGCTTAAAGTTGCCAGTATGGCCCATTTTGAGTCAGTGCATGTAACACAAAAACTAACACTTAATGGCCATTTGTTCTTTTTTCTTTATCAGTCACTGAGTTTTAATTTAATTTTTCTTACAGATATATACTTGAAGGTGTGTAGCACATAAAAGTTACAATTATCCTTCAAGGTCATGACCATGTTAAGGATCATCTTTAAGGTTACCCTGTATTGAAAACTTAACCCAAAGCTGCAGATCCCTGTTTCTGTCCAAAATTTGCCGTTTTTGCTGTATTTGAAGTAAACATTGCAATCATAAAAGTAAACATGCACTTGAAAAGCGTTGCACATTACATTTACAAGTGCAACCCTCAAGGCCATATTTAAGGTCATGATTTGTAAAAGTCTACCAAAGTGTAGGCTTTCAGTTGGACTACTATCGCCTTACAGACATAGTTTCCTTTATAAATATATTGATCAATGAAACTAATTATAATTTGAATTGCTGAATTCAATTATGCAAAGTGTTCAGTTACATAATACATGTGTATGCTGGTGTATGGATTTAAGAATTGCCTTTATTGATTATTTAAAGATATATTCCTTCAAATGATTACATAATGGAAATAAGCTAAAACATTGCAGATATTACCTTTAGCTTTCTATTAATCCAATAGTGAAAAGAAAACCAAGGTCATCATAGTTAGTTTTTTTGTGTGTGCTGTTTTTGTAACTCTTTTTTTTTTTAAAAACTCCTCAGATCAGATCGGCCATTGGCCAAGTCAGTGTAAAACAACACAAGGTCAGATGACAACAATTTTTATTTTACATTGTCACTTTAATAAAACCTTAATGCCTTGAAACATTATCTAATCCTCAAAGATTAAAGGATAAATCAAATATATTAAAAATAGAAAAAATATGGTAAACAATATTCCTTATTGGCAAAAGGACAAATAGATATTTTTGCATTTTTTGAAAATATTTGTTGGAAAAAAATATAAATAGCAATAGAATTGAAAATTCACCAGTATCAAGTTCATCAAGGTACATTGAGAAAAAACATAAAACATAAAACGATTGTCAGCTTGTATTTGTAGCAAATGAACACAGTTTTCTTAGACAGATGTAGAAATTAATTGTTCAAGATGTTAATGTCAATTGTTTTTAACCTACGTCTGATGTTGTATTTTTATGACCATGGATCTGTAGTTTTTATAGAGGGTATAGAGATGGATGCCAATTGTAATTTAAGCATTAATATATTTGGGAAAATTGCACTTATTCTTCTAAAATTTTCACCAGTTTGGTATATCTAAACTGAAATAATGAAAAAACACTGATATCATGATTTATTTAATGTTTGTTGCTGGACTTATATTCTATGCATCACGTATGCATGTCTCGTATAACATGGTGAATGTCTCTCTGAAGACTTTCATTCAGGCCAGTAATTGTTATAACACCGTTACCATGGTGATTGTATTCATTATGGCTGGGAGCATCTGTTTACTTAGGCTCTGAGATGTGTGAATGTGGTGGAAAATTGATCATAATTCCCTGTTATTTATACAAGGCAAGGAATCCATTGATTGGGTCCAAATATCCCCAAAGATTTGGGGAAACAGCTAGAACAAGTGTGTGAGGCTTGGATATTATCCTCATATGAACCCTGGAATTATGGCATTCATTACATCACTGGTGGCCAAAAAATTGAGCCTTATTGTTAAATAAAACTAAATATAACTTGGCGCACCAGACCTGGAAGTGCAATCGATAAAGCGTCGGCTCTAGGTATAGGAGAACCCGGGGTTCAATCCTGGGCCGCGACACACCAAAGTCATAGTGGTAAAGCTCCTTTGCTAACGCTCATGCAAATATAAGGGTAGTTTCACAATTAGTTGGCTTGGTGTCAAGATAATGTGACTGGGTCTGGTATCATGCCATGTCTTCACGGCATGCTATACTCAGTGTAGGTAGCTCTATATCTGCTTCAAGTGGACACGGTCTCCAGATAACTGAAATACTGTTGGTGGGATGATAAATCTAATAAATAATAACCTGGTTGAGGCGTAGAGTTTCAGACTACTAAATATAACTTGGTGCCTGTGGTTGGCAGTTAGTATCGGCTGACTACTAAATATAACTTGGCGCCTGTGGTTGGCAGTTAGTATCAGCACTACTAAATATAACTTGGCGTCTGTGGTTGGCAGTTAGTATTGGCTGACTACTAAATATAACTTGGCGCCTGTGGTTGGCAGTTAGTATTGGCTGACCACTAAATATAACTTGACGCCTGTGGTTAAGGGTAGAGTTTCTGACTACTAAATATAACTTGGCGCCTATGGTTGAAGGGTAGTGTTGCTGACCACTAAATATAACTTGGCGCCTGTGGTTGAAGGGTAGTGTTGCTGACCACTAAATATAACTTGGCGCCTGTGGTTGAAGGGTAGTGTTGCTGACCACTAAATATAACTTGGCGCTTGTGGTTGAGGGGTAGAGTTTCTGACCACTAAATATAACTTGTGCCTGTGGTTGAAGGGTAGTGTTTCTGACCACTAAATATAACTTGACGCTTGTGGTTGAGGGTAGAGTTTCTGACTACTAAATATAACTTGGCGCCTGTGGTTGAGGGGTAGAGTTTCTGACCACTAAATATAACTTGGCGCCTGTGGTTGAGGGGTAGAGTTTCTGACTACTGAATATAACTTGGCACCTGTGGTTGAAGGGTAGTGTTGCTGACTACTAAATATAACTTGGCGCCTGTGGTTGAGGGTAGTGTCATTGACTACTAAATATAACTTGGCGCCTGTGGTTGAGGGGTAGTGTCGCTGACCACTAAATATAACTTGGCGCCTGTGGTTGAGGGTAGTGTCACTGACTACTAAATATAACTTGGCGCCTGTGGTTGAAGGGTAGTGTTGCTGACCACTAAATATAACTTGGCGCCTGTGGTTGAGGGTAGTGTCACTGACTACTAAATATAACTTGGCGCCTGTGGTTGAGGGGTAGTGTTGCTGACCACTAAATATAACTTGGCGCTTGTGGTTGAGGGGTAGTGTCGCTGACCACTAAATATAACTTGGCGCCTGTGGTTGAAGGGTAGTGTTGCTGACCACTAAATATAACTTGGCGCCTGTGGTTGAGGGGTAGTGTCGCTGACCACTAAATATAACTTGGCGCCTGTGGTTGAGGGTAGTGTCACTGACTACTAAATATAACTTGGCGCTGTCATTGGGGGATAGAGTTGCTGACTACTAAATATAACTTGTGCCTGTGGTTGAGGGTAGAGTTTCTGACTACTAAATATAACTTGGCGCCTGTGGTTGAAGGGTAGTGTTTCTGACCACTAAATATAACTTGACGCCTGAGATACTTGTTAAAATAATTTAATACGGCAGATACATAACCCTAAATTAATTTTGGCACAGTTATGCCTTTATTTTAAAGTTAAAATGTCTGTTTTGTGACAGATAGTATTTCAACACTAAATATCCATATAATAATAATATAAGCCCAAAAAACAAACATAAACATATACACATTTCAGGCAGCACTGTATTTGCTTGAAATGGACACCATCTTTAGATAACTGCAAGGTTGCTGGTGGGACTATAATCTCTGTTGCTAACAAATTTACACATTTTTTTTTATATAAATTTGTACAAATATCTTTCTTTCTAATTAGTTCTTTGATAGAGATGGGTCCATTTACAAAGGAAGTCAACAGGGACTTGATGTTTATTATAACTGTTTCATATTTCCTAATTGGCAGCAAATTATGAGATGTTACATTTATCATACAGGAAATGTTGTCACAACTCTGTGTTTATCTTGTGTTCAAGTACAATTTGTAAGTTATTTCCTGTTAGTTTAATTTATCACATTTCCTGTTCAGACTGAATTCAGACAGACTTGTCTTCCTGTGACATGTCTAATTGAAATCAATTAAGATTGGTATTCTCAATATGTTAAAAAAAACACTGTTTACTAACCTGTTGTCATATCCAGCTCTTTATGACCTCTGAAGGTGTGCTTTAAAACCCAAAATACAAATTTAAAAAAAAATAAAATTATTAAATCTTAGCCAGCTACCTTTGTTAAAAACAAGAGACTAAATTCTTCTGTATTTTTTACAACTGTAGGTTGTAAGTCCTATTTATTGACAGTAAGTGTTAGCATCTAACTGTGTAGATCCTGATGGGGTAGCTCTACACAGGGAGATGGCAGATCTGGATCGGTAATATTTGAGATTAAGCATCTAACAGTGTAGATCCTGATGAGGCAGCTCTACACATGGAAATGGCTGATCTGGAACTATAATATTTGAGATTTAGCATCTAACAGTGTAGCTCCTGATAAGGCAGCTCTACACAGGCACATGGCTGATCTAGATGTACAATATTTAAGATTTAGCATCTAACAGTGTAGATCTTGATGAGGCAGCTCTACACAGGCACATGGCTGATCTAGATGTACAATATTTAAGATTTAGCATCTAACAGTGTAGATCTTGATGAAGCAGCTCTACACAGGCAGATGGCTGATCTGGATCTATAATATTTGAGATTTAGCATCTAACAGTGTAGATCTTGATGAGGCAGCTCTACACAGGCACATGGCTGATCTAGATGTACAATATTTAAGATTTAGCATCTAACAGTGTAGATCTTGATGAAGCAGCTCTACACAGGCAGATGGCTGATCTGGATCTATAATATTTGAGATTTAGCATCTAACCGTGTAGATCTTGATGAGGCAGCTCTACACAGGCACATGGCTGATCTAGATGTACAATATTTAAGATTTAGCATCTAACAGTGTAGCTCCTGATGAGGCAGCTCTACACAGGCACATGGCTGATCTAGATGTACAATATTTAAGATTTAGCATCTAACAGTGTAGATCTTGATGAGGCAGCTCTACACAGGCACATGGCTGATCTAGATGTAAAATATTTAAGATTTAGCATCTAACAGTGTAGATCTTGATGAGGCAGCTCTACACAGGCAGATGGCTGATCTAGATGTACAATATTTAAGATTTAGCATCTAACAGTGTAGATCCTGATGAGGCAGCTCTACACAGGCAGATGGCTGATCTGGATCTATAATATTTGAGATTTAGCATCTAACAGTGTAGATCCTGATGAAGCAGCTCTACACAGGCAGATGGCTGATCTAGATGTACAATATTTAAGATTTAGCATCTAACAGTGTAGATCCTGATGAGGTAGCTCTACACAGGGAGATGGCAGATCTGGATCTGTAATATTTGAGATTTAGCATCTAACAGTGTAGATCCTGATGAGGCAGCTCTACACAGGGAAATGGCTGATCTGGATCGGTAATATTTGAGATTTAGCATCCAACAGTGTAGATCCTGATGAGGCAGCTCTACACAGGGAAATGGCTGATCTGGATCTATAATATTTGAGATTTAGAATCTAACAGTGTAGATCCTGATGAGGCAGCTCTACACAGGCACATGGCTGATCTAGATGTACAATATTTAAGATTTAGCATCTAACAGTGTAGATCTTGATGAGGCAGCTCTACACAGGCACATGGCTGATCTAGATGTACAATATTTAAGATTTAGCATCTAACAGTGTAGATCCTGATGAGGCAGCTCTACACAGGGAGATGGCAGATCTGGATCAGTGATATTTGAGATTAAGCATCTAACTGTGTATATCCTGATGAGGCAGCTCTACACAGGGAAATGGCTGATCTGGATCTATAATATTTGAGATTTAGCATCTAACAGTGTAGCTCCTGATGAGGCAGCTCTACACAGGGAAATGGCTGATCTGGATCTATAATATTTGAGATTTAGCATCTAACAGTGTAGATCCTGATGAGGCAGCTCTACACAGGGAGATGGCTGATCTGGATCTATAATATTTGAGATTTAGCATCTAACAGTGTAGATCCTGATGAGGCAGCTCTACACAGGGAGATGGCAGATCTGGATCTGTAATATTTGAGATTTAGCATCTAACAGTGTAGCTCCTGATGAGGCAGCTCTACACATGGAAATGGCTGATCTGGATCTATAATATTTGAGATTTAGCATCTAACAGTGTAGATCCTGATGAGGCAGCTCTACACAGGGAAATGGCTGATCTGGATCTATAATATTTGAGATTTAGCATCTAACAGTGTAGCTCCTGATGAGGCAGCTCTACACAGGGAAATGGCTGATCTGGATCTATAATATTTGAGATTTAGCATCTAACAGTGTAGATCCTGATGAGGCAGCTCTACACAGGGAGATGGCTGATCTGGATCTATAATATTTGAGATTTAGCATCTAACAGTGTAGATCCTGATGAGGCAGCTCTACACAGGGAGATGGCAGATCTGGATCTGTAATATTTGAGATTTAGCATCTAACAGTGTAGCTCCTGATGAGGCAGCTCTACACATGGAAATGGCTGATCTGGATCTGTAATATTTGAGATTTAGCATCTAACAGTGTAGATCCTGATGAGGCAGCTCTACACAGGGAGATGGCAGATCTGGATCTGTAATATTTGAGATTTAGCATCTAACAGTGTAGCTCCTGATGAGGCAGCTCTACACATGGAAATGGCTGATCTGGATCTTTTGTATTTGGCTTAGCTTCTTCAATTTGCACTTTGCAGGCAAAGAATTCAGAGCAAAGGAATGGACCTATTGTAACAAAGTTTGATACATTATTAATAAAATAGTGTTCAATTGTCTTGCTGGTTATAAATTATAAATTTACAGAAGTTTGTTAAAAAGACATTATATCTTATTGAAATATGCTTCCAAAAAATTATTCTTAATGAGTTATTATCACATACTGTAACAGTGAACATATTTTGCTGTTTTCATGGTCTTGTTCAGAGAAGAAGATAGCCTGCTTGAAGTCTTGTTTTTAAGAAAGGAAATCAATTAAAATATATCTCTTTTGTTAGAAGAAATCAGACAAACTGTTAGACTAATGCATATCAATGAAGACATTTTGCACTTATTGTGTTAAAATATGTGTACAACTTGTGTTGAAAAGTCTGAACAGCTAGTGAGGAAATGTCTAAACAGCTAGTATTGAAATGTCTAAACAGCTAGTGAGGAAATGTCTAAACAGCAAGTGTTGAAATATCTAAACAGCTAGTGTTGAAATATCTAAACAGCTAGTGTTGAAATATCTAAACAGCTAGTGTTGAAATATCTAAACAGCTAGTGAGGAAATGTCTAAACAGCAAGTGTTGAAATATCTAAACAGCTAGTGTTGAAATATCTAAACAGCTAGTGTTGAAATATCTAAACAGCTAGTGTTGAAATATCTAAACAGCTAGTGTTGAAATGTCTTAACAGCTAGCGTTAAAACTTTTAGACAGCTAATGTTGAAATATCTAAACAGCTAATTTTGAAATGTTTTTACAGCTATTATTAAAATATCTTAACAGTTAGTGTTGAAATGTCTAAACAGCTAGTGTTGAAATATATGAACAGCTAATGTTGAAATCTCAGAACAGCTAGTGTTGAAATGTCTAAACAGCTAGTGTTAAAACATTTAGACAGCTAGTGTTGAAATCTCAGAACAGCTAGTGTTGAAATGTCTAAACAGCTCTAAACAGCTAGTGTTAAAACATTTAGACAGCTAGTGTTTAAATATCTTTACAGCTAATGTTGAAATATGTGAACTGCTAGTGTTAAAATGTCATGACAATATTGACTTGTCTACCTCAATCCTAGTTTCTAAAATTATAGTTAACCACAATTCTTATCTATTTTGTTAATATCTCTTATGTGCATCTGACGTCAAGTTGTTTAAAAGGCGTTTGTCCCAGGTTCAAACCCTGAAACATACCAGGCGATATTTTTCCTTAAGCAAGACTTTATACTGCAGGTTGCTCCAGGTACTTAGTACCTGATTACTGGTTCTACTCAGGAAGTAGACAGTCAAAAGTGAATGATATAAATTTAAAGAACTTATTTTCCAACTGACTTTAATTTAATAATTATACCGATTGTTAGTGATTTTCTGGAAACGACAAATTAACAAAATCAGGCTCTATTTGCAGACTTTAAATAGCTAATTGTGGTTAGTGACAGTAATCAGGCAGGTCCCAGCCTCTGCAGACTGATCTATGCTATTTGTTGAGGCTTAAAAAAGCTCAAAACACTCATAAAACTTTTCAGATTTTCTGTGCCAATTCTCTCTCTACTCATCCTAAACATATGAATTTTCTTAAATGAAAATCAAGAATAAAGAGCAAGAAACTGGCATCTTGTAGATATATGTATATTTTCAATTTGCATGCCTGTTTACATTCTAGGATGAAAGTTTTCATTGTTAAAGTTCCACTGACAGAACAAGATTTTGTAGACTTGATAAATATATAATTAGGTACTCTTTTATCTGTATCAGGCTCTGGAGGGAGGAGGTATCAATCTCAGCATGGCAGTCACATCTAGTTTAGAGCATTGTAACCTCTGCCATCATGTAGAAAGTACCAGACCTGGTAGTGCAATCGGTAGAGCATCGGTTCCAGGTACGTGAGGCCCCAGGTTCGATCCTGGGCCTCGACATACCAAAGTCGTTAAAAATGGTAGTGGTATAGCTCCCTTCCTAACGCTCAAACAAATATAAGAGTAGTTCCATGGCTGGTTGGCCTGGTGTCTGGATAATGGGACTGGGTGTGGTATCATGCCAGGTGTTCATCGCATGCTATACGCAGGGAAGGCAGCACTATATCTGCTTCAAGTGGACACCGTCTCCAGATAACTGAATTACTTTTGGTGGGATGATAAACCCAATAAACAAATAAACATGTACAAAGTTTGGCTGAAAATCAGCCCTACAAGAATTTTTACATGATTATTATTATTTTTTCTTTTTCATCGCATTATTATAAACATTTTTATATAATTTTCATCTTGACTATTTCATGATAAAGGAGACTTTAGAGCTATTCCAGTAAATCCTGCATTGGTGTAGGCACTGCCACAATGCTCTGGAGAAAGTTTTTGTAACCAGGTACTTTCAAGTTTATGTCATTAACAAGTGCAATACATTAGAAAAAAAGCAAGCATTCACAAGTATCTCCATCGTGATCATATCTGCTGATATATATGTTCAAATTTGATAGTTGTCGGCTGTTGTAAGAAATATTGTCCTGGTTTGATGAAGGTGATTTAAGTGTATGCAGGTAAAAGGTTTGCGTTGTAAGTACTTCAAGTATAAAACTTGTACATAATAATGTCAAGCAAGTGAGTACTCCAGCAGCTATCAATTGCGACAGTTCCATCTTCTTTTAACAATGAAGTGTTGAAATTTTATTTTGTAAGCTAATTGTTTTAATTTTATTTCAGTTGTGATAATGGGGGAATTTTTAACAATGACATTTGAATCAATGTAGACAAAGTATGTATGTTCTCTGTACCTATCACATTATTTTCTAAACCACACTTGTTTCTGTAGCAAAGCGTGATGTTTGGGGAGATCAACAACTAGTAGAAAAAATCAATGACAACATAGCTAATTAATTCTTAATTGGTTTTACCACGCTCAAATGTATGTATATTATGTGGATGTACTACACCTAGTGCCTTCTTTCTTGCCTGCATGAAGCCACTGATCCAACCTTGGCTTTCAAATTTCTGCCATTTATCACAGCGAGTTAAGTCAAGCCGAATAAGCATGAATATGACCCGACCTGGTAGCGCAGTCTGTAGAACGTCGGCTCCAGGTACGGGAGGCACCGGGTTCAGTCCTGGGCCACGACATACCAATGTCATTTAAATGGTAGTGGTATAGCTTGCTTGATTACGCTCAAGCAAATATAAGGGTAGTTCCACAACTGGTTGGCCTTGTGTCGGGATAATGTGACCGGGTGTGGTATCATGCCAGGTGTTCGTGGCATGGTATACACAGTGAAGGCAGCACTATATCTGCTTCAGCAGGACACCAACTCCAGATAACTGAAATACTGTTGGTGGGATGATAAACCCAATAAACAAACTTAGCATGAATATATCCATATCAGCCAAATAGTGTAGATCCAGATCAACCTATTTCAGCTCATTGTTTACTGATTTTTCATGTCATTGTAATATCTGGATTTCAATCTATCTCAATAGTTAATGTGTAAAAAATACAGGATAAATGACAGACATTCTAGCGGTTTGCATCTATTGTGATGTCATAAAAGAAAGTTGCCTGATATTTTTTGTTAAGTATATATATTTCAAGTGTCCTGTGATTTAGATGAGTCCTAGACCAATATTATAATTATAATAGAACATAAATATTGAAGCAAGAGCATCATTGCATGTTTAGGAAGTACTGTTATGGTAGACATTGAAAAAAACCCAAGGACAATGTCAACTGGGAAATGTTTCTGAAAGTAGCATTAGGGTAAGTAGGAAAGTATTTCAGATCCATTTCACCCAGTCCTTGCTGGAGTTGTTAGAGTAGGGTATGCATTTGTTTTTTGCTTAATGTTCAGCCATGTGTTTTATCCCATTACAGGTACTTGTTAACAAATACAGTACCAGTTACAGACCAGTTACAGAAGGCTGTGGATTCAAACTCGTGTTTCCACATACACCAAAGTCCTTAAAACTTGTATTTATATATCTCACTTTCTTCTGCTCAAGCAATTATCTAGGCATTTGGGTGTGACTAGGTTTGGTGTCATGTCAGGTGCTTGTGGTGTGCTTTTACATTGAAGACATATCTGCTTCAGTTCAACAATGTCTCCAGGTAACTGAAAGATTTTTGCTGGGGTCTGTAAGCCCATAAAACAAAATTCCTATTGCAATAAGTAGAGCCTTGTCTTCAGGTATGGGAGGCTCCGGGTTTAAAACCCGGGCCGAGATGTACCAAAGTCGTAAAAAATGGTAGTGGTATAGCTTCCTTGCAAACGTTCCAGCAAATATAAGGGTAGTTCCACGACTGGTTTGCCTGGTGACCGTGTCAGGATAATATGACTGGTATGGTATCATGCTAGGTGTTCATGGCATGCTATACACAGTGAAGGCAGCACTATATCTGCTTCAAGTGGACACCGTCTCCAGATAACTGAAATACTGTTGGTGGGATGATAAATCCAATCAACAATAAACAAAGTGCGTATTGAAAAACTTATAATGAATATTCCTTTCTCAAGAATTAACCAAGCTTGATGTTTCTGTTTCAGAGACGAACCAGTACGGCATACAGCTTCCCAAGCAGCTGGATTCCGTGAAGCCAGCCCAGGTGTTTTCCATGGTGCGACACCGATGGAACACTAATGAGGTGGTTATTAATTTTGTTTTGGATGTATCATGCATTATTGCCAGTATGACCTTTATGTTGGATTATTAATGAACTATTTCATATTATGTGTTTATGAGCCATGTTTATATGCAGCTTGTAGAGACATTTTGTAAAGACTAAAGTTTTAACAAAAAATCAGGGTCAGTAAAGAAAAAACAGGCCTGATATGGAAGTGAAGCAATATGATTGGCTTATGCAACATGGCTAATATAAAAAAGAAAGAGCTGTTACAGAATTGGGCAATTTGATTGGCTGTCACAACAACACTAAGATGTTGCAAGCATGCACTCAATTTCCAGGATTTAGACATTCACTGCTTTCATTTTTTTTTTTTTGAATAAGCATGTCATAAATTATACTTGCTGTTTATTAGTAAAATTGCTTTTTTGGGGGTGAATTTATATAAACACTGTTTCTTGGCCATAGATACTGGTATTGGTCATAATTATGTATTATTTATATAATGCATTTTCTAACATGAATAGTAACAAAATGGCTGTGATTATGGGCTGATATGGCTTTACTTGAACGGATATATTTTTTAGGCCATTTCTGGCATATAATTGAGACTTGCCTGACCATCAGCAGCTAAAAAAGATGTCATATTTCAACAAACTGACTGACATAAAACACCATCTTTTTTTCCAGTAAAAATTTTAATTAAGATCAGCCAAATTAAGAAATGTTTATGTAAAATATTGTTTTCTCATAGCAAAGATTCCTTCTATTTTACACAATATGTCTCATTAATGATAATATATGGCGTCAATAATTGGCTCTGCAGCAAATAACAACCTTCAGGCCTTCAGGGCCTTTATTTTGCCAGTGGGCTAATTATCGGCGTTTGGCACAGTACTGCATGCGTTGTTGTAGAATTGATAAGATGTCCTTTTCTGTTGCTGAATCTGTTACTTTTTTTCCTTGTATCCTTTTGATACACAATAGCATCATCTCTATATGTCACTTGTTATAGATATTTTCAGTATAAGGTTTAGTCATTTGAGCTGCTTTATCAGCAGCCTACATTTTGTATGGAAAGTGCTCCCCTCCAGACCAAAAGGCATAAGAATCCAATTATTCTTTGAGGAGTGGACTAGCCTAGTGGTAAGACACATGACTCTGAATCATGGGGTCCGTGGTTCGAACCCCATTCAAGTTGCCGCTAATTTCCTTTAGCAAGAAATTAATCTTGAATTGTTCCACTCCAGCCAGGTGTATAAATGGGTACCTGTAAGGGTTATTCGGGTCTGTTACAATACTTCCCAGCGCCATAGTACAGGATTTACGAATACATTACAATAACCAGGGGGTAAACTTTAAAGTCAGCTGAACGAACACTAGCTTGAAAGTAGACTATAACTTAGTATAACCTATTACTAAATTGTACAAAACTTGATTCATTCAGTCAGATCTAATTCTTAAGAATTATAAAATCAAATCATTTTTACTGAAGAAACAATGCAAGCTCTGGGGAGCATTTTATTTCAGCATATAAAAAAAGCATGCATATGATATATAAAATGAAGTTTTTGAACGTAGAGCAAAGAGCAGACTGTGTATGGTTCATATATTTTTTGACATCAACTGCCACATTCAGTCTGCACCTTCAGTCATTTTGTAGTACTCCCTAATTCAGGCGTAAGAAATCTATCCCTGGTTGTCATTCTAGCTGTGATTGGTGTTCTTGTTATGGCAAGCTGTCTGACAGTAGCATGCCTGATTTCACCCAGTGGAGAGATCATGTCCAATCAAATGCTATTGACCGTTACATGATACCCAATCTAGGGTTATCTTGTCATAGGATCCTGTCAGTGCATTCACTTGAAGACTTAAGGCTGAAGGCTGGGGTTCTATAAAATCCAATCAGTGGCCATCATGTGGAAGGATTTGTTCAACATGAGCATTTATAGCTGAGAAATGCAATCTGACGTGTGCTTGATTTACTGTATACTGGAAACTGTGATGATGGCTTCATTAGTTTAACATGTCTGCAAGTCTGACAATTTACTTCAGACCAGTCATGAAAAGTATTAAGGGGATAAAAAAAAGTGTTTAAGCTCACCTGGGTACTAACACTGTGCTCAAGATAAGGTTTTCTAATAAACCTTTGTCCATTGTCCATCATGCATCATGCAGTATCAAGTTTGCTTGTGAAGACTGTTAAGGCGATGATTTTGATCCTGACTTCACCAATCTTGGTCAGAATGATTGGAAAAATGGTTTTGGGGCCTACCCACACCAAAACCGCAAGCTTAAATAAGCTTGCGCCAAGTTTGCGACAAGATTGCGGTAAGATTGCAACCAAGCGTGTTGCAATCTTATTTAAGCTTGCGATAAGATTGCGATAAGAAAGCCGCAATCTTAAAATTAAGCTTGCAAGGTTGCGATAGGAACCATTACGATCTTGATTGCTCGCTTGACTGCTCGCTTGCAAGCTTGCGCAATCATGCCAAGCGAGCGGTTTGGCTCGCTTAGAAGCAAGCGAGCGGTTTGGCTCGCTTAGAAGCTCGCTTGCACACTTGGCAAGCTTGCAAGGTTGCGATAGGAACCATTATGATCTTAATTGCTCGCTTGCAAGCTTGCGCAATCATGCCAAGCGAGCGATTTTGCTCGCTTAGAAGCTCGCTTGCAAGGTTGCGATAGGAACCTTTACGAGCTTGATTGCTCGCTTGCAAGCTTGCGCAATCATGCCAAGCGAGCGGTTTGACTCGCTTGCTCACTTATCCCATGCGTGCGGTTTGGCACGCTTGCAAGCTTGCGCTATCATCCCAAGCTTGTGGGTTGTTTTTTACTTTGGTTGATCAAATCCGTTGAGTGGATAAGGTTGTGGCTAGATTGACATAAATAAAATCACTAGATAACATTTGTGGTTTTCACTTAATAATCCGATGCAACAAAAAATTTACAGTGAAAATAACACAACAGAAAGATACTAAATATATTCCACTTTAATTAAAGACAATGGCAAAAAACACAAAGAAGAAGTGGTCATTTATTAAAGGAAACAACTAAAAGATGCTTATCAATTAATTTATATTCTTAACCCATAGCTCGCTAAGCACTTATTATTAATATGAGAAAGCATGACAAGCCATTTTCGGGGGTCTAGCAAATAGGATTTTAAATGATTAAATCAAACTTAAGTATCAATTTTTTTATCATTAAGAATAAAATACATACAATGCACTCAAGAAATAGTACCACAGGTATTGTGTTCAAAAACAGTTCATAGTCAGTTCTTGTTGATATCTCAGATGACAACTCTAGTTCAGCTTGAGGGAATGTTGCATCCTTCCTCTTACCTGCACAGCAAATGTATTTTTTCTCCAATTACGTCTGAAAAAGAAAAAAAAATCCAACATTCTGCATTATTTAAATTTTTTTTCCTTACCTGATTTTTTATTTAGCAATGAAAGATTTATTTAGTATGTAAGGGTCTTGTGTTATTTGTACCACACAGGCACCTAATGATTTTTCAGTCAAATTTTGATGCAGAGTAAGTGTTCAAAGATTGAAAAAAATAGATTGGAAATTTTACAAAAAACAAGGAAACAAACAAAAAACCTTATTAGATGCTGACACAAACTTTAACAGCTTTGGTCATGATGCAAACTTGCCTATTCTTTAAAACAGCAATTTGAAAACAGCAACAAATAACAGGAGCAATAGTCAAAAGCACCCCCATATTTTATATGTTTAAAGCCTGAGCTGAGAAATGCTGAACTAACTAAAAAGTAAAGCTTAACGAAATACTATCTTGGTTATTTTATAAGCATTAATATGCACAAAGGGGTAAAAGTAAAACACCAGACCTGGTAGTGCAATCCGTAGAGTGCCGGCTCCTGGTACTAGAGGCATTGGGTTCAGTCAGGGCTGCAACATACCAAAGTCATGTTAAATGGTAGTGTTATTGCTCCCTTGCTAATACTCAAGCAAATATACAGCTAGTTCTATGACTAGTCAGTCAGGTGTCAGGATAATGTGACTGGGTATATCATGCCAGGTGTTCATGGCATGCTAAAATCAGTAAAAACAGCTTTATATTGGCTTCAATTGAACACTGTCTTCAAATAAATTGTTGGTGGTTTGATTGTTTATTAGGTTTATTGAGCCACCAACAGTAGTACTGGTATTTCAGTTATCTGGAGACGGTGTTCACTTGAAGCAGATATAGTGCTGCCTTCACTGTGTATAGCATGCCATGAACAAATAACATGATACCACATCCAGTCATATTATCCTGACACCAGGCCAACCATAAACACACAGATAAATAAAAAGCCAGTAAATTTAAAATGTATGGTTATTACAGCAAGATTATTTTTTTATTAATGTAAGTGAATACAGAGAACAAAGGAAATTGAAATTTAAAATATACCAACTAATTTTAATATTATAATATTGCAATCAAAACAGGGGGCTTATGGCTGAGCGGTTAGAATCGCTGACTTGAAGCTCCTCAGCCCCTCACCGCGTGGGTTCGAGTCCTAGTCGGGGTGAGAACTTCCATGTAGGGAGGTTTTCCTCCACCAATAATTAGCTGGACGTAGCCAATATGGCCATAAATGTGTCCTTGCGATGTAACAAAAAATCAAACAAAATCAAAACAACATATGATTTCCCAAAAATGACATTTTCATGGACCAACAGCTGTGCCATGCAATTAATAATAAACATGGTAGTGCTAAAAGGTAGCAAATGCATTAATACAAGAAATGGTACAAATGGTCAAAATGTTACATAGTTATCTAAGTACCTTTTGTCTGTCATCCATGCGTTGCTCTTCACTGACCTCCTTATTGACATCCGTCTGCATCTCCGATTCTTTTTTTGTTCACTTGCATCTGGCTGTTTCAAACTATTACAGAAAACAAAATACTTTACATGAGTGGCAATTCCATACTAGCAAACACAGTTATGTATGTGTTCAATCATCATGTACAAGTTATCTTGGATATCTCTATTACCGGTGACCTAAATTTATTTTTTAACACAACAATGTAATCAACAACAAAAAATATTGTGTAGCCACTTGAAACCGTTTTATGTGCCTTTATTCCTATAGTATGGAATGTATCCATGTGTAATGTCCGGTAACTGGATATTACCGTTAATAGGGTCACTCTAAAATAAACAATATTACAAAAATGTCTTACGTTTGAACTTGTCAGAACCGTATCAACTCTAACTGAAGCATAAATTAAATATACAGTAGAAAACACAGGTTTATGGAAAAGTCAACGGTTTCAGAAAACGTTTGTGATAAGAAAAAACTAAGGTGAAATGTCGGAACTGAAAAAAAATGGCAAAAATATTTAACACGTTAATTTTGCATTCTAAACCGTTAATGTACTAAACTTACTACGTTCAGAAAACCTGATTTAAAATGTGGTGCTTCTTATACTTGTTTAAGTATATCAATGTCTCACCTCTGCTTAGTAGTCCAGTGAAGGAAAGTCATTTTTTTTCATCTTTTTCATCACATTTTTTGCATTTCGTTGAAAATTGGCGCGGCCGGAAGTGTAGACTGCGCATGTGCTATTGTAAATCGGGACCGCTCGGCGATTTCTTTGGTTATTTTCCGAAAGTTACGATTGACTTTTACTAAAACACCGTAAAAGCGACTTTTAAACTTTTTTATTAAATGGTGTTTATTCACATTCCCAATAAAGTAAGAGTGGTTTTAACATGATACTCTACTGTCTGTTCGGTTATTTTGTTGTCATATTAGATATTAGACTGTAGATCTACTTGACCAGGTTTTCGAAAGACAACAACAAAAAGTTATTAAAAAACTGACATCTTTGGAATGAGATCAAAAAAATAAATATTGTACTGAGCTATTATTACCAAATCTTTTGTAGCTGTCTTTAATGATAACATAGCTTAAAATTGCTTTTGTGATCAGTCAGATCAAGGTCACTGTAACTCATAACAGCAATTTGCTTTCCATGTCTACTCAGGATTTAGATAGATATCAAATTTGGAAGTTAACTTGTTTATGGGATGCCAAAGTATGGGATTGTTTTTGTTGTCAATTAGTTTGAAGTACTGAGTCACTGTTACTAAATACATTTTATTTTGTTTATGTTCATTATCTTATTTTTTTTTTTTTTTTTTTTTGAGGATTAATCAGATTAAGTAGTTAACTAACTATCTCATGGGAAGAATATGTTTGGAATTGCTTTAGGGATCAATTGTTGTCAAGTTATTAAATATATTTTTGGATTTTCTATAAATAACTCAAGATGGGAGTAAGGTATCATTACCAAATTACTTTCTAGGGAGAGTAAGTCTGGGACTGTTTTGTATAGGGTTGTGTGATTTCTGTTAAATAATAAATAATGACAAAATAAAATTTTAAAAAAATTGGCAGTTAGTATTTAGAGCTTTTTTATGTCACATTCTGGTAAGCTTTTTTCAACCAACTGTCCATCTAGCTGCATTAACAATTTGCTCGTAAACACTTTAAAGGCTACCGTTTTGATCCAATTTAAATAATGCAGAATCTGGTGGTCAGAATGTCATTAAATGTTTGTCTGTATGAAATCTTGGATGAGTTAATAAATAGGTCACATGGTCAAAAAGTAGGTGACTTGGTCAGATCTATAAAAACCTTGAGAACACATTAAAAGACTTTTTTGGGGCCTAATCTTCACAGAACTTGACCAGAATCTTTGTTTGCAATAAATCTTGATGTGTAACTGTAGGCAAAGATTTGCTTCAACATAACTTGTAATCACTAGAATCCAAGGCACAGTTGTGAACATTTAGTCTTGTGATTAAATTTTAAAGCCAGTGTCCTCAGGTGAACGATACAGGGCCATCATAGCTTTCTTGCTGTATATCTGCAAGTGGAACTGGTCATGCTGGTCAAGTTCTCTTTCAAATGTTATTTCTTTAAAAAAAATACAAAATAAATTTCTTAATGTCTTGGAATAATTTTATGCTTGCAAGACCACAACCTATCCACAATCCTAATAATAATTAGTTTTAAGCTTGCAAGATCGCAAGCTTCTTGCAATCTTCAGTGGAATATAAGATTGCAAGCTTGCAAGACCGCAAGCTTCTCGCAATCTTAATGGTATTTAAGATTGCGAGAAGTGTGCGAACAAAACCTAACCGCAACCTTAATTTCTATGCAAGCGAGCGTGCTCGCATCCGCGACCATAATATTTAAGAATTGCAATCTTATTAAGATTGCGACAAGCTTGCGCAAACTTGTCGCAAACTTGTGATGACTTGTCGCAAGCAAGCGTTTTGGTGTGGGTAATCTTCACAGAACTTTATCATTATCATTGTGTGGGGGGCACCTGTGGACAAGCAGTTAGAGTCGCCAAGTTGTAACTCCTCAGTCCATCACAGCCTAGGTTTGAGTCCTGGTTGGTGCAAGAATTTTGATGTTGGGAGGTTTCCCAGCTTACCTGTTGTGTGCCGTTGGTTCTACTTATGTCTGAGGTCTTTCTCTACCAATAAACAGCTGAACATCGCCAGTATGACCATAATTATGTTTGTGTGATGTAACAAAAAACAAAACAAATATCATTATCTTTGCATGGGAGTCTTAATGTGTTAATGTTTAGAAAGATTTGCTAAACAATTCATTTGTATAAATATACTGGAAGCCAGGTGTGTGATTCAGGACCATTATGGCCAACTTGTTTATTGTCTCAGCAAGTTACTACTATGGTTGTAGAAAGCAAGAACTGCATTTTTCACATAACCTAACCCGCGAGCGTGAGGTAACACTCATGCGTTATTTTTGGTAACAAACTAGATAGTTATCATAGTGAAGTCATTAAGTATGTGTAGTGTATATGCCATTTCCTGATTACATTGTTGTCACCATTTTATGCATTTTGTCAGACAATTTCATTTTAATTAATAAAAAAAATAACATTTTAGTCATGTTACAAGCAAATCTGTTCCCTTTTTATGGAAAATGGTCGAGTAAAGAGTGGAACTATTTTTTGTGCAGAGTCTCCCAAACTGAAGGCTGACTGTTCATACTATAAAAAGATGAAGCATTGTAAACAAAAAATAGCTGATGTTTGGGTTATGTGCGAAATAGAATCTTACATTTGTTTCATTAGATACTGAAAATATTAAACTTGTTTTCTAAAATGATAGGAAATTCGACAGAGCCTCGTTTCATATCATTTCATCCATCTCTTTAATATTTTCAATATCTAATGAACACTCATATCCGATCCTCTATTTAAACAAACATGCATTCTAACCATGCTGTGTGTGGAACATACATTGTAATCTGTGACATTTACTACTATTTCCCTACAAAACCTTCAGTCATTACAGCACTCCCTGGTTCAGGCATAAGAAATCTATACCTGTTTGTAATTATAGCTTTGATTGGCTATCTTGTTATGGTCAATAGCAGTTTGAAGACTTCTGTCTTTCTAAATAGCACTCCTAAGCCATATAATGAACTCACTGCCATGAAATCATTCTGTCCTTGAAATTTATCATTGTATATACTGTAGAATAGATTTATAAAGATACATACATACATGATACTTCCATTGTTATGCAGGGGCTCTTGTGGTTTCAGGGTAGAGTCGCCTATTTGTAACTCCTCTGGCTGCTTAGCCTCCCACCGCTTAGGTTCAAGTCCCATTCAGGGCAAAGGACTTAATTTGGGAACGTCATCCAGCTGACCTGCGGTGTGCTGGTGGTTCTACCTAGACATTTGTCTCTGCTCTACCTCCACCAAAACATCTGAACGTGCTATAATGATCATAATTGGTAGCTGCAATGTATCTCAAAAACAAACCAAACCATTATTTTGCATCTACAATGTGTATATTGACTGTTTACAGGAGATTGCATCTATCTTGATTGCTTTCTCAAACCACTCTGACTGGCAGAGCCACGAGATCCGTCAGCGACCCCCAACAGGTAGCATGCTGCTCTTCAACAGGAACCAGGTACGCTATCGGAAGGATGGATACTGCTGGAAGAAACGTAAGGACGGCAAAACTATACGAGAAGACCACATGAAACTCAAGGTGCAAGGATTAGAGGTGGGTTAATATTGTGAATAACTTGAAAGACTAAACTATGGTGGTTGAAGTCTTTCATACAGAAGTTGATTACAGAAGGAACTTTAAAGTGTAACTTTTCAGACCAAATTATAGAGTTTGTTACTTGAAGTTGGTTCTTTGGCCAAATTATAATAATTGGTTTCTTAAAGTTGGTATGTAGGGAAAAAATGTTGTCTTTTTTTTTAAGATGTTAATTTAGATTGAGACAAGCACATTATTATTACTGTTAATAAGGTTGATATGAGTGAAGAACATTGCGTATAAGGAATGAGTAAAAATTTAATTTTAATCCAAAATCAGTTTACTTTTTATGCCCCCTGAAGGGCGGCCTAGAGCAGAAAACTGACTGTCAACGAGGACATGTTAGTTGTAAGTCACAATTTTGTATGTCTGCCATTACTCTCATATTATTTACATGTCTTCATTCAAGACCTCACCTGACAGAAAAATACATTCTAAAAGGTGTGACACATAACATTCCACTAGTTACAGTCATTTCTTATCCATGGCAGCTTAAGCTATACATAAATGTGTCGGCCATTGTTCACAGGTATTCAATGAAGCTTCACCATCTTTCTGACAGTTGAACAAGTGTTGTGCATACCTCTTGCTAGTGCACTTGTCAAGGTCATTTCATCTTTATGGGTATATGTTAATTCCATTGAAATTTCTTGTTTAATGTGGTTGGCTGATGGAAATTTGAGGTTTTATTGGTATTTTTCTCAGCAGTGAACAATCATTCTTGCAGATTGTAAAGTGGTGCTTTAATTGTGATATTGGAAATCAACATGTCCTAGAAATATCTTTATAAACTTAAAAGTAAATGTTTAAAATGACTTGGCCACAGATGCTCCAGTTAGCTTGTTTGTTTTTAGATTTATGCTCAGAAAAGCAAAAACGTGGTTAAACAATATCAAATAATGGCTTATAATGTTACCTTTGGTCATTAGATTTTATGTGAATATTTTGTGTGTGTTTTTTACGAGGGGCATTTATAAAGTATTAATCAGTGTGGCGCTTTAGTCGTATACGTAGTATTTCTGCAGAAATTGTTAGACCAACCCTTCGAAGTATTCCCCTTTGACTTGGATGCACTTTTCCAAGCGATGAATCCAATCGGAAAATGCTTTTCGGTAGCTCTCTTTAGGTATAGTGTTTAGACACTGGAAAAGCGCGCTGCCGACGGCGTGCCGAGATTCAAAACGTCGACCTCTCATGTAGTTCTTGATATAAGGATTCAACCAAAAAACGCACGAAGCAAGATCAGGGCTATATGCAGGGTTGGGTAAAATGTCAATGCTGTTGTCGCTAAGATACGACTTTACCACCACTGACTTGTGGGCAGGTGCGTTATCATGAAGGAGCTTGATTCCGTGTACACCGGTACGGGGACGGGCTGCAGTATAGTGGCTTACAACAGCAGAAAGAACCAAATCTCAGTAAAATATTCCAGTAACACTCCTGCCATCTGGTATAGGAATTCGAGCCACCATTCCCTGGCAATCAAAAAATAATGCATACAAAATGCGTTTTGAGGTGCGAGCTCTACGGGCAACTTGGGGCCGTTTGTCATTTTCACCAACCCACACCTTATTTTTTTCTTTACTGTCAGGCTCATAAAAATATACCCATGTTTCATACCCAGTCACAATTTCATTCATGCAGTTTTGGTCAGCTTTCTTGTATATATCGAGCAGCTGTGACGCAATTCGCACGCGCTCCCGTTTTTGGTCCTCTGTGAAAAGGTGGGGTATCCACCTGGCGCAAACCTTGCGTAGCTTTAACACGCGAGTCAATATTTGAAAAACCGATGACGAATTAATGCCACAAAAATTACTTATCTCCTCCACTGTACAGCGGGCATCATCTTTCACAGCTTTTTTAACAGCGGCAATATTTCCGTCAGTCATTGTTGTAACTGGACGGCCAGGACGGGCCTCATCTTTTATCGCCTCTCTACCGGAGGTAAATAGATGGACCCATCTTCTAACTGTGGCATACGATAGGGCACTGTCCCCATAAACCTTGTCTAAGTCTGATTTAATATCAGGTACAGCACTGCCAAGCAATGCGCATATTTTACAATATGCTCTTTGCTCATCTTGAGAATTGTTCTCTTTATCTGCCATTTTTAACTGCAGTGTACCTGACCGTAGTCGATTCAAGTGAACATTGCGCTCACTGTGTAGGTTTTTCCTGGTTTCCTCGTGCATGTCACTGTAGAGGAGAGTCTTATCTTTCCATACATGTATAACATGTACCAATTACGCTCGGATTAACGTTAAAAAATTGCACTGATTAATACTTTATAAATGCCCCTCGTATTGTTTTGCAGTGACAAATTGTGATTAATTATGATCCTGAAAGGGACTTGAGCCCACAAGGTTGGAGGATAAACAGTCAGAGGAGTTACAAATTGGCAACTCCAACTTTGTTGTCTTCTTTTTATTGGACTTCCGATATTTTTTCTCTTATTTTGATTCCCGACATTTTTTTATTTTTTTTTGAAGGACTAAGTTGTCTATAGGTTTTGTAAACAAAAAGCATTGCAATGCTTTTCAACATTTTGAAAGCAGCTATTGGTTCAAAAGCTATGTACATTTCCCAACTGCGCATGCGGGATTATTCCTCCTGTGTATACTTCAATCATTATCAGTACACTTGATTGGCTCGGTAGTGGTACAGATAGTGTGGATTTTTTTATTCTATTCATCACAAAGCACTGGTCAATATGTTTTAAAGGTAAAATGGTGAAAAAATAAAATGACTGAAAAAAATATTGGTGGATCATTAAACCCAGCAAACAACATTTCTAGTATTTTATGTAATGTAATACTTTTTAAGGATTTTCTTTGAAGTTCATTTACCATTCCAACAAAAATGATGCATATTTGTTGTTCCTGACAAACCAGTTAATTGATTTTCCATGACAATCAGCAATTTTGATAACAAACGCCATGAAACATGCTGATGTTATCATTAAAAGTGTATTTGATAAAGTAATAATGGGATGTTTGAGGTGGCCTCGGTAGTAAACATCTATTGTTTGTTCTGATGCTGTAATGTGATTCAGAGATGGAACTCAGCTGGGGGTACTTGACAAGCTGATGGAGTTAAACATGTATCATGCTATGTTTATTGGTAACAGATACTGAATTATAAGTTATTTGCTAACAATTCATGCAAAATTATAGATTTTCTATATTAAAATACTGAATTCGGAAGGAAATGAGTGTAAATGCTGATCATACTGTTCTTAGTAGAAATTTTACGATGAGGCTGTACACTATTTACCTAAGGCTTTTCCATTGATGCTGTTCATGAAAGTTTAGAGTTACAGTACCCTGTTTGAACCAGACCTGGTAGCGCAATCGGTAGACCATAGGCTCCAGGTACAGGAGGCCCTGGGTTCGATCCCAGGCTGCGACATACCAAAGTTGTTAAAAATGGTAGTGGTATAGCTCCCTTGCTAATGCTCTAGCAAATATATGGGTAGTTCCACCACTGGTTAGCCCGATTTCAGGATAATGTGACTGGGTGCGGTATCATCTGCTTTAAATGGACACCGTCTCCAGATAACTGAAATACTGTTGGTGGGATGATAAACCCAATAAACAGGCTCCTGTTTGTTGTTGATTCACCAATCCATCTTTTCAACTCACTGCACCAGATGATGCTTTATTTATTTGTATAATTAATTGTTATGTTTTTTTAATTTGTCTTATTGATTTTCATTCCTGCCATGGTTTATTCAATTAACATTCCTTTGTTTACTGGTAATTGAACAGTGTTCCAGTCACATTTTCAATTACTGATAATGTCCACTAATTTATTTCTATTTCTGACAGGTTTTCAATTGTTTCTGGTAATTGAATAGTGCTCATGTCAGATTTTCAATTACTGGTACTGCCTGGTACTTGTTGTTCATATCATCCCTCCCAGTGTCAGATATTTAATTAATTATTCTACATCAATCATATAATATCTGTCACATGTTCAATTAGTGGAATTAAATTTGCCAGATAACCCCAGTAATGCAATCTAATTGACTTGAATGTGTGTCAGAGTTTAATTAACTCACCTTGGTGGGTTGTGTATTTCTTTTTTTTTTATCAGTTTTTTTTTATTTTCAAATTCTAACTTTAATTTTTTCTCGTTCAAATTATCAATGAATTTCTCTTTCCAATTGATCAAGACTTTTATGGATGAAATTTATTTTGTTCAATTTTAATTTGCACTAGATACCAAATTTGCTTCTGCATGGTAATTTTTGTGCTTTTCATCCAGTGTTTATGTTTCATCCAATGTTTATGTTCATTCATGTTTCTGCTATGTTTCATTCATGTTTCTGCTATGTTTCACCCAGGGCTTCTGCTATGTTTCATTCATGTTTCTGCTGTTTCAGCCAATGTTTCTGCTATGTTTCAGTCAATGTTTCTGCTATGTTTCATTCATGTTTATGTTTCATCCTATGTTTCTGCTATGTTTCACCCAGGGCTTCTGCTATGTTTCATTCATGTTTCTGCTATGTTTCAGTCAATGTTTCTGCTATGTTTCAGTCAATGTTTCTGCTATGTTTCATCCATGTTAATGTTTCATACAATGTTTCTGTGGGAGGCCTCTTATCCAAAACTGGTCTGCGTCATACCAAAGTTATTAAAAATGGTAGTGGTATAGCTCTCTTCTAATGCTCCAGCAAATATATGGGTAGTTCCATGACTGGTTGGCCCAGTGTCAGGATAATGTGACTGGGTGTGGTATCATGCCAGGTGTTCACAGCATAATATACACAGTGTAGACAGATCCATATCTGCTTCAAGTGGACACTGTCTCCAGATAACTTAAATACTGTTGGTGGGACGATTAACCCAAAAAACAAACAAACAAACATCCAGGGTTTCTGCCATGTTTCATCCATCATTTCTGCTATGTTTCATCCATCATTTCTGCTATGTTTCACCCGTCATTTCTGCTATGTTTCACCCATCATTTCTGCTATGTTTCACCCGTCATTTCTGCCATGTTTCATCCATCATTTCTGCCATGTTTCATCCATCATTTCTGCTATGTTTCATCCATCATTTCTGCCATGTTTCATCCATCAGTTTTCTGCTATGTTTCATCCATCATTTCTGTTATGTTTCACCCATCATTTCTGCTATGTTTTATCCATCATTTCTGCCATGTTTCACCCATCATTTCTGCTATGTTTTATCCATTATTTCTGCTATGTTTCACCCATCAGTTTTCTGCTATGTTTCATCCATCATTTCTGCTATGTTTCATCCATCATTTCTGCTGTTTCACCCATCATTTCTGCTATGTTTCATCCATCATTGCGGCAATGTTTCATCCATCATTTCTGCTGTTTCATCCATCATTTCTGCTATGTTCCATCCATCATTTCTGCTATGTTTTATCCATCATTTCTGCTATGTTTCATCCATCATTTCTGCTATGTTCCATCCATCATTTCTGCTATGTTCCATCCATCATTTCTGCTATGTTTCATCCATCATTTCTGCTGTTTCATCCATCATTTATGCTATGTTTCATCCATCATTTCTGCTATGTTTCATCCATCATTTCTACTATGTTTCATCCATCATTTCTGCTATGTTCCATCCATCATTTCTGCTATGTTTCATCCATCATTTCTACTGTTTCATCCATCATTTCTGCTATGTTCCATCCATCATTTCTGCTATGTTCCATCCATCATTTATGCTATGTTTCATCCATCATTTCTGCTATGTTCCATCCATCATTTCTGCTATGTTTCATCCATCATTTCTGCTGTTTCATCCATCATTTATGCTATGTTTCATCCATCATTTCTACTATGTTTCATCCATCATTTCTACTATGTTTCATCCATCATTTCTGCTATGTTCCATCCATCATTTCTGCTATGTTTCATCCATCCTTTCTGCTGTTTCATCCATCATTTCTGCTATGTTTCATCCATCATTTCTGCTATGTTTCATCCATCATTTCTGCCAGATTTATCCATGTATTTGCCATGTTTCAGTGCATCTATGGATCCTATGTGCACTCTGGGATCCTGCCCACATTTCACAGACGATGTTACTGGCTCCTACAGGTAACACATTCAAAATACATCCTTGATACAAATCTATAAACCGCTTATTTGGTGAACTTTAACCATATTGTTACAATATTTTTTATTGTTGTTTTTTACATACATCACATCGACTAATTTTTGTTATAATAGCAACATTCAGCTATTTTGGTGGAGGAAGATTCCAGACAAATGTCTGGGTAGAACCACTGTGCACCCCACAAGTCAGCTGAAAGACCTCCTTATATTAGGTTCCTCTTGCTGAATGGGACTCGCACGTACATGGTGAGAGGCTAAATTGTTTTTGTACCATGTCAGTAGTCAGAGGCGGTACAAATCAGTGGCTCTTTCACTACCCCATGGCTATCCCGCCACTCTGATTAAAATCATATCCCGGAAACCGCTCAGCTATCAGGATCTGACGATGAGTCAATAAACCTTCCCAACCAATCAGATTGTTGCCTACAAAATTGCAAATGTAAATGATGATCCGAAGCGTTCTGAAAGTATCATTTTAATGGCTGTGCCCATTTACAAAGAAATGTAAACATGGACACTCCGCGCAAGACTTATGTCACTGAAGACAGGTGTGTTGTATGGGGTATCCCATTTATTTCAACAACAGTCTATAACGCAATCAAGAATTTGCTGCTAAAGTGCTTTTAATGAGTGAATTCCTAAGGCATTATGCACTACGCTCTCTGATTGATGGTTATAAAAATAACTAATCTGGAAAAATCATTCTTGTTTATAGATGGAATTTGCAGGCCGTCATCACATCTTACATTTTGTAAGATCTGATTTTAATGAGATTGCCATCCCACTTGTTATGTTGAGTGTTATCACTTGTTCTGAGATAACAGGTCCACGTAGATAACAAGGTTATTTGTAACCAATAGGTTTACAATATGCAGGAAATTACTTCAACTATGCCCTAATCTATCTGTGTACATTGTACATGGATGTGTAATATATTTTAGTAATTTTGAAGTAAGGGAAATCCTATGCATGAGAATAGTTTTTAGACTCGGACTTGAAATAACTTCTTTACCATAAGAGCAGTTGTGTCAGTGTTAATGCATTCATAAGAGAACCAGGTTTTCTGTGCATTTTCTTTGTTAAGAACATTGGTATTGACATTACTTGTACTGGACCTGGTAGCGCAATCGGTAGAGCATCGTCTCTAGGTATGGGAGGCCCTGGGTTCGATCCCAAAGTTGTTAAAAATGGTAGTGGTATAGCTCCATTGTTTATGTGTAAGAAAATATAATGGTAGTTCCACGACTGGTTGGCCAGGTGTCAGGATAATGTGACTGGGTGTGGTATCATGCCATGTGTTCACAGCATTTTATACACAGTGAAGGCAGCACTATATTGTGTCAAGTGGAGACCGTCTTCAGATAACTGATATTGTTGGTGGGATGATAAACCCAATAAACAAAATAAAACTTTATTCGTTTCTCATTAAAATAAAAATAAATGCTTATATTGTGATTTCAGCATGTTACACTTACCACTGGGAAGGTATAACAGGCAGTTATTGACCAATTTTTTATGTATGCTTTGCTGAACTCCCTGTATGTGTTACAGAATCCAGACATTGTTCTGGTACACTACCTGAACGTGCCATACCCTAACAGCACAAAACTTAGCATTCCTGTACTGTCATTCTCAATGGAGAAGAAAGAGTGGACCAAAGAAGAACTCATCGAACAGCTCAAACCCATGTGTAAGTAGTATTGGCCTATAAGCCCTTTCTTTCTGTTAAAAACTTTGCAGAAATAATAATTATTTAAGATCTTTTTTAACCTCAAAACAATTAACCCTTTTCGTTTATAGTTCATCTATAAATATTGAAAATTCACTTGTCTTTGTTGTTTTTCATTAAAAGATATAAAAGGATTTTAAAAAAAAGTATGTTCAGCTTGTAATAGTGAACTTAAGGCTGAACCAGTCTACATATAAAAACCCGTAGTCATGCAGATTCCGCTTATGATTGTACATGATTTGTAAATATAAATGGTGTATACATGCAGGAAAGGGATAACCTTACAGTATGAACCCACATGTATAAGGGTTACATGCAGTAAAACTACTGTAGGATGCTGCTTCATTAGTTATCCTGACCAACTGACTAAGAATTGACTCTTTTGTAAGCAAATAGAAGGGAACAGGGTCATCCCTCATTGCAAACATGTTACTAAACATCAGGAGCAGGTAATGACAGGAAAAAGGGAGGGTGATATGACACACTGTACGGTACACTTGTTGATCACATTAATGTCCCAGGTGGCGAGTGAAAATGTTGAGATACAATTTATTTTCAAATGATTAATCTTATCGGAAGATTGTATTTAATTTATATGATTAATTGAAATATCTCTTACTTGTCCAAAATCCAAGGGGATCGATAGAGGATCTTTAAAAAAAAAATTACATTGAAGTATCAGAACAATTTAATTAAAGAGTGTAAACAAATGACTTTTTAAATTTCTTAAATGAAAAATGACTCTTCAAAAAAAATTGAAGACAGATATAAGTTTAAAAAGGATTCAGATCAATTCTAAAAACAATGTTGTAAAATCACAATGACATGCATAAGCTATTTAAAGGAATGACCTTTAAAAGTTTGTCATTCTACATGTACTTGTTTTTGTCATTCTACATGTACTTGTTTTTGTCATTCTACATGTACTTGTTTTTGTCATTCTACATGTACTTGTTTTTAATGATCTTGAGGCACATTATACAGGAAACTGTTGTTCAGCATTATAAAAACGTTTTTCCTAAGTCAGATATAAAAATCTTGCTGTCTTGTGTCTACTCCTGTGTATGTAAATAATCACTTTTGTTATTTTCTATTTTAATTTTAGTTTCAAACATCAATGGAGTGGTTCCAGAGGTAATGTTTTCTTTGTTCTTTTGTTTTTCAAAATATACACGTAGAGATCTAGAGAATTGTAGTTGAGCAGTCTCAAGCAGTTTTCATCCTTTTAAAGAAGCACAAAGATTTTTGCTTAATAATTACTTATGCGACATTTAAAATACATAGAATTGAAAAATTTGGTCATTTTAAAATCATGATATATCTCGTTTCACTAGAGTTCTCAATAAAGAATTGTTCCAAACAAAAGTGGCCAGTGAGTTTGTATATCCACTAAAGAGGGTATTTTGAAAAGTAGCAAATTAGTTTCCTTTTATTGATGTCAATAGTTAACCTTTATCTTTCTGGGGGGTCCTGTGGTGTAGTGATAGATTCGCCTATTTGTAACTCCTCTGACTGCATAGCCTCTCGCTGTATGGGTTTGAGTCCAGGGGTGGTGAAATCAATTGTCCGAGCTGTCCGAGTCGTACATTTCTTGTCCCGGACAAGTTACTTTGTTCAATTGGCTTGTCCGTGGACAAGTGAAAAAATCCAATTTCTAAGTGTTGAAATTCCCAAAAATAACTTTTATTTCCCAAACTGAAACATAAGACTAAAAGCATTAAAGATTTGTTTGTAATTGTGATATGATAAATTTGACTAAACATGAAGTAATTACATGATAGTTTTATGGTTTAACAGATTTAAGTGATCATTAAATCATTGTTGTTAAAATACTTGTGTTTTTATTAATGAATGTACGGACAAGTAGCACATTGGTACGGACAAGTACATTTTTATAACCACTTGTCCGTGGACAAGTAACCATTTCTGAGATTTCGCCACCCCTGTTTGAGTCCCGTTCGGGGCAAAGGACTTAATGTGGGAACGTCTTCCAGCTGACTTGTGGTGCACCTGTGATCCTACCCAGACATGTTTCTGGGGTCTTCCTCCACCATAACACTGAATATTGCTATAATGATCATAATTGGTCGCTCACCGGCCGCAATAGCTCAGGTGGTAGACCGTCCCGGGTTCAAACCCCGGCCGGGTCAAACCAAAGACTTTAAAGTTGGTAGTAGTGGCTCCCCTCCTAACGCTCAGGGCTAAGGGGACAGCATTACGTCTGACGTTGGTGTCAGTATACTGGGCACCTCATAAGTGCCCCTGTGCTATAATGATAGAAATGTTGCTGCACAGTATCTGCAAAAATGCCAGCAAATCCCATCCCATCCCACATAATTGGTCACTGCAGTGTATTTCAGAAACAAAAAACAATACATGTTTCTTAAATCGTACTTAAAGATGACTTCATAATTGCACATGAATATATTGACTATGTTTGCTTGTTCAGTTGATTCATTAAATTCATGAAATGATTCAGTTCCTATGCATATAAATACATACCGATATGTTCAGATCAGATCATGCAAACTAAAAGGCTTTGAAAAAGGCTTCCCATCCCCAACCCAACCTTCAACTATTAAGTGTGTTCAGGGCTGTTACATTTAGAAAGATCATAAAGCAATTAATATTACTTGATGAACATGGGCTTTATGCAGTGCTATTGGTCAGGAAGACTTTTATCCTATGATCCTACCCCATCCCTGAGACCACTGCAGTATAAGGCTGTGTCTAGCCAGGTAGATCCACCCCACACTCACTTTCTTCCTACCGGCCCAATAGCTCAGGTGGTAGAGCGTTGGCTTGAGGATCGGGAGGTCCCGGGTTCAAACCCCAGCCGAGACAAACCAAAGACTTTAAAGTTGGTAGTAGTGGCTTCTCTCCTAACGCTCGGGGCTAAGGGGACAGCATTACGCCTGACTCTTTGGTGTCAAGGCCTTTATATCTATATTCTAAATAAACACTCTGAAGAAACTTTTCATTTTTGAGTCAAGTCTGTAGAGTTACACGCATGTTTAAGTATGGGGTTGAAAAAAGATTGTTGAATATATAATTAAATGACATGTTTCTCTTTCCAGGTTGAGGAGACCATCCAGACTCTAGTTCAGCGACTGGTAGAGAACCAGGACAAGTCGAGTTACCATGACAACCGCTCAACTTCCACTGTCGATATCTTGCGCAAGGCCGGGAACAAACCTAGCACCTCTCACACCTGCTGCTGTGCTGGGGCTGCTAGCTCGCACCATGCCACTAATCAACAGCTGGGGGGAGACTCGAACCACAACAAGATCGATTTGGCCCAAGGTCCGGTCATCCTTAATCTTGGCAATGTGGCTTCTGGCCAGCTTATGCTGGTGACCAGTCAAGGCTCAAACTCTCAACTGTCTCTACTCACTACCACCTCAACCACAGGGCAGCTAACCCACCTGTCAAACATTACCTCCTCACAAACTACCCTACACTCGAATAATCAACCACAACAAGAACAGCAAGCAGCATGTCAGCAGCAGCAACAACAGCATATGCAGGTTTCTGACTTCCCTCAAAACTGTTCAGTCAGACCACATCAGCCAATCTATGCTCAAAACAGTGTAGTTGAGAGTTTTGGCAACCAGAATCCATGCATATCTTCAAACGGGTATAGTTCTTTCACCAACAGAACAAATCTCTCATCAGTACATCAACAGAACGAGAACAATTTAAATGCTCAACTTTCACAACGCCATGGCAGCTCGATCGTATGTAAACCAGATTCTGATATAGACAGAGGTAGTAGTGACAATTATTCCAGAATGACACCAGTTTCCCAGGTGTCAAACATGGCACCTAGACAAATGTGCTCAGACGATACAACCAGTGTTGACCCAATGCAACAAAGATGCAGTGATAAACCAGGGGAGATTGACAGTCAGCAAACATTTGACTCCCTAGTGGATGAATTACAAATTGAGTTGATGACCTCTGAGGAGAAGGACTCCGAATCCTGCAAAGGACCAAAAAGAACCTTTGAACACCTGGGGGACAGTTTTGAAGGCATCCAAGCCAGTATACAGAGCTCTGACCTAAATCTTGATCATCTGGACTTGATAGACATGCCTGACTTGGACAAGATCTATAATGACATATCAAGCAGTATGGGCGCCACAGATAGTGGTATGGTGCCCAATAATATGATGCCCACCGATAACATAATGACTTCAAATAACATGGCACTTACCAATAACATCATAACCACAAACAGTATGATGTCAATGAATAACATGATGACTACCAATAGTATGATGACCTCACATAATATGATGTCTATGAATAGGTGTAATATGACCCAGGGTACCTGTAATGATAATATGACCAATGATGGCAGTATGGCCTCGAGTGATGACACCATGGTGTCCAAACTGTGTTCTTGCAGTGTTGGACCCACAAAGAGAAATCTCTTCCAGCACTGCCAGCAACATCATCATCTGTCGCAACCATCCCAGAATCAGAATCTCTCGGACAGCAACTGTTTTAACACACACATAAACAAGGACGGCCTACCTCGTGAAGCAGGCTGTAGTCATGTGACACAATCTGACCAATCAGGATGCTTTACTGTGAAAGGGGAAGGTCACATGCCCAGTTCTTGTCAACATGGCCTGGACATGTCAGGAGATAAGCTGGCTCACATGACCAAGTCACCAGTCACAATAGCAACCATCACAGACTTCTCCCCAGACTGGGCCTATACTGAGGTAAATGTTGGGTGTTAAGTGTTTCTTCAATCATTTTAAAGATGGTATCCGACAGTTTGTATCAAATACATGTAACAATAACTTAGCACTGCTATGTGGAATATGGAAATATTTTCTGCAAAGCTCATACTTTAGCCTAAGTAAAGACACTACCTGTATTGTAAGACAGTACAAATCACGAAAAAAAAACATTATAAAAGTTAATTCTTTACAAATATGAATGATAGTGATGCCTGATAAAAATAGATATCAATGTCAGAACTGATTACCAAGATGATAATATGACGTGATCTCAAAAGTAAGTTGTCAAATGGTTTTCTTAATTTAAAAATAGCTATATCTGCAGCATGGCTCAGATGGAAAATAACTGTTTTCAATGACAAGTTGTGATATATTATTCACTGTTCCACAGATCTAGGGCATTAAAAACTAGCAGTTTGCATGACCTTGTCAGGTAACAATGACTTATTTGAGGTTGGTTATTTGAGGGGGGAATTGCTCCAAACTGTGTGATATCACCTTTAATGTAGCCATTTCTTACAACAGTTTGGTGTAGCTGTAAAAAAATTGCTTATTTGCCATTTTAATAAAAAATTTAAGGGACTCTTGTGGCTTAGCAGTTAAAGCAGCTGACTTAATGTTTCTCATGGTGTGTCTTACCTTGGACAGAATCCATCTACTGCCCTGCTGTCTTCCTCCAGAAAAATAGCTGCATGTCAGCAATAAAACCATAATTATGGTTGTAAAATGATTTATACTTTTCAGCCCTGTGTGGGTTCCAGTCTTTGTTGGAGCATGTTGGCAATAAACCATAATTTTGGTTGTACAATGATTTATACTTCTCAGCCCTGTGTGGGTTCCAGTCTTTTTTGGAGCATGTTGGCAATAAAACCATAATTATGGTTGCACAATAAATTATACTTCTCAGACCTGTGTGGGTTCTAGTCTTAGTTGGGGCATGTTGGCAATAAAACCATAATTAGGGTTGTACAATGATTTATACTTCTCAGCCCTGTGTGGGTTCCAGTCTTTGTTGGAGCATGTTGGCAATAAAACCATAATTATGGTTGTACAATGATTTATACTTCTCAGCCCTGTGTGGGTTCCAGTCTTAGATGGGGCATGTTGGCAATAAAACCATAATTATGGTTGTACAATGATTTATACTTCTCAGCCCTGTGTGGGTTCCAGTCTTTGTAGGGTCATGTTGGCAATAAACCATAATTTTGGTTGTACAATGATTTATACTTCTCAGCCCTGTGTGGGTTCCAGTCTAAGTTGGTGCATGTTGGCAATAAAACCATAATTATGGTTGTACAATAATTTATACTTCTCAGACCTGTGTGGGTTCCAGTCTTTGTTGGGGCATGTTGGCAATAAAACTATAATTATGGTTGCACAATGATTTATACTTCTCAGACCTGTGTGGGTTCCAGTCTTTGTTGGGGTATGTTGACAATAAAACCATAATTATGGTTGTACAATGATTTATACTTCTCAGACCTGTGTGGGTTCCAGTCTTTGTTGGGGCATGTTGGCAATAAAACCATAATTATGGTTGTACATTGATTTATACTTCTCAGACCTGTGTGGGTTCCAGTCTTTGTTGGGGTATGTTGACAATAAAACCATAATTATGGTTGTACAATGATTTATACTTCTCAGCCCTGTGTGGGTTCCAGTCTTAGATGGGGCATGTTGGCAATAAAACCATAATTATGGTTGTACAATGATTTATACTTATCAGCCCTGTGTGGGTTCCAGTCTTTGTTGGGGCATGTTGGCAATAAACCATAATTTTGGTTGTACAATGATTTATACTTCTCAGCCCTGTGTGGGTTCCAGTCTAAGTTGGTGCATGTTGGCAATAAAACCATAATTATGGTTGTACAATAATTTATACTTCTCAGACCTGTGTGGGTTCCAGTCTTTGTTGGGGCATGTTGGCAATAAAACTATAATTATGGTTGCACAATGATTTATACTTCTCAGACCTGTGTGGGTTCCAGTCTTTGTTGGGGTATGTTGACAATAAAACCATAATTATGGTTGTACAATGATTTATACTTCTCAGACCTGTGTGGGTTCCAGTCTTTGTTGGGGCATGTTGGCAATAAAACCATAATTATGGTTGTACATTGATTTATACTTCTCAGACCTGTGTGGGTTCCAGTCTTTGTTGGGGTATGTTGACAATAAAACCATAATTATGGTTGTACAATGATTTATACTTCTCAGACCTGTGTGGGTTCCAGTCTTAGTTGGGGCATGTTGACAATAAAACCATAATTATGGTTGTACAATGATTTATACTTCTCAAACCTGTGTGGGTTCCAGTCTTTGTTGGGGTATGTTGGCAATAAAACCATAATTATGGTTGTACAATGATTTATACTTCTCAGACCTGTGTGGGTTCCAGTCTTTGTTGGGGCATGTTGGCAATAAAACCATAATTATGGTTGTACAATGATTTATACTTCTCAGCCCTGTGTGGGTTCCAGTCTAAGCTGGGGCGTGTTGGCAATAAAACCATAATTATGGTTGTACATTGATTTATACTTCTCAAACCTGTGTGGGTTCCAGTCTTTGTTGGGGTATGTTGGCAATAAAACCATAATTATGGTTGTACAATGATTTATACTTCTCAGCCCTGTGTGGGTTCCAGTCTTAGTTGGGGCATGTTGGCAATAAAACCATCATTATGGTTGTACATTGAATTTAAAAAGCAACAGCTTAAAATTGTGTTATGATTCTTGTCCATGTAAGAGTAAATTCTGTACAGAAATGGAGCTTTCATTGGACTTGTAATGATATGTCCTTTATTTTTCATTGTTTATGTTGCAGGGCCAAACTAAAGTGTTGGTGACTGGCCCATGGCACTCTAACATGGGCACATACACTGTGCTACTCGACCATAAAGTGATAGCCACCACCCTTGTCCAGCCTGGAGTTCTGAGGTGTTTCGTACCAGGTATGTTACAAAGCAGATACATAACACTGTGTAATGGTTCATGAATGTGTTCACTTAATGTAGAAGCGCCATCAGATGTATGTGATAAATTATACATAATAAAATACTTTGTAAGAGCTTTTCATATGTAATCACTTTGGTCCAACAAACAGTTCATCTCTCTAAAATGTTAGAGATAGTAAGGATGTTAATTATTGCTCAAAGTTCATTTACTCCATAATGCTTACTGATGAGCAGCCTCCTTGCTAACTTTTTTTTATCTACTTTCTTTATAGTTGTAATACATGTATTAGATTAAGTCAATTTAATATGTTTGCTCTCTGAAGGTAAACATATAATTGCTCTCCAATTCTATCCACAGGTCACATTGCCGGTTTGGTGACACTTCAGGTATCCTGTGATGGCACGGTGATCTCCAACTCTGTGGTGTTTGAGTACCGTGACCAACACAAGGACTCACAGCTACCTGCACCAACCACACAAGACTGGTTCTCTGCAGATGGTATGCTACATTGTTGCTGTGGTCCTTGCAGTTGTAAATATTAAATAAATGGATGATATAATATGAAACAAGGCTCTGTCAGGTTTTTATACTGTTGCTTTCAACTCGGTTTCATTTTTACAAATTTTCACTGAATCCTCATGTCAGATCCTATTTATCCCATGACAAGTGTTGTTTCATCTGTTTTTGTTGACTGATAATAACCTTTGATCCAGCTTTGCAACTCTATTATTAGTTACACTTAACTGGATATGCTGGATTTTAAGAACAAATGGTAGTGTGTCAAGTCTTTTCAAGCATGTTTAGTCTCTATTGCTCTTGAAAGACACTCTGTCAGTTTTCCCCTTTATTGATAAAACACCACAAAATTGTCTACTTCTTAAAAGGTGCCAGGCCTTTTCCGGATTTTATATCCTGTTTTGAAAGATTGCTTTTTAGAATGTTTGTATTTGTTATTATACAATGTGTATGATTGTTATGTAACATTTTTGATTGTTGCAGACGTCAAGCTGAAGCAGGAACTAGTTGCTAAGATGCAGCTTATGGAGTCGGCTCTCAGTAAAGTTCCAGACTTCCCCAGTCTCCAACAGGTAACCCCAGTCACAACTTTTATCCTCTTAATCCTTTTTATTTTAGCTTAAATTGTTCAGTCTTGTGCAAATGGTGCAGATTAAGATGAGCCAGCTCTTGCTGACTGATCATCATCTGCCTTATTTGCATGTGAGCCTTTTACAACATGTCCAACTACTTTTTGTTGGCATTTTTAGCCCCATTGTTCAATAAAAATTGAGCAATAGAAAACCCCTTATCCGATTGTGCATTATTAAAACTCTAATCTGACCGTGCATTTAAAAATCTCTAATCCAACTATCTTTAAAATATTGCATCATTGTTTATATGTCCATATGAATCTAGAGAACATTTTATTAACAATCTAAGAATTATAAATTTATGAAAACAGAAGTTAAAAGCTTTAACTTAACCCTTTGGCTGCCAAATATATTATATATATATAATATGTATATAATAGGACTGCTAGTGCCAAATATATTTTACACATATTACAGATAACACACAGGCATTAGTTATATAATTATTTACAAAGATAATCTATTCAACCTTGTAACACAAATAGACAATGCATAGACAGGGCCATACAACATTAAAAAGTTTCACTTGTTGTTGTTTTAACATCTGGCAAGTCACCAAATAGGGATAAAAAGATGTATACCACTGCCTTTTATAAGCAGAAGGTAATTTAGAATGAAATCAATCAGTATTGAATTTGCTGATCTTAAAACAGTTATAAAATTGTCAGATATGCATCAAATTTATTCAGACAAAGATGAAGATTTTCTGTCATTGTAAGTCTATTTCTGGTTGTCATTGCATCATTTTTTCAGCACACTAAGGAAAATGTTAAGAAGGTTATATACTACCAAATGTTGATACAAGTTGCCTGTGGTGGTCTACACTGCTGTCGACTTGAGTCGCCTACTTCGGCAAATGGGTTTATGTGTAAATTTTCAGCCTTTTAGATGTTATACAACTGTTATTTAACACACCTTAGATAATGTAGTAGTCTTTTGACCATAAATATGTCCTGGGAATTAAAATGCCATGTTTAAATATCGAAAAACTGAATAGGATTTTAGCACATCTTGACATCGGACATTTGCAAAATGATGAAATGGTACCCAGATTCCTACTGTTCTATGTATGTTTTACAATGTTACATTTCAGTCTATATCAGCGATGGGTGACTTGGTCAGTGTATGCGAGTCATTCGTAGTGCGCCACCTGGAGTCATTCTCTACCCGACTTTGGACAGCAAGCAATCTGTCAGTGGACAATGGATCCATGGGTCTCAGCTTGCTTCATCTGGCCGCAGCTCTCGGATATGACAAAGTCATCACCACACTCATCAAATGGAGGTTAGACATGCTTCTTTTATCTAGTGTCCATCAAGACATTGCTCAACAAGCTTATTAGTTGTAATCAATAAGTCCTGATGGGTCATATTATGGTATGGCGCTCGTCATCCGTCCATTAAAAGTTTATTGTGCAGATATTTCCTCCTTTATTACTCATCAATGTCTACAAATTTGCAAGGATGATTTGCTTTAAGGTGTGCTTGTGCATGAAGGTGAGATAACTCAGATTGCCTTGCTTGTTTTAGAGTTATTGCCCTTGGTTTCTTTTCTGAGCATATTCTTGCGTTGATAACTTTTCCTTTATTATTTAATGGAATTTCTTCATACTTGCATGGAAGATTGCCATTAATATGTTGTTGTCTGTAAACATTAGATATAGATATTGCAATTTTTATTCTGGAATTTGCCCTCTGTTATATTTCTTAACCAATTCATGTATAGAAAGCTTTAACTTTATTATTATTTAGAATTTTTTCAAATTTGCATACATGATTGATATTGGTATGAAATTGTGTGCTTACTTTGATTGCATAACTTTTTTTGCATTTATTCACTTTCGTATAATTTTTGCCATCGAAACATCTTGTGCAGATGAATCCTTAATTTCTTCGCTCGTGAAAAACATTAATATGCACCTGTAACTTAACCTTCGGATGTATAATACTTTGCCTTGAAGTGCTCTTGTTGATTTTAAAATGGGTGCATGCAATTTTATAGTGTATATACAACTGTATTGTTATATATATTACATTGATGTAATTTACCAGTACTCCTCTGAAAACGGTCCATGTCAGTTGTGCTAAGGATTGTATTGTTTTGCTATAAACATGTATATGTTTTATGCAATAAAATGTTGTATTGTATTGTATTGTATTTACTTAACATTGCATTTTTCAATTATCTTACATATTGAATGCATGTCACCTAATTATCAGCGTACAGCATAGATAAGTGTTAATTATCTGTTAATTAGCGTCTCAGATTTGATAACATCTTATGCATGTTACTAATCAAACAGCTGATTGAAGTAACTTTAATTTGCAATTAAAAATTCAGTTTGCCATGTATGTCATAGTTGATGCCTAGGATGTCACAGTTGCTGTACCAGTCTCGTACTCCATCACAGGACAGATAACCCATTGATCTGGTTTCTGTATATTGATGTATTATCATTTTATTCCATTATAGGACAGATAACCCCATCCGGCTGCTTGAGTATGAAGTGGATGCCCACAGCACAGATCTGAATACATGCACACCTTTGGTATGTTTTGATTGATAAACTGTTCTTCATTAGTACAGAACTCACTGCAGGTTTTGGCAGAGTAGAGCCTCTGGGTGTTGTCTGATCAGGCTCTGCACTATTTGCTGCTAAGTATCTTATTATATGTCCAGCATCTATAGTAGGTAGATGTAGGCAACTGTCCAAGAATGAGAGACATTAATGAGTAGTCTCCCCTCAATAATCCATAAATGCAAGTAGGTCTGCTCATTTGTTTTACTCGGTTTTTATGCTTGTGATCTTTTGAGTGTATGTTGACTTTTCTGCCTTTCTTGTTATACCTAGGTAACAACCATCAGCAAACACTTTCATTTTCTTTTTTAAATAACAAATCTCTATAATTATTCAAATGGATTAAAGCTTATATTTATGCAAAAGTAAGAAATTTCACTGTAGGTAATTTCCATATCTACAAAGGAAGAGGCGATAAAGTCCAAGAACTCCAACTAAAAGGACCTACCTACTGTTAGAAATACCTCGGATATTAACTAACAATTTTCATTTCACCAATGTGTCCCATTAGTTTGGATTATAAACAAAATGTAGAATGAGGACTTATTTTATGAAATGTAATCCCACTCATGGTGGTGCAGCAAGTTGGGTCACCACTGCAAAACTATACAAAGGCATGAGATCAAACTCAATATTAGCTGAAGTAAAAAACAAAATGGTATCATCTTAAATGGCTGGCAAACATTGTCCCACTGACCTGCCATCTTTGGGCACAAACCTGGTTGCCAGACAGGTTAATTATAAACTTTGATAAAATCTGTCTGGGAGCACAGTAAATTGAGCTTGAGCTTGAGCTCAGGAAAATCCTGGGTCCAAGAGCAATCTGAGATGTACGAGAGGTTAACATTGGTACGGTTCTTATTACTCTGGCTTAGCTTACAAGGAATTTTTTAGACTATCTGGTTTTAGTGTAATATGGTTCCCAATCTTATCACATTGCAGGATTATTTTGTTTATTTAAAAACTCACTATAGATAATTAAGATATTTAGTGAGATTTCTTTCATAAAATGATGAGCTAAATTTTAACTTAACTCAACTAAACTTGAACTTCCTACCTTCATTTCAAAACGATATTGCTTTGAGCAGAGAATTCTGCATTTACTACCCTTTTTAGTATCTTATACATTCACAAACTGCAATATTAGAGTGCAATACAGTGTTTTCTCATATTCACTAAAAATGAGCTACAGCTGTCTTGCACACAGTGGCAGTGAGGAACATCCTTTATATTTCTTTCAGATGTGGGCGTGTGCTAGGGGTCATACAGCATGTGCCCTGGTCCTCTACAAGTGGAACAAAGGACCTCTACACTCATTCAACCGTGAGGGTAATCTCCCTTTGTTCATCGCTAGGCAACATGGCCACCACAGCCTAGCTGACCATTTGGAGATGCTGGATGTGTCAGGTGGCATGTCATCTGACCAAACAGGTGATGCCCCGTCCAGAGGCCTACAACCAACTCCTAGGGTAGGGACAGAATCTGCGTCTACAACTTGTTACCAGCCAATGTATGACACTCATCTCTCGTGTTCAGTGGAGGCCCATGCCTTGTCACCAAAGAAAGAGTTTTTCTCATCTGAGGAGCCATCGGCTACTTCCACACCATTGTCAAAAGACCAAAAAAACGATGGTAATGTTGATATGGCCAGCCCTAAGTGTTCTAAACAGACACCATCTCCTTTACACATTGACATACCCGAGTCTAACCATACCTCAGTCACCCAGCAGAGACGGATGAGACTCATGCGGCGGCAGAGTGAACAGATTCTTAAATCTGCTTCCAACACTGCCACAGCTAACAATTCATCATCATCATCAGCGACAGTAGTAAGTGGATCGTCATCAGGTGGAAATCAGCTGACTGCAGCAGAACGTAGACAGAAGTTAAAGAAGCGTCTGTCAGTTGACATAATTTCCCATCAGAGTCTTGAACCAGTACATTTCTCACCAAGCACACCATTCCAGCGCCCGGTGAGAGAGACGAGTTCGGAGCCACACCTGTCGGTGAACATGGAACATTTACTGTGTGAGACCAACCCCATGTTGTCCGAGGGCAGGGAGATGGGTATGTACTAGAATCATTTGTTTTGTCCTAAAGGTGGTTTGGACCAAAGATTCTTCTTTCAAATAACTTTTTAAGTCATTGTTACCTGAAAGGGTCCTGAAGAACGCTGTCCATTGATTCCCATGAACTGAGTGAACAGTGAAGTAGTAATCCCTACAAAAAGTTATTTCCTATTCGAACAACGTGGTCCTGTTAGCTATTTTTAATCTAAGAAAACCATGTGACCACTTACTTTTGAGATCACATAATACAGTCATCTGGTTAATCAGTTTTGATATCGGTATTTATTTTTAGCGGAAATCCCTATCATTTTATAGATTGGGAAATAATTAACATTTAAAGCAATATATTTCACATTTATACAGTCTTACAGTTGAGGTAATGCAATCAATAGCCCTTACTTAAACTAAAGTATAAGTATATACAGCAATTATGCACACATCGCCAGAACTAGGGTAAGATGTTGTTACGTGTTAGACATACGCAAACTGTCAGAGCATTATTAGTAGAGGTTGACACTAGGCAAATTTTTTTGGTGTTGGGGAAACAACTGGTAAATGGCAGAACAGCTGCGAAACCTCCATTTTCACAGTCGCTCCTTTACTTGTAGAATTTTAGTTAAAAAACCTAGATGTTGCTTGACTACTTGGTATGGTGAAACTAGAGAAAAGATGAATTAAATAAGAAATTTAGACAAGAAGCAAAGCTGATTGTACTGCTATACTTGCAGGTTCCCCTGAGCCTCTGGTACAGCTGCAGTCTTCTGACAGAATGAGGACCAACTCTCCAGATAATCATAACATGATCACCATGGATACAGGTATGTGTGCTATCATGGCAACTTGAGCATCCATAGCCGGTATATTTATTAACCATGTAAACATTTTCAGATCCCTCTTTCTAAGATCACCTAATTGCCTTGTCTTATTCAATTTATTTAGTTAAAACACTAGTAAAACACTAAGTCATTTCTAGCTTTAGAACAAAGCTCAGTTTCATGTGAAATAAACTCCATTAGGCGATTATCACTACATAAGCATACATTTAAATGAAATCTAGTCAAATCACTTGTGTTTTCAAACATACCATGGAAGTACTATCTGGAGATATATCAAGCAGATGTTATGATAATTGACTGCTGTCAAATAATGGAAACAATATATGAGGCTTTATGTCTGGCCAGTTTTTTATTAGTCTAAGACATAAATGACTGACACTGGACCTGGTACCGCAATCGTTAGAGCGTCAACTCTGTGAACAGGAAGCCTGGGTCCAATCCCGGGCTGTGACATACCAAATTTGTAAAGCAAATTTGTACCAAAATGATAAAGCTCAAGCAATTATAAGGGTAGTTCCATGACTGGTTGGCCCGGTGCCAGCATAATGTTAATGGGTGTGGTATCATGCCAGGTGTTCACGGCATGTTATACACAGAGATAGCAGCAATATATCTGCTTCATGTGGTTACCATCGCCTAATAACTGAAAAACTATAAACTCAGTAAACAAACATGAAAGGCTGATTAGTTAGAGTAGCTGGCCAAAAACACACTATTACAAAATATTGTTTCTAAGGGGATCATCGGACATTTAATTAAAAATGTTCACTTCTATTGTGTCCTGCAAAGACTGGAAACATAAAAAGTGAGCAAAGATTGTGTAAATTTCATTTGCCAAAGGTCAAAGATATGGAAGTTAAAGTGAGAGTGGTATTAAGTTAAAACATAACTTCAAAGTTCATCACCACATAGGTTTCTGCCCTTGGAGTTGAAAATACTGAATATTAGAATTTGTCTGACATGCTGTATGCTTGTGGATCTGCGCAGACATTTCCCTGGTGTCTTTCTCAACAAAAAATGCGGACATCTCTATTTTGACTAAAATAATGTTGTATAATAATGTTGATGCGATATAATCAAAAACATAATTGACACACAAGTCCCTTGTCTTGACTCTAATAACTGTTCTGTGTTCTACTCCAGATGATGTGTCGGTAGGCAGTGTCAGCTCTTATGTCGATGTAGAGAGAGTCAGCTCTGATGATGACGGTGGAGAGAATGAAGACGGGGAGTCACGCATGGTCACACATGGTCAGTAGAGCAACGAGCTGTACATTGTTTTAGAAATAATCATTAGGTTGGGGACCTGTCATTGTAGTGCAATAGCAGAATTTCTGCTTTCTGCTCAAAAAATTACAGATGTTACATTCCAACCCAGGCTACAACATCCACAAGTCATTTACATTGGTACTGGTATAGCTAAGGTGTCATGTCAGATAATCATGACATGCTATCACAGTCAAGGCAGCTCCATATCAGCTTCTACTGAACACTGCCTTTGTTTAACTGAAAGATTTTTGATGGTACATGTATAGAAAGAAATCATGACATTTGACACCTCCTACTCACCTTAATCTATTCATTTTTACATATACAGTCAACTCTCGTTATCTCAAAATCGGTTATCTCAAATTTCTGTTTATGTCAAACTGTTTTCTACGGTCCCGTTTTTTTCCCTATAGTTTCTATATAGTTCAACTCCGCTTAACTCAAATTCGGATATGTCAAATTATCGGATATATCAAACTAAATTCTTTGTCCTCACACATATAAAACTGTTAAAATCAGTTGGTCTATCTCAAACTTCAAATTGCTGTAAGATACAAAAACGGCAACAATAGTGATTTTCACACCTACCGTAAAACTCGCGAAGATTTGGTCGCGAGTTTTATCGCCAATTATCGGCAATCAGGATGTCACGTAATTTAGAGAAGAGGTTAATCGATTATTATTCAATTAGCTGAATTAATAAACAACAATTTTGTTTATCAATTAACGCTGATTAAAGTGTTTCAGTTTGTACTTGTTGTTGTTACAGTTTTTAAGAACTTGTTGACACGGCCTTCTCAACTTGTAAATAAAATGAGAGGTCACGTTAGTGATTTTATCATTCTTCAACTACCTAGGCAACAACCTACAATAAAAAGAAGAATATTAAATTACATTGTAAAAAATCCAATAACACTTTAAACATGCAAAACCACACAAACTTGCAGAAACTTAGTTTACAGTGGCAGATATAACAAGGAATTTCAGTCATTACTCGTCATCGTGTAGCAGGTAAAATTTTGAAGATTTACACAAACTATCCTTAAATTCGGATAACTCAAACTTCGGATATCTCAAACTATTTTCTACGGTCCCTTGAAATTTGAGATAACGACAGTTGACTGTATTTTTTTTTCATATTAAGAAATAGGTAAGTGGAACTAATGCCAAACATCGGCTTACATAAATTACTTTATTGATCGACTAGTTTCGACCCTTCTCAGGTCATCATCAGGATACAAATTTTTACTTCAGGCTTACTGAAGTACCTAAAAAAGGGAAGCAATGGTCACATGATTCACGTGATCATTCTAAAAGTAGAAAAAAGGAAGCATACTGAATCTAAATAATATTATCGGGGTGGAAAAAGACTGATGATAGCATTGGAACATATAATAGTTTGTTTTTGTTATTAAATTATTGTAAAAGTCTATATACTGAATAAACAAATATATCTCTGTCCAGTAGTGTATTATTTTCGTCCATTAAAATAGTATCAGTGCTCACGCTTTCTGAGAGGGATGTGCTGGATAGTCTATATTATTTTAGTTTAGCCACACTATTCTTTTTTTCATTTTAGCACTAAATAAATCTTTTTTATTTCTCTCTTTTTTGCTAAATTTTTTAGATACTTCCTGATTTAACTTCGTTGCTGTATTAATCTCCATATGAAGTGTGTATATTTTATTCTTATCCCAACACTCACCAAACTACCTTTATTTTACCCCTCCAGGTTCTGACATAGAGAACCCACAGCCTCAGATGGTCCATCTTGCCAAACAGATCATCGCAGCCATGCCGGAAAGAATCAAGTCATCACCGAGCCGCGGGGATGACACAGTGCCTGACAGCTTTGAGAGGGAACGAAGTAGCTCATACAGTTCTCTTCACTCAGCATCTCCACATGCTTCATCGTCATACGGCGAGGCTCTGTCATCGTATGGTGAGGGGATGTCATCATACGGCGAAGACTCTGGGATATCTACACCAATGAGAGATGGCCTAGCCTTTGATGAATATAGGTCAGTTCTTTCAAATTTACAGCATATAACCATTTTATGGCAAATGAGATAATTGAATTTTAAAATTACAAACATATGTATCAGTAAGAAAATAAAAGTAATGTCACAAAGTATTCAGTCTGTATACCGAATATGTATTCATTATAGATATTCTTATGAATGCATCTGCCATTTTTTATAGTCCCCTACAATTTTAAAAAATAATTAAGATATTTTGCTTCAAAAATTGATTTCTGGGTGAGAGTGAAATACAATAAAGTAAATTTAAAATTTAAGATATTTAGAATATAAATGATTTTTTACACAAAATCTAATACTTACTGAACATTTTTTATCCAGGCCTCATTTATGCTTGAATGTAAACTTCAAAAACCCACATATTTTCATAGTAATTTGAGGGTAATAAATATGGAAGTAACTACGTTTATTAATCCAGTTATTGTAGAGTACGATTCATTTTGGGGGAATACTCAGGTAATAAATTGGTTTTGTTTTTTATATCTATGTTCAAGATTTTGCAGAAAATTGTTGCTTCTTACCTCAGCAATTTTAATTATCTTATATTTGAAACTCTCAAAAATTAAATTCTCTGAACTTTTTTAGATACAAATCAACAGTATAGTGACAGTTTACATGTATATTCCCTTTACAATTTCTCTCACTGTCAACTAAAGTCGTGTACAGCAGAAGTTCAAGATAAGTGTAACCCCAGTGCAAGCATTCACAGCTAATTGGAGGCTCAGTTGCAGCTGTAATAGAGGATTTGGCAATCTGCCAAACTTTATCACCATGTCCCAGCAGTAAGTGCATAAAAGGATTATGTAGTACAAAGACAGATGAAAGATACATGTAACATGCACCAGTTTAGCAAGGCCTCTTTGAAGTTTACTAGAAGAGCAGTTTTGTCTTGTGTGGTCAAAATCATTATTTTAGACATGTGTCTTTTTTTAACACTTTCAACTTTAACATGAACTACATGTGAAAAGTTATGTTTGCCCATTGCAAGATTAGAATAATGGGGGAGATAATGAGATATTCGGTCAAGGTGTGAACTTTTGGCTGGCAAATTGTGTCATGAAGACTTGGCTGTATGGTGACGGTTGACGACATGCAGATGTATACATGGAAAAATTATGTCAATCAGCTTGCATGGGTTATTGATTGCTTGAGTTTGCCATAACTGCTTTATATGTAAAACAGGACTGATGTTAGCGTATTGAAAAATGTGTGTGTAAATAGACCCTCTTTCGTAGTATTGAACAACGTGTGTCTAAATAGACCCTTCTCTGTTGTGTTTTGTATAGCACCCATGCGCTTCTATTAGAATAAATAGTGTAGTTTACAAGAAGGCTAGGTATGATTACTGATCTGCAATGTCCAGGCTAGCAATACTTTGTTTTATAAAAGTTTCTTAGCAGGTTAAATGCTGATCTACCAGAGGGCTCCCATGGTGAGGCAGTACAAGTCCTTAACCAAGACTCTTTAACTCACCAGTCCTTTACCACAGATTTTCAAGTCTCAGTCAGATAGCATTTATATGAGGTCTTTTAGCTGATCTGCAATCAAGATATTTGTCTGGGTTCTCTCTATCTATGAAACATAGCTGGATATTGCCAAAATGATAATGAGTATGTTCAGCCTTATTTATCTTAAATGAAACCATCCACAAATAAGAGTTGAACATTGCCAAAATGATGATAAGTGTGTTTCTTTGATATATCTCAAGTCTGAACCATCTACACTAGCTGGACCCTGGCATTAAGAGCATAAATATGTTGATGTGGTATTATCTTTAAACAGTACCAAGTCCCTATAATCAACGCCTCTCATCTTCTACAGGTATTCGGACGTGTATTCTGACCTCGGCACTCCTGCGTCATCCCTCAGTCCAGACTCGACCTACCTCCATAGTCCGTACAGTCCCTACAGCTTTAACCTAGACAGCCCTCCACCAACGGCTGCAGAGTTTGTGGAGTACTTTAACGCACCAGCAACATTCATGGAGAAAGATTTCTCGCAACTAACACTCTCAGGTAGGTCTGAAAACCCAAAGATCCAGATAGAGATTATAAAGTTACATTGAAACAATACTAATGAGTGCAGTAATATAAAGGATCATAAATAAAGGAATAAGGACTGAAACGTACCCCCAACTCCACCACTCTCTTTTCTGGTGCACTCTCTTTTCTGGCATGTGCCATGTTATTTGCTAACACTTTTATAGAAAAGGTAATAAGACTAATACTAAACACTCTGCACTGTGCGCCCAGTTTGTATCTCCTCTGACTGCTTAGCCTCTCATCGCGTGGGTTCGAGTACCAGTCAGTTCGAAGAACTTAATGTGGGAAGGTCTTCAGCTGATCAGCCCTCCACCAGTGGTACTATCCAGACACTTGTCTGCGATCCTCTTCCACCAGAAAACTGGACGTCGCTATAATTATCATAATTGGTCTCTTCAAAAAACAAAAAAAAATCAAAACACTCGCAAGAACATAAGAAAAGTGTGTTTATTCTGATCAGATAGCTCTCTAGCTGATCTGGATCCATACTGTTTGTCAAGCATGATCAATTTTTGCTTTCAGGCAGAGAGGTAATAATAGCCTTATTGTATCTATCCTGTACTTTGTTTGACAGATCGTGAGCAAAGGAAGCTATATGAGGCAGCAAAAGTGATCCAGTCAGCATATAGACAATACCGGGTTCAGTGCAAACAGCAGAACAAGGAGAAGGAGGCAGCTATCCTAATACAGTCCTACTACAGGCGATATAAGCAGGTGAGGCATTGTATGGATAATATTAACCATGGTGCCCATGTGGCCCCTCTCAGCATGGGTTCGAATCCTAGTCAGAGAGAGACTATTCCTGCATGGAGGTCTTCCAGCTGACTTTCAGTGAACTAGTGCATCTACTCAGACATATGTCTGGGTTCACCTCCACCAGACATTGCCAATATGACCATAATTTTGTTGAGCTAATGTTACAAAGAGCAAAGTCAGCAAACATTTACCAGGTAATTTAATGTCTCTCTCTTCAGTATGCATACTACAAGAAGATGACTCAGGCTGCAGTGCTGATCCAGAGTCAGTTCAGGAGTTACTACGCCCAAAAGCGGTTCAAGAAGAGTCGGGATGCTGCAGTGGTCATACAGAACCAGTACCGCAGCTACAAGGAACATGAGAGACTGAAGAAAGGGGGAAACAAAACTGTTATACAACGATACAGGTGTGTGAAAGTCTAGATATTGGATGCAGGCATGTGCATTTCTCTGAGTTGTGGGTTAAGATAACATAATGGGATAACCTGTTGTGCAATAGCTGTAGGTTTACAAAAAACAGATGAATAAATGATCTACAGATTTACCATAGCTGCAGACATGTGGTTTCTTTGACAAAACATAGCTACATATACATGTATTTAATTGTTTTGGCTGTAGGTAAAGAAGAAATAGTCCATTTTTTATGTATAAAGAAATTTGTAAATGTTAAGCATTGATGAAGATGTAAACTGCATTTATGCTATTTAGTGGTGACCTTTAAACATAGCTTTTCACTTTTGGGATGTTATGGTTTTCTGAACTTGCAACAGACATTTCCTTACTTTATATTAGATTTAAAGGTGGTATCCAACAGTTTGGACCAGATTTTTTTTTCTCAAAGAACCAATCAAATGATTGTGGCCTGAAAAGATCTTGCAAAATGCTTATTACATCATGTGAAAAGTGAAGTATCACGCATCATTCATTATTACATATGATAGGTATTTCCTATCTAAGCCATGCTGCACAGTTAGCTAAGAAAACCATTTGACCCGTAACTTTATATAATCATATGGGTAATCCCCTCTGATGTCGATGTCCATTTTTAGCAGAAATCACAATCATGCTTATTTATAGTTTTTAAAAGAATGGGCATGTAAACTGAAATAGTTCACAATTTCTACTATCTTACAATTTAGACTGTTCAAAATCGTCTTTTGTTTGACTTTTTACAGAAATTATGCTCATGTTTACGTGTATTTGATGAAGACAAACTGTCGGATACAGCCTTTAAGTTCCAGGAACCCTGGATATGGTCCCAGATAGAGCATCCTAATGTCACTGTCTTTGCTTCTTTATTCACATCAATACCTCTATACTGTAAATTATTATGACTTTTGGGTCACCCCTTATGTTTTATTTGTAAATGGCATATGTAAATGTTACAGGAGTCACTATCAACGTAAGGGAGCTGGCAAGAGTGGAAGGGTCGTCCAAATTGTGCCAGAGACAGAAGGGTGAGTTACGCTGAATATTTGGTTTGATAACTGATACTGCATAGCTTTCTAACAAGGATTTTGAGGCAATGGTATCTAACATGTCTTAATTGCTGTGGTTTTGCAGGTTTTCCATTTTTAACCTTAGTTATATGTAATTGAATTGTGCGTATCCACTTTAATTTATAATGACAGGAAGCTTTGGACTTGTATAACTTAGTTTTAACTCAAGATTGGTATAAATAATTTTTTGAGAAGTTTGTTAAGCTTGAGGACGGGGTTCCTGTGGTAGGGTGGTGAGAGTTGCTGTTTTAAAACTTCCCAGGTCCAAACAGTCTGAGTTCAAGTCCAAGTTGGGGAAACATTTATAAGTGTATACGTTTTCAAGATAACCTGTGTCTGTGGTTCTGCCCATATAATTGTCTGTAAACTTCCTCCACCAGAAATATATAAAATTGACCTGTTTCACACATCATTTATTTTATTAAAAATGACTGAAACTTTCTAGTTATCTAGTTGTTAACATTTGTACCTTATTCTTAACTAATCAGTTACCTCCTAACAATCCTAACCCTAGCAATTTATTATGCAGTGTTATGATTTTTTGTTTATGCCAACATTGTTTGTAGCAAATACCAATGTTTGTTGCACATCAACATGTTCTTAGCCTGCTGTGGCTGTGACTAACCCATTCTAACTGCTCAATATTGGCTAACAATATGCAATTACAATAAGAACTGTTGGTAGAAATAACAGCAAATGGTGTGGACCCTGATCAGACAGTTTATCAGTTGGTGCTTAGTAATAGTTAAGTAATAGTTAAGTGCATATGTGTGTGCTTTCATGTGTATGTGTGTGCGTGTATGTGTGTGCTTGCGTGTGTATGTGCGTGTGTGTGTGTGTGTGTGTGCTTGCATGTGTATGTGTGTGCATGTATGTGCGTGAGTGTGTGCTTGCATGTGTATGTGCATGTGTGTGCGTGCATGTGCGTGTGTGTGCTTGCATATGTACGTGCGTGCCTGTGTGTATATGTGTGTGTGTTGTGCGCCTCAGAGAGGAGTGTGCTTTATTATCCAAACCCGATATTGCTGGTATTTATTAGAGTTGTCTCGATATGACAGTTCCAATGAGTGTGCTGAAAATAATTATATTGAGCATTATGGGATATATTTTTCAACAAGTCAAATATACATGATTATCCCTAGTAGTGCTGTGTTGTGTTATAAGCTGATGTGTAAAATGCTGCCGGGACTACTGCTGCTGCTGATGGTGCTGAAACTCGTAACAAAAGCCACATGGGTGTATTGCCAATTTTGTCTTACCCATCTGTAGCTCATATAATCATGCATCTATTTTCTCTCCCTATTTATGCTCTCAGTGACTACTGGACTGTGTGGAATGCACATAGGGTGGGTATCCGTAACCTTGTCAACATGTCAACAGTCTTGTGTGTGTGTATTAAATGTTAAATAAATTCTCCCTACGTGTCATTCTAAGACAAATGTGACAGCTTTACCTGTGTCCAGTAAATTTAAAACAAATTTTATTGTTTTGATTCTACATGTATAGTATCTTGTAACAGTCCATCTGTGTCTACAGTGTGTTGTAGACAGTTTATACTTAAGTTTCAAACTGTGAACCACTTTGGGTGTCCTCAGTTTGATGTCCTTTAAATTCAGTTGAACCCTAACAATGTTGGTTTTTCTCAGTTTGATGTCCTTTGAATTCAGTTAAACTCTGAACAAAGTCGGATGTCCTCTGTTTGATATCCTACAAATCACTGTCCAGTAAATCTTAATTTGATTCATTTCTCACTTTTTACTACATAATCATTCTTTGATCAAATGCCGTTGTTGATATCTCTTAAAGTGACAGGATGTGCATCTCCTCTGTTCTCTCAGACTTGCAGATGGAAAACTTTGACCAATAGTTGAAGCCTATTCTCAGGCATGTAATTGGTGATTGGTCAGGTTTAAAAGAGCAAATAATATCTGACCAATCAGATACTTTGGATAAATTTTAAACTCAAATTTAAATCTGCCCAACCTTTGGCCTTTGTCAGTTTTAAATAGGACTTCATATATCAATGACTTCTTCTGTGTGGGACCATAAACAAAAAAATATCTATGTTTTCAGTGTAAATATAGATAGTTTCCACATCAGTGATGATCCCTTATTTTGGCAGCCATCTTTGATTTCTTCTAATTTCTTCATTTAGGGTCCAAAAATTAAAAGCTATACACCACTGGAAAGCTCATAAAATTCATATTTTTAAAATTGATAAATGTACAAAGAATTAACACACAGAAATAAATAAAATTACTGGCTCATCTTTAAACAAAATGGACTGTGTATCTTTTTTGGTTGTATTTATTTTTACCTTTTAAACTATCAAAATATAGTTTCGATATTTAAAATACTTCATAAAAGCTGTTAAATTTGATACAAAATTCAGTAAAATAGACTGGAAAATAAAAGCACATATTTCTAGATTTCGGCATGCATTAGCGTCTGCCTTCAAAGATGGCTGCCTTACACAGTCTTATCGGTGCCTATGACATCACATGGAAACTATCTATTGTTTATTGATATGTCTATTTGTTAAGTGGATGTCTTGTGCTTTTTTCCTTAGTTTTTTAGCATCAACCTTGAAGGTCTTTGTAAGGTTTTTACTTAGTAAGGTAAAAGTAATTACATTTATGTGTTAACAATATTTACTGTTGATGTTTTTTTACTAGACTCTCGAAGAAGGGAAACTTTTGTCAGTGTAAGTATTTGCAAAAAGTATTTGTTTGGCAGTCTTCCAAAACTTTTCCAAAATTGTTCAACAAAAATGTGTTTGTAGATATTTAAGCTGTTTTATGGAGTGCTAGTGGAGTGCAATTTGCCTCTTTTGTAGCTATGACCTTTTTCAACTTATCTATAACAAAGACCTTTGGGTATATATCTTGTATTTTTGTACTTCAAGTATGGCAGAGGAAATAATTGATGTATAGTTTTATATTCTTCTTTTTTATTATCAATTTAATTTATTCTTTATTTTGCATTCAATATGTGTTATTGTTTTAAAAAAGTTGTTCTTCAGTGTTCCAGTAATTGCTATTTTACTTTTGTGTTGTTGTTTTTTGGTAGTAAGAAAAGCAGTTAAATATATAGATCTTTCATAGTTATATGAGTTGTGTTCTGTTGAAAATATGATCTGTGCTTAAAACATGAACATAATAAATGGATACTGTGATGACAATTCCCCAAAAGCTCACACTTTACACTTTGTAAGGGACCTAAGTTGAGTTTGGATACATATTCTTATTACAAAACAACAAAAGCAGTTTGTTTATACATGTTAACTCTCCAACCTTTGGAGGGAGACTGTCTCTCTTAAGGTTCAAAGCTATTTGACAATGAGGGGTGTTTTACACATGTTCAGAAATCTCTCTACTTGGAAACAGATAACTTCCTTTTTTGTTTATATGAAAATGACAAATCTGCCTCTTTTTAAGGAAAAATCTTCCACTTTGCAAGTGAAAATCTCCCACCTTGGCCTCAGAAAAAGTTCACATGTATGTTTCGTTATGAACCTGAATTATTGTTTTTGCTGCGTAGCTTACAAGTTTCAAAAGTAGGCTAGACCATGTATCGCTGCTTTTGTCTGTTTAACTATATATTTGTTTTCTCGCTTCACCATTGTAATATTTTTGGTTGATTTTCTTGTCTCTTAATTTGAAATAATTTATCTATCAATTCATGTTGTTGTTTTTACAATTTCTTTCTTCCCTAAAGTACAGAAAAATACATTTATAAAGTAAAATGAATAAAGAGAAGACCAACTTTCAGTTTGGATTGACATTGCCTGGCACCATAATGATACAAGAAAAGTTAATGGATTTATACCTGTGTATGGAAAGTTAAAATTATTTGCATGTCTTGAAGTTGGACTAGATTCCAAAATGATATTGCACCTCATCTATTATTCTATTCACAAGAGCTTACTTTGCAGTTAACCACTGAAGGTATTGTGGTTAGGTGTACTCAGAAATGCTATTTTTCTGCTTGGTTTTCTTTTGTATATATTGTATTACTCTCAGACATAAAGTACACTGGGAAGTATTGTAACTGCTTTTGCCTACAATAGTTTTAAGCTCACCTAAGCACAACTGGCTGATCATAAGATTTTGTGATACCTCTTCGTCAGTCATCCGTCGTCCAACATGCGGCATCAACAATTTGCTTGTGAACAAACTAGAGGCTAGAGTTTATGTCAAATTTTTATCAAACTTGGTCAGAATGTTTTTCTCCAAGAAATCTTGGATGAGTTCGTAATTGGGTCACATGGGTTCAAAAACTAGGACAATAGGTCAGATTTTAGAATAACCTTGTGAACACACTAGAGACCACATTTATGGCCCAATCTTCATCAAACTTGGCCAGAATGTTTGCCTGCATGAACTACTGGATGAGGTCTTAACTGTGTCATGTGGGGTCAAAAGTAGATCACTAGGTGAAATTTTAGAAATTTGTGAACTCACAACAGGCCTCATTTAGGACCAATCTTCACCAAACTTGGTCAGAATGTTTGCTTGCATGAAATCTTAGAGAAGTTGATAACTGGGTCACGTGAGGTCAAAAAGTAGACTACTAGGTCAAATCTTAGAAAAAATCGTGTGAACACAGTAGAGACCACGTTTATGGCCCAACCTTTGCTAAACTTGGCTAGAGTGTTTGCCTGCATTTAATCTTGAATGCTTTCGAAACTGGGTCACATGGGTTCAAAAAGTAGGTCCCTTGGTGAAATCTTAGAAGACCCTTGTGAACATGTTAGAGACCACATTTATAGCCAAATTTTCATTAACTTAACCAGAATATTTGCCTGCAAGAAATCTTGGGTGAGTTCATAACTGGGTCATGTGAGGTCAAAAACTAGGTTACTAGGTCAAATTTTAGAAAAAGCTTGTGAACACACTAGAGGCAACATTTATAGCCCAATCTTCATCAAACTTGGTCAGAATGTTTGTCTGTCAGAATGTTTGTCTGTATGAAATATTATACATGTTTTGACCTGGGTCATGTTGATTCAGTAGGTCACCAGATAAATTCTAGAAAATATTATCAGCCCAGTGGCCATGCTAATTGTCCAATCTTCACTAAAGATTCTAAAGTAAATAAGTCTTGACTTGGCGCCATGTATGAGCCTTCTAAAAGCCTGTGTCCTTAGGTGAGCGATTAAGGGACATCATGGCCCTCTTGTTTACCTACTTTTGTCTTCAACCATATCTGTTTTTGTTTTTTTTAATTTCTTATTTTTGCCATGTGTGGGGTAGTATAAGACAAAAGAAGTGACTTTATACATACAAGCAAAATATTTTGCTTTTCTTATTGATCATATTCTTACTTTTTCTCAAGAATTTATTTTGTAAATACAGTAATGAACATTTATGTTTGGTAGAATAGTGATTAAATAGTGTTCCTCCAATTTTCCCATCCATGAATATCTGTTTTGTTATGCCCATTACATGTAGAGGATTGTTGAACTGTTTTATAGGTTAAATGATCTAGAATGTTTTCAATTATACTTCAAGGTGGTATCTGAAAGTTTGCGTATTTCAAATATATGTAACAATATCTGACTTCTGTTTGTGGTATTTGTACATAACTGTCTGCAGAAAAAATCAAACATAATTTAGTCTAAGCTTTGACGATTTTCAACAGTATCTCGATTTTAGGGCAGCAAAGCTCATTAATCAACACTTGTTCATTCTTTTCAAACCTATAAATAAGAACAAGTACGATTCCTGCTAAAGATAGACATCGACATTACAGCAGATGATGTGGATAAGCTAAAACATAAGTGGTCACATGGTTTTCTTAGTTTGAAAATAGCTAAATGTGCAGTGGCTCAGATAGGAAAAACAAGTTTGAAATGAAGATTGTGGCATTATGGTCCACTTTTTAAGACAGGTGTAGGACATCAATAACCAGCATTTTGCGAGATTTGTTCAGGTAACTGTGGTATTTATAACGTTGAATGAAAATATTTTTCGTCCAAACTGTCACGATACCACCTTTAAACTTCATACAACATTTTTGGACACCAAGATTTATACTTTTAGTAAGATTTAATTTGAATATTTCAGTAACACAGGTCATGTGCTGTAGGCTGATGGTATGTGTACTTGTTATATTGGAAGGTGGTATCCAACATTTTGGACCCCATTTTCTTCTCTCGATGTTCTACATCCAAGTGAGATATGAATAGCACTCCACTTGTCAATTCAAACATGTATTTCTGTTTCGAGCCGCACTGCACAGTTAGCTATTTTTAAATTAAGCAAACCATTTGACCACTTACTTTTGAGATAATGCTATATATTTCAAGCTAATGCTCTTTCAGCCGACTTTACAGTTTAGCCCATGGTCATTTGGTATACTCGTCAACCTCGTACTATGACAAGTTGTTTGTAGTGGTGGTATTATGCATCATCTTGATGGAGCTACAAACCAAAATTTAGCGAAGGACATTTTATTTTTTTAAGTTATGTGTATTTTATACGGTTAACGGGACAGATAATTGCTTTCCGGTTACAAAATCTATATCCGATTGACCATTCTAGTTCTGTGTCATATAGGCACTGTTGCCTTTGTACCACAGATTAATCTGTGACGGGACTGGTGACTAGGAAGTAATATTACTGACCTAAAAAACCCTCACAGGCACCCATTTATACACCTGGGTGGAGTGGAACAATTGGAGGTAAATTTCTAGCCCAAGGAAATTAGCGGCCACCTGACTGGGGTTTGAACCACGGATCCCGTGATCCGGAGTCGTGTGTCCTACCACTGGACTATTCTGCTCCTCATAATATATTATTACATGTAGTTGATACAGGCAAACAGTAAGATACCACCTTTAAAATTTAACTAATTAAATTTCATTCTTGTTTACTTAGTTACATTAGGCCTAAATAGTATATTTATTGAGCTCAATTAAATATCTGCAAAGTAGTCTTCAGGTTATAATTATCATACTTACTTTCATACTGATTGGACCTATTTTACATATAATGCCTTACAAGGAAGTCATGTGACTGTTCTAAGATAAGTTTTTATTCTCTATTTACAGCAAACCTTAATATCCCATCTGCAGGTACTTTGGTGTCTTTATATATCATCGTGCAGTTGATCTTGTAATTATTTGTCATGTTAATTGTTTTTTATTCTTCACATTTTTCATTTTTTTATTTATTTTTTTTAACTTATACTATATTGGTGGTGTATTGGACCATGTAATGTGGTCGTTGTATTGTGAAAATGTTAATATTGTGTTAATCTTGTATATTGTATATATTTATTTTTTATGATGCCATTAAATTACTGCAGGCACTAAACAGTATTTTAATGAAGAAATGGCTGTTTTACTCATACACTAGTTAACCCTTGTACAAAATATTTTATGATACAAACAGCAGCACAAAGACCTAGAACTGGTATAAAAACGGAATTTTTTTTAAGGATTTTTTTTTTTATCAATTAACCATAGTAAAGCTCCGCTGATGAAAGCAACATTTATTTTATTTTCCAAAATAAAAGGTTGCTTTCTAGACAGGACTGTATTTTATAATCCTGAAAACCTTAATGTATGATATTTACTAACATGATATTTAGCATAGAATTAAAATACTACAAATATTGGCTATACACATATACATTTAAAAATTGCTACAAAAAATAATCTTCTGGTATATTGTGGTATGTGCCAAGGTATAAAGTAAAAGAAAATTTGGTAGACTGCACTTTTTTTTTCTGTTGTTCTTATATTGTATATCTCTTGTATTTTGAGGTCTAAGGAAATAAATATTTCTTGACCAAAACAAGATATACTATGATGATGCAGTGTTTAGACTAGAGCGGGCCTTTGCATAATTGGCGCAGAATTTTTAGAGTTGGCGCACATTTTTGAGTCATTTTTGTACACGCTAATAAAAGTAAAGAATAAATAAAACAGAAATAAATACTTCTATTTTTGTATCAGTCAATCGTAATTCTAATCCTAGCTTGTACACAATCGAGTTTCTGCTAAAAATATACTGACTCAGCGTTACCTGTTGACCTAAAAACGGCTGTATTGGATTGACTATATGCGCTAGCGACTTCCATTACGAATGACAACTCTGTTGATCATAATTAATAGATGCTTCATATTTAATGATGCGGTAGATAAGTAAAGCTCTTGGGTGATCCAAAACCTAATGAAGTTTTTTTGCGATGTCTGCTACTGAAAAACCCATTTTGGTGAGGGTTGTTTTTGTTGGGTTTTTTTTTCATCTCTTTAAATGTCTCACTGATTATAAAATTGGCCCAGTGTTTTCAGAATTTATGGGTCAAATTGGCCCATTGCTTTGAAGTTCTAGCCTAAACACTGATGATGCATTGCAGACAGTTAAACACATGATAAACAAACAAAGTGTCAAGAGAGAATTTTAGACTGTGTCAATCAGTGAAAATTTCCTAATTATGATTTTCTTAACTCTGCTTAAAAAGCACAGAAAATTATTTAAAATATAATTAGGTAAGATTAATTAAATACTGTACCTTCTGTTGCCTAAATGTTTTATACAAATATAATAATATATAAATACAGTTTTGTCATATTGTACACATAGTTAGCTGATGTAATTTAAATTGTATATAGTGTGCATGAGACTGGTGTAATTTTTCTTTATTGAATGTGTATAACTACTTTAGGAACTAGAATCCATTTATGTGTTCCGTCATTGGTATTATGTTATATATACACTACTTTGTATTGTTTTTAATCTTCTTTAACACTTTTTGGACAAGAATACCACACATTGTCAGTGCATAGCAATTTTTTGAGTGAAGAAACATACATTTTGAAGTTTTAAAATTTTATACTCAATTTATTGCGGACAACTTCAAATAGTTGAAATAAAGCAACAACAAAGCTTTAACAAACATTAGTTCACCAACACATGACCCTTAATCAACATTTGTAAATCACACATGACCCTTTACCAACATTTGTAACTCACCCATGACCCTAAACTGGCATTTGTAACTCATCCATGACCCTTAACCAGCATTTGTAAATCCCCCATGACCCTTTACCAGCATTTGTAAATCCCCCATGACCCTTAACCAGCATTTGTAAATCCCCCATGACCCTTTACCAGCATTTGTAAATCACCCATGATGATTTGTAAATCACCCATGATCCTTAACCAGCATTTGTAAATCACCCATGACACTTAACCAGCATTTGTAAATCCCCCAGGACCCTTTACCAGCATTTGTAAATCACCCATGATGATTTGTAAATCACCCATGATCCTTAACCAGCATTTGTAAATCACCCATGACACTTAACCAGCATTTGTAAATCACCCAGGACCCATAATAGGATAAGTCCTATTTATCAGCAAATACAAAATTTACTAAGATTATTGTTGAGACTTGGTTGACTGTCCACTTGTAGATTGACTTTCGGCATATAATGCCCAATGTTGTGGGTCTCTTGTGATAATTGCCAGTAAGAAACTTTGTTTGCATAATCATTTATTCCTTGTGATTGCGTATTATTGTAGTAACAATGTTTTGTAGAAGTAAAATGCTTACTATTTATTGGCTGCAATGAAATTATTTTCTTCTGAAAATAAAATATGTAACTTAAGTGAATTATTGTTTAATTGGAAAGTCATGATAAGTTGATGAGTATCTTCATCAATATACCGTATTTTCCAGATTATAACCTGCATTTTTGTATTTTGTTATAATTCTGAGACCCTAAAAAAAGGTTTTATTAAATTTATTCATATTTGTTGTCTCTTTAAATTAAACATTTAAAAAAAAAATAGTGTTACCCTTTAGTAAAATGATACCCACTGTAAACAAAGGCATTACAATAATTATACCAATTGTTTGTGATATCTGAAGCAAATTATCTGTACAAAGTAACCATGACATATACCATTCTGCTGCCTTGTTATTAGGAATCATTTGTCAGCATTTTGGAATGAAGGACAGGTCCATACTGACATTTCAAAATCATGGAACACATGTTTCGAAACCTGTTATAACAGCTAGTATACTGAAGTCCACGTAATTATGATTTTTCTCAGGTGTCTGATTATGTCCAAGATGGTAGGGTATCTCTATTGATAGTTTCCACATTAGTGAAGATCTCTTATCTTGGCAGCCATCTTGGATGGCAACTTCAAGGGATTTTCAGATGAACTGTATGGAAGCATAAAATTGATTTTCTTGTAATTTCTTCATTTGTGGTCCCAAAATTAAAACCCATACACCATTGGAAAGCTCTTGAAATTCATATTTTTAGAATGCAATATTATTGAAATTGATAAATGCACAAAGAATATAATACACATAAATAAAATTATTGGCTCATCCTTAAACAAAATGAACAGTGCAGCTTATTTGGTTGTATTTTTTATACCTTTTAAACTATCAAAATATTGATATTTAACATACTTCATAAAAGCTGTTAAATTTGATATAAAATTCAGTAAAATAGACTGAAAAATAACAACACAGTGGTGAGTTTAATATAGCCCATATTTCTAGATTTCAGCCTGTATTAGCTTCTGCCTTCATAGATGGCTGCCTTAAACTATCTTATCAGTGCCTATGACATCACATGGAAACTCTCTATATGGACCATTACTGGATCAGTATGATGTATTAACCAGAACAAAACAATATTAAGGTTTTGCCTTTTCTGTGTATTCTTTCCTATTGTGATTTTTGTTTTTACAAATTGCAACAAAAGGTCATGCAGTTTTAATTATAAAATAAGTCTTTGCATCTACATTGGTGCTGTGAAGATCTTGTTATTGTTATTGTGCCATTTAATTTATTGTAAGTAATTCACCTGCAAAAAGTTGAACATTTTTATCATTGCTGATAATATTTCCCCTATCTGTTATGCAGGTCCCAAGTCGAAGTAGCAAGCACAGCCACCGACGATTGTCCCCCAGACTCAACTGATGTCAACGACACCACAGTGCCCTCTGAAAGTGATATGAATCAAGGGGAGACCACTCCATCAGCAAGCCAGGAAAATATTTCAGAATGACTGATTAAAATGGCTTAAATATGTTCAAAAGATTGGAACAGTGGTGACAAGGTGAAAGCATTCTAAGTCTGGATAGTAAATTCTGGATTACAGGACAAAATGTTTTCACAAAATGTTAACAAAATACAAACAAGTTGCACTAGGTTCTTAAGTAAGTTCTACTTTAAAACATATAATAACCATTTTTTGTTAGTATTGTAAAAGAATCACCTAAAGGTGAGACTTCACTAACAAGGTTATGTCAGATGATTTCAATAATGACTACAGATATTAAATTAGTGAAGGCAAGACTTTTTAACGTCTCCAGATAACTGAAATACTGTAAGTGGGACGATAAACCCAATAAAGAAACAAGACTTTTTACCCATGACAAGTTACAGAAAATAAGTAGCATTAAGTCATCACATATCAATGATAACTTTTATCTCCCGTGAAGGGTCTCAGATAATTTATTTTTTTGGTGTCATACCATCAAGGTCTTTTCATTTAATATGAGTTTTAGTACAACATGTATTGAATGAAACACACATTATTTATTACATATTTATTTTTACATTTGTTGACATGTAGACTGGTATTTGTGTTTGTTTAAGTGTTAAAGTTTTAGGTAGATGAGTTTAAAAAAAGAAATTATTACATTTATTTACATTAGTATATATTAATTGAGATCAAATTGATAAACTTTACAGTTGTTTAATAGAATAGTTACAAAAAAATTATCAAGACTTTTTTAAGGACAGCCATGACTCCTTCGTGCTATTTTGTTAGCCCAGGTACATATTATGTAAGCTGAACAACCCACTTGTTTTATAGATTTCAATACTGACAGTATGTTTCTTGATGTCTTAGGGCCATAAATAGATGGTTTACCATTCTTATACCATAAATAGATGGTTTACCATTCTTATAGCATAAATAGATGGTTTACCATTCTTATACCATAAATAGATGGTTTACCATTCTTATACCATAAATAGATAGTTTACCATTCTTATACCATAAATAGATGGTTTACCATTCTTATACCATAAATAGATGGTTTACCATTCTTATACCATAAATAGTTGGTTTACCGTTCTTATACCATAAATAGATGGCTTACCATTCTTATAAAAAAAAATACCAAATTTGAAATTGTTGTTAATTTAAGCATTGCTTGAGATTTAAATCTTGAAATGTGTACTGTTTTCAATTGATGCTAGCATAAATACAACAGCATCTTAGTTAGGCATGTTTCTACGTAAGAAAATTGTAAAATGGCATATGTCTGAGTGAAGGGGTTAAAGCCCCTAATTTGAGAATCGACTGGGCAAAATGGTTCGAAATGGGAAGGTCTGTCTTCGGTAGGATAGTATTGTGGGCATTTTGCTGGATCATATCGTGGGTAGTTTGACAGATAGTATCGTGGGCAGTCTGTTATTGCTCAAGACAATCAGGGTGTTCCATCTGGTGATATTGTATGTTGTACAGCAGTTCTTCAGCAGAAGCTGGCCTTGCCTCATAACATTTGTCTGACTACAAATTATGTTTGGCACAAACATCTTACTCCTAAACTGTCATACATTTAGTAGTATTGTAATGGTTCACACACACTGTGGCTGTTTATTCGAATGAACATAGACAGATAAAACTAATCAAGTCTAGGCTAGTATTCAAATAAATGCCAAGTTATAGATTAACTCTTACCTTGGAGCATTGGTCCACTATTTGACATTTGTAAGCTTATTTGCCACACTTTGTATCATTAGAGGTACCTAAACAAGGAACAAAACAATAAGGCTGACTTAAAGGATCATCTAAAATCGGCTTATTAATGTCCTTACTTCAAGCAACAGTTAAACCAGATTGTTCCAAACTGTGGTGCATATTGATGGATCAGTGACGTAACAATTTCAAAGAGACAAGAAATGTTTAACATCATATTTGATAAATGTATATAATGGTAATCCCAATACCATGTACAATAGATCAGAAAAACAAGGAAAAATTGTGTCAAGTTTTATATTGTTAATACTGTCTTAGCATTGGAATAGTGATTAAAAAACACTAAAGATGATAACTTGTGTATGGATAGAGATATTTGTCACGTGCATAAGTTATGTATGTACCAGAATTGTTGAATAGCAACTATAACCTAAAGATTTGTCGATGATGTTTACATTAACATTGACTGGCTAATTACATTTACACATACAAATGTTGTAGTACATATCTACATTTGACTATTTACAGTCTTCATTTGCCTAAAGTTCAATATCAGATTTCACTGATTAAAAGATTTTATACAATTATGCCCATGATGAGAAACAGTCATGTTAAGTAATGTCATATATTTCATGGGGGTGCCCCTGGCGTCATAGTAAAGTTGCTGATTTGTAACTCCCCTGATCCAGGAATTCTGCAAACAATAGACATCAACATCAGAGCAGATATCCCTGATAATCATATAAAATAATCTTAAATGTCAATGGTCACATGATTTTCTTACCTGTAAAATGGCTAACTCTGCTGTATGGCTCAGACAGGAAGTACATATTTGTAATGATAAATGGCGTGGTGTGCTTCACTTTTCACATAGATGTAGGACAGCAATAAACAGAATTTTGCAAGATCTTTTTCAGATTAAACTTAATTTGGTTGTTTGAGAAACAAAACTTTGGTCCAAACTGTTGGTTGCCACCTTTAAAAGTGTGTTATTTCCATTACTGGGGTCTTTAGTGAGTTGTTTCTTGAGCACATTTTCTTCGTTTTTTCATCTTGTTTAAAATGAAGTAGGTGTAGTTTAAAAATATGTATATACTGTATCATAATTAGGATGGTAAAGATTTCTGAAATTCTTGTATATGTTAACTAGAACTTGATAGCTTTCAAGTAGGCTGTTGTGTGTTTAAGATGCATTAAAATTAGTTTTGCATTTTCAATAAAAAAAATGTTTGCTAGGAAATTAGTGGTTGTGGCCGTAATTATTCAAAAAGACAACATTTTGCAAAACCTTAAATGTTTATTTAACTTCCAGTAAATAATGATTATGTAAGCATTTATCAAATTTGGAAAAAGAAAATTGGGCAGTGCAAGCAACGGTAATTCAGTTTTATCAGTACCATTAACCCTTAGCTTCCTATCCATGTATTTATACTACTTTGGCAAATAGTGTAGATCCAGATGAGCCAGATCTCTGCTGGGAGCTGTCTGATCAGGATCTGCACTATTTGCTGCTAAATCCTTAGCAATATGTGTATCAGCACCTTTGCACGTCAATGTAAGGAGATGACTAAAAATTAGTTACGGTAATTAACAAATTTAGCAAGCTATGGGTTAACTGAAATCTAAGCATGCATTTAGAAATGTTTGAGTGATATTCTGGGATGCATCCTATTCTGGCTGCAGTTGAATCATAATCTTATTTTTTGTTATGCATCTATAAATTTCTTAGTCTCTGTAGCACATCCTGTTTGTATAGATAGTATAACAAGCCAGTGATGACTGCTTATTGACATAGGGACAGTATGGAGTTGACTTACCTGTGCTTAGAACCCACACTGAAGTAGGAACGTCAGAATTGTTGTCCTTCCTATGGGCTAACTTAAAGTAACTTATAGTAAAAACACATACAATGTTAGATTATCATGCATCTGTACATTGCCGTTAAATCATTTTTTATTCATTTATTTTTCATATTTTACAATGTTTCTTGCTGTAGAAGTATTATTGTTATCCTTCACCTTGTTTTTTACAAAATGCACCTTTTTCATGTATTGTTATTTGTTCATGTTTTTATCAAACTTTCTTCACCTTTCTCGTTTGACTGTTACAGTTTGTTAAACTTGTATATAATAATATTAACTGTGTGTGTTCAGGTTATTTTTCTACATGTGATCTTGTATATAAGGTGTTTTTTTATATTTATTGAAGACTGGCCTAATTATTTTCTAGTGTTGTGATTTGTTTTGTATCTTCTGGTTTACCAGGAGACTTCTGTACATTTGATCTGGAACATGGGCAGACATTTAACCCTTTTATTTCTAGTATTCATCTATAATTTAGAAAATTAACCTGACTTTGTTGTTTTTCTTTTAAATTTTGTTGTTTTTCTTTAAAAGAAATAGAAGGATTTTAATAAATAAATGTTCATCTTGTAATAATAGATATAAGGCTATACCAGTCTACACAAAAACCCTTAGTCATGCAGATTCTGCTAAGGCTTAGGCTAAGGGTTGTGAATGGTCCCTACTTTTTCCACTGAGTCCTACTTTTCCCTCCTTTTTTTCAGAAATAGCCCTATTATCCCTATTATCTCTACTTTTTGCTTATAGAAAAAAAATATGAAACATAAACCTCAAAATATTTGATTAGGTGTATTTTCAGTTTCTCCATTTCTTGCGAATAGCAGTTAAGATGTGTTAGTGGGTACACCTTGGGATGTCCATCCTTAAAAGCAGCATGGTTCCTTGGCCAGTCAGTCCAGACATTTTGGTCAACAGGTGCCTGTTTTTCAATTATGGACAGAACAAGGGAATATGGGGGCAATTTAATGCCATAATGTAAGAACATTATGGTAATTCCAAATAAAACTGGTAAGAAATTTCTTATTTAGCCCTATTTTTTTAATGAAATTCCCTACTTTTGCCTTACTTTTTGTGAAGAGGCAGAAGAAAGACTGTTTGACTGATGGCTTGTAAAAGCTATGGAGTAATGGACCAATCAATGGCACTGTCTTAAAAAAACTTGAAATCGACCGATCAGAAAAAGCAATTCATTGGCACAAGGTCACTTGTTCAAATTTTCCACCTCCAAGAAATTGAAAACATTGTAATAGCATGTTTTTATCGATCATTTCATATGGTTTAATGCCTTTATATTGCTTTGTACTCTTAACGTAACACGTCTCATCAACATCAATAACATCTGAAATTGAGTTAATCATCTAAGTTGATGCTTTTGACAGTTCACTGTTTGCCAGAGTTGTCCCCTGACCTGTTGGGGGCATGGTAAAACTAGCTCTGTTGATTGGTCAGTTGCTGCATATTCACAATGCATTGGGTTTTTTTCTGATTCCCATCGTATTATTCTACTTTCATGACAGAATGGCATGAGGTCAGGCTTATATGAGGGGGTTTGCTATCATATCATATGATTATGGCATGCTATCTAAGTGGAAGCAGCACTTCCCTGCTTCAAATTTCCTCTGGTTTAAGATGAACGAAAAATTTCTCGTATTAAACCTCACGAACAGACATTTACAGATTGTAAAATAGTAATAAGCCTAACTCTTAACCTGCTAAGCACAAATTTATCAAACTTAGACTCAAAGTATAAATCCACATCTGCCAGCTCCTGCCAGGAGCTGTGTGATCAGTAGCTGCAGTATTTGCTGCTACTTGTAACTCCTAAGCCCTTCACTGTGTGGGTTCGAGTCTCGTTTGGGGCAAGAACTTTCAGGTGGCAAGAATTTCCAGCTAACCAGTGGTGCACCGGTGGTTTCTACCCAGGCATAAGTCTAGGGTCTTCCTCCCCCAATAATTAGCTGGACATCGCCAATATGACCATAGTTGTGTCAGTGCAATGTAACAAAATAAAAACAACAAAACTTGCTGCTGAATCTCTAGCAATATGTCTTAAGCACCATGGCATGAAGATGTAGAACAAGTGACATAGAATTAGGATCTGTTGTTCACAAGATGTAACAAAAGGGCTTATGTGAGATCAGTCCTCCAGAATAGATGTACAGAAGACCTCTGTCTCCTTTTGCAACATTGTCACTGTTGTGATTATTGTATTTTTTTATTAAAGTTATATTTTATTGTATATTTTGTCCTAAGAATCGGGAGATCATGGTGTATCACGGCTGAGGAAAGAATACAATGGATTCTCCCTCGGAGTGTATCATACAGTACATACCTGTCTCATTGTACCAAAGTTCCAGATTTTTCTTTATTACTTTAAAATAGTTATATCTGCTTCATTCAATTATTCTTTATGGGTTTTATGGGTTTATTGTTGTTGTGTTTTTTTTAAATTAAAAAACAACAATAACAAAACAGCAAATAGGGTGTTTTAGATGAAAATAATCTTCGTAATTACAATATACAAACTTCTTAAAGGTTGTATCCAACAGTTTGAACCAAAAATATTTTCATTAAACATCTTAAACTATTGTTACCAGAATAGATCTCACAAAACCGGCCGCAATAGCTCAGGTGGTAGAGCGTCGGCTTGCAGATTGGGAGGTCGTGGGTTCGAACCCCGGCCGGGCCAAACTAAAGACTTTAAAGTTGGTAGTAGTGGCTTCCCTCCTAACGCTCGGGGCTAAGGGGACAGCATTATGCTGGACTCGTCGGTGTCAGTATAATGGACCGGCTGTGTTCAGTCCCTGGGCACCTCATAAGTGCCCATGTGCTATAATGATAGAAATGTCGCTGCGCAGTATCGGCAAAAAATGCCGGCTAATCCCAATTCCATCCCCGATCTCACAAAATGCTGTTTATTGATGTCCTACACCTGTCTGAAAAGTGGACCATAACGCCACAATCGTCATTACAAACATGTATTTTCTATCTGAGCCACACTGCACAAACTAAGACAACCACCTGACTCTTTCTGTTTTAGCTCATCCAAGTCATCTGCTGTGAAGTCAATGTCTATTTTTAGCAGAAATCCCAATGGTTCTTATTTATAGATTTGAAAAGAATGAACATTTTAAGTGTTGATTAGCGAGTTGTACTGTCCCAAAATTGAGATACTGTTGAAAATTGTCAAAGCTTAGACTAGAGTATGATGTAATTCTGCAGAAATTATGTACAAATACCCCAAACCGAGGTCAGATATTGTTACATATATTAGATAAAGGCAAACTGTTGGATACCACCTTTAAATGGATTACATACATTTATAACTCTACATGTGGTTTCTACATTTACCAATAGTTACCAGCTGTTGAAAGAAAGTCATACCTCTAAAACAATAATGCTGTTTATGAAAAAATTAGGTTATATTAAAAACTTTTAAGTTTAAACATTATCAGCTAATAATGATCAATCAAAATGCAGAAAAATATGTTGTCTGAAAGTATTTACACATTGCATAAAACATTCAGTCCCATGTTGTTGAATACCATTAGAAACATTTTAGTAAAGTGATGAAAATCGTACAACCTATCAAATAGATATCATGTACTTTAAATCTCAGGTTCTTGCTTCGTTTTTGTTCTAAATAGCATTTGAACTAATTGTTTTGCTCAACGCATGTTACAGTCCCCATAAACATCAGTTACTTAGCACATTGTGTTTGTTTGCCCATTCATAGATGCGGGGGGAAATATCAGATATTAGTCAACATAATTTGACTAAAGATATTTTAGAATTTATATTATGAAATGTTAAATAAGAAAAATTATATCCATTGGTATCATGAATTCTTTCTTTCTATGAACAAAAAAGTTTTTGTATGAATGATTTTTAGTAGTGATATCTAACCATCCAAATGATGCATTTTTTACAAATTTAACATGTAACACACAAATAAAAAAATCTGTATTAAAGACCTAGTACTGAACAGTCTGGATGAAATATAGAAATCTATTTCTTGTAATTATTGTTACTACTTTTATCTTTTTCTCTCAAACTCTCAAAGTCTATCCTATGTAAGTTACATATATAGTGCTTGCTGTTTTCATCATCAGTTTTGCATTAAAGTACTTCACCTATACATGTATATGTGTTCCCATTTTGATAACAGGTGTTGCTTTATATGTATCTTAATTCAGGTAGAATAGACCATTGTTTACACTTTCTTCTACTCATAACATGTCTTCCTTAGTGTTTTGTCCTCTTTAACTCACTTTCCTACACATATACCATACCTATCATGTATTTTGATCTTCTTCTTAAAAATCAACGTAATTTTTATTTAATTTTATTATAGAAAGAGATCAATGTGGAAAAAGTGACAAAATATGCTGTCTTGCTGGTATTGATTTTCTAATTTTTCTTTAAAGTTGCCAAAACATAATCAATATTCTGTGTTGGCAACTACATGTGAACTTTTTCAGAGACGAAAGTGAGAGATTTTTACTTGCAAAGGGGGAGATTTGTTATTTTCATATAAACAAAGAAGGAACTTATCTGTTTCCAAGTAGGGAGATTTCTGAAAATGTGTAAAACACCCTTCATTTTCAAATAATTTTGAACCTTAAAAGTAGGAGTCTCCCTCCTTAAGTGGGAGAGTTCACATGTATGCAACTTTTAATAATTTGAGAATTAATTAGTAGATTTACTGCTCATATTGACATATTTTACATTGGAGGTATGAAGGTTAATACATCATTATATACAGTGGATACACAATCATAGGTCATGGGCTGTAATAAGGAAATGACAACTTTCTGGTCTACTCTATAAATACATACACCAATCTCATTTCTCAACAGAGTTGTCAGCACCTGTGACTTAATCATTTAGCTGACATCCGTCACTATTTTTATTTTTTTTACAGTCATTTAGCTGATGATCATTTTTTTTTTTCTTTTGGGTTACACATTGCTTTGCAGTTGATTTTGTACCAAGTGGATCATGTTTTACATGACTAAAGTAACCTTCAGAGCTGGAAAGCTTACTCAAATTCAGGAGTCATGTATTTCGGACAGTGTTGACAAAGTTAATAATACTAACAAACCCTTATAGAACCAAATTCAGAATTGAGTGTCTTAAACATGTGGATCAATATTTTGAACGTAAGTTCATAAAATGGTAATGTCTGCACATTTATGTCTTATTTGTTAAGTTATTACTATAGTACCTAAACCTAATTATAGTTTTATTACAGTTTTAATCTTTAAATTCTCAATTATTGTAAAGTCTGTAATAATTCATCAATATTGGCACTAACCATTTTGATTGCTCGAACAAAACATCTGCTTATAGGTTAACTTCTTTGATAAATCAATTCATTGTTCATCCACATGAATTGTTTTGTATGGAGAAAGACAATTACACCTGGCTTGGTATTGGTTTATACTTCCTGTATCTTTCTAATTGACATCATTCTAATGAATATCTTTGTCACCATATGTTTAAAAAATGAAAGTGTTCAATTTTTATACTTACATAATTGAACAAATGTCTCAATATGTGTTCAATTGGCTTTTTCTTTTTCTTCAAACTTTTTTTTCTTTCATTTTTCTCTCTACATACATGTATTTGTTTGCTGAAAAACACAAAACTATTTAACATATGTTAGAACATATAACATGTGCTAGAACATACATCATATGGTAGAACATATTACCTGTGCTAGAACATATTACATGTGCTATAATATATTACATGTGCTAGAACATATTATATGTGCTTGAACTGATTCAACTGGAGCTAGTAACAAAATGTCATTTTAATATCATAATTATTATCTTGATGCAGAAATATATTTATACCAGGCAACATATGAGCGGTGATTAAAAATTGGCTTTAACTCCTTTATGATTGAGTGGGTCATGTTGGGATACATGCAGTATAAGGCATGTGCACTTTATGCAAGTGTTTACGGTATTTTCCCTTTCTGTCTTTGGAGTCATGCATTACCAATCAGAACTCCTCAGGTAATTCTGTCCTCAGGACAGTCATCTGTCAGATGTATATGGTGCAATGATACTTGCAGAATCGCTATCCTTTTGTTTGCCAGATGAAAAACACGCTATAAAAAGTTCTTCAAAAACACCATAGGTGTAGTGTATAGGATTATTTCATTCTGTAAAATTTCATTTATAAAGTTTAACTGTTCACATCTTGTTAGATATACACCTCTTACTGGATTTTCAGTAGAGATAACAAAACATTTATCATTGTTGTTTTGATGACATCATAGGCACCGACATGTGTGTTTAGGTTTTCTCAGTCATACATCCAAGAGATGATTCGTGAATTATCTGAGGTGTTCCAATTGGTGCATTACCTGCCAAAGAACAGAAAGTGTTTAGATTATTTGAATGATTAACATTAACCCAGTTCATATCAATGTTGGCTATAGGTACATATATTTAACTAATTTGAACAATAATAACCATACTAGTATTATTGGATAATAATATTTCCATTTAATAATACTAATTAGTTAATAAAAAATAGACTTATGTTAATTCTGATGAATACTAATGGCCCTGTTCATATTTAGGATTAAAAAGCTCTATTATTAATAAATAATAGTTTTAACAGTCTTGTTTATGATCATGACAAAGTGACATCTCCTTGTTTGACCAAACTCTTAATTGAAATAATGAGGAAGTTTTGTATATCTTTACACTCTCATTAAGTCAATTAAAGGTGGTGTCTGACAGTTTGCCTGTAACACATTCATGTAACAATATCTGACAGTTTGCCTGTAACACATTCATGTAACAATAACTGACAGTTTGCCTGTAACACATTCATGTAACAATATCTGACAGTTTGCCTGTAACACATTCATGTAACAATATCTGACAGTTTGCCTGTAACACATTCATGTAATAATATCTGACAGTTTGCCTGTAACACATTCATGTAACAATAACTGACAGTTTGCCTGTAACACATTCATGTAACAATAACTGACAGTTTGCCTGTAACACATTCATGTAATAATATCTGACAGTTTGCCTGTAACACATTCATGTAACAATATCTGACAGTTTGCCTGTAACACATTCATGTAATAATATCTGACAGTTTGCCTGTAACACATTCATGTAACAATATCTGACAGTTTGCCTGTAACACATGTAACAATATCTGACAGTTTGCCTGTAACACATTCATGTAACAATATCTGACAGTTTGCCTGTAACACATTCATGTAACAATATCTGACAGTTTGCCTGTAACACATTCATGTAACAATATCTGACAGTTTGCCTGTAACACATTCATGTAATAACTGACAGTTTGCCTGTAACACATTCATGTAACAATACCTCAACACTACTTTGGGGAACTAGAGCATAATTTCTGCGTTAACTCATACTTTAGTATAAGTAAAGACGGTTTTGAACACTGTCTACATCGTTAGACAATACAAATTGCGATAAAAGCACTCTTAAATTTCAATTGTTCCAAATCCATTAATAAGCACGATAGTGATCTCTGTTAAAAGTAGATACTAACGTTGGGGCGGATTTTCTGGACGACGATATAACGTAATCTCTAAAGTAAGTTGTCATGTGATTTTCCTAGTTAAAAATAGCTATCTCTGCAGTGTGGCTCAGATAGGAAATGGTTAATATAGAAAAAATATATTGGTCCAAACTGTTGGATACCACCTTGAATTTCACTCTTTATATAAATATACAGCAGCTAACAATAATGCAGTTTCTTTGTCAGTCTTTATTTAAAACTGTCTTAACTGTTTCAGAATTATTGAAATACTTTGTGTAATAAACCTTTTGCCTGATAAGCACCAGTTGACCAGGCTTAGGCAAATAGTGATGATCCTTATGTAGATAAATATAGGTATTTGCTGTATTGTCCCTATAAATATGCCTTGTTACCTATGCGTGAAGATTCTTGAGAATAACAAAAATTGTGTATAGGTTATAAACATATGAAGCAAGTTGTCTGTTTCATTAAGCATGTAATGTGGGAAAGGATTTTTTTTCTGTTATTGATGACATTGACTACATAAAATGGCATTTAGACTGTTGACAACTTACTTTTTGTTATTTATAATTGTGAACTATTGGCATTGAAATGAGGAATGTTGTTATTATTATTGTTACTTAATTGTTAACTTTTTCACAGATTACTGCAAAAACTGACATGAGGTTGATATCTAGGATCACTGATTGGCATCTTTTAAGCCTTGGTTTTAGTTCTGAACGTTCCGATTGGTCAAATTTGAATTTTTTTATTCAAAAAACCAACCAATCATACGCTTAAATCCAGTCTTGAATGTGAGCTATAGATGCTGTTTTTTTAACTTGGTCAGTGACAAACTCAGTGGATGAAATAATTGGGCTAGACATATATTAGCCAAAAAGTTTCAATTTTATTTATAATTTTATATTATTTCTGAAAATAATGGTGGCATACCACTTGCACAATAAGAACTGAACACCATGGAACAAACTGTGAATTCAAGTTATAATCTTGTGTAAGACTTCAGTTTCATGAAGTCAGATAAATACATGTTTGTAATCTTTTAAAAAGTGTTTTTTCTTTAGCGTCAAGATTTTATCTAAGTGTAGCCTATTAAATAAAATTTATTAAAAATAACATGCTATTAAAATTGGACAATCAGTGTAATTTAGTATTACATTTTACCTTTTGTAAACAGATACATTGAATTAAGTTTGTTTAGTTAAAAAAGTGAAGAACTGATACCATTGCTTAAATTCAATTTTTTCTAAAACAAAATTGACTTTTTGATTGATATTTTTTAAAGACTGCACAATTGAAGCATAAAAACAAACTTTGTCATTAGAGGAACTTTTGTTGAGCCTAAATGTCAAAAAAAGATCTTCAATCTATAAGGATCATAAATTATTATTTCCAATAATTAAATATTGATTATTCTTTTCAATTCTTCTAATGATTATTAAAGAAAAAGTTCTCATAAGTCACTTCAGAATAGAAAGAAATAATAGTATGATTATCTTTATATGTATTAACATCATATTTCTTCTATTAACACATTTTTGTTGCTAGAATCTCTGCTCATGTTAAGTTGAATGTGCACTTGTGATACCATTATTTCAACAAGACACCAAACATTAAAACATTGTTTTTTATTCTTGCTATTGTTTTGTCTGATATGTTCTTAAATTTGCATGTTATGTTTGTTAATATTGTATTAATACATTAAAAACAAGTTTTGCCAAAAACATCATTTTCTTGTGATAAAAATGTCTGATAGAGTTATTGATTCAAAGAGGTGTTGCATAACTTAGCTTTGTTTTTTGTATTAACTGATCAGTTTCTGTTGTCATTATTTATGTTATTACATTTTATAAACCCATGTCTAAAGTAAGAAACTTTTGAAATTAGAATATTTAGAGGTGGTATCTGTTAATTTGATCACTGCATCAGGGCACATATCGACCTTTTGATGGTGGAAATAAAGTTTACTTGTAATTTTTTCAGAAATATAATAAATATATAAGCTTTTTTTATTTGATATTATATAATGTTATTTATAATGTTAGAAACCTTTGATCTTTGGAGAGTATTGCTTGCAGGTTTTGGTGGCAGGTCAGTGTGACATTTTATACTGTCACAATTATCTACCAATGCTGTTGCAGTGAATTACATGTCACTCCTATCACTGTTACCTTGTCGGAAAAGATAAATGCTATTCATGGAAAGTCCAAATTTTACACACAAAAAAGTAAACACACACACACAAACACAACAACTTGTAATATAAAATAACTAATAATATACGTGCTGAGACACTATTCAGTTTTGTCAGCCCTTTCCAAAGAAAATAAAAGAATAATTTATTTTTTCCTCTTATAGTATTTTGTAGTTTGCTACTAGCAGATACCATGTTTGAAGTTCTGTTCAAACTCAGGCCTGGTTTAAAGTAAGCCCTTCTGTTACATCGACTATTTCACCGTTTCCATGGTAACCAAGCTTCTTGTGTGTGTCCCAAGTTTTATCAGCTTTGTCACGTTTCTTACATTTTTTATATCTATTGTGATAATTCCTCTTTTCAAATTTTATTGTAATTATTGAAAAAATAAAAAAATGAGATCAAAATGAGGATAGTTTTTCTTTTTACCTCATGCTGTTTTTATGTGTAAACATAAACAATCACATTGATAATGAGGAGAAAGGTGATGGTGATGATAATGACGATGACGGTTATGGGAATGTGGATACGATGATGATGATTATGATGATGGGAATGTGTATGATGATGATCATGATGATATATACAACTTTTGACACGATTGCTAAGAGCTGAATATAATAAAAATGTCGTTAGTCTGCAGCTTAACTGGCTTGCATGGTTGTCGTATTTCGCACATTTTGCCAATGTTTAAGGCAGTACAGCAAAAATGACATGTAAGATAAGAATATGACCAGGGTTGATCTACAAGTTCCAAAACTACGGTCTGACTCATTCTAACAGACAAAAAGAAACGAGTGAAAAGTACGTGACGAATAACAATCCACGTTGTGATGCGTAGTTTTATTTTTTTTTATATTAGTAGAAAGTTGTTTATTTAATGTTTACTTTCCTTCTATGGTATTATCGTAGCTACAGTGTTAGAATCGTGGACTTTATATCGGAGGTTAACTGCCTCTCGAACACAAAAGATTGCTTTGTTTTTTAAATACATTGCAGCGACCATTTATGATCATTATAGCAGCGTCCCTCTTTTTTGGTGGAGGAAGAAGCCACACACATGGAAGAACCACCGGCGCAGCACAAGTCAGCTGGAAGACCTCACATTAAGTCCTTCGCCCCGAATGGGACTCGAACCCACGCGGTGAGAGGCCGAGCAGTCAGAGAAGTTACAAATCGGCGGAAAAGATAAATCCGCAAAATCTTTTTAAAGGAGCTGTCCGGCAATAACTCATTTTCTAAATTAAAAAGTAAACTTGCAGCATCGTAGTTGGTACGTTAAGTTGGCTATTTATACTTTGCGGAACGAAACGGAACGGAACAAACATTGAGGCACCACACGGGGCACAGCAATTTTTTACTAATATGTAAATATATTAAATAAAAATAATGAAATATTGAAACTGCCTAGCGAACAGTCGATCTAGGGCTTTTTCGAACTGAACCATCTGAATACCTACTTCTAAATGGACATTATTTATATAAAATCTTCGGGACTGCAAACAGTTGTTCCGTTTCGTTCCGCAATGTATAAATATCCCCTAGGATAATGATATTTAGCGGAACGGAACGGAACAAGATTTAATAATTGTTATTTATGATTAATTTCCTCCTTTATAATGCTTGTATAAACTTCACTTATAAATAATCATTCATGATGCATAAACGAAATAGCAGGCTACCTATCCTGCTAATGAAGACTCGTCACTTTGTTTATGAAATGACAACATATAAATCAAATACAGAAATGTGGAAACTATCTTATTATTATACACAAATTAAATTTGAGAACATGTATATATATATATGTGTGTGTATATATATATGTGTATATATATATATATATATATATATATATATATATATATATATATATATATATATATATATATATATATATATATAATTTTTTATATATATAATTTGTAATTAAATGCACTAATAAAGCTGAAATATCACTATTACAGTCAGAGTTGTGTACAAACCTTGTCTTCAACTCTTATTTATTGTGATTCCGTTTCGTTCCGCAAAGTATAAATATCCCCTAGGATAATGATATTTAGCGGAACGGAACGCAACAAGATTTGTAGCTGCCAACTTCCCTACATGAATCAGAGGTGGAGGACTAATGATGTCAGACTAAATGTCTTATCAAATCGGCACGGAGAACATTGCCCGCCCAAGGATCGAACTTAGACACCGACGCTCAAACCTATTGATCTAAGCGGGTGGGTTGGAAAGCTTTATAATTATCGTAAACAAATTCAATTTAAAAACATGTTTGCCATATAATTTGAATGTGCATGCACTAATAAAGCTGAAATATTACTATTACAGTCAGCATTGTGTACAAACCATGTCTTCAACTCTATTTATTGTGATTCCGTTTCGTTCCGCAAAGTATAAATATCCCCTAGGATAATGATATTTAGCGGAACGGAACGGAACAAGATTTGTTATTCACTATCCATTTCCTCCTTTATAATGATTGTATAAACTTCACATATAAATAATCATTCATGATGCATAAACAAAATCGCAGGCTACCTATCCTGCTAATGAAGACTCGTCACTTTTAGAAATCACAACATATAAATAAAATACAGAAATGTGGAAACTATAACACCGTTTTCAACAGTATTTCAGTTATGTAACGATGGGCAGTTAACCTAAACAGTGTTCCTGGATTCTGTACCCGTACTTACCTGTTCTCCACAAGTAACTGCCAACTTCCCCACATGAATCAGAGGTGGAGGACGAATGATGTCACACACAATGTGTTATCAAATCGGCACAGAGAAAATGGCCCGCCCGAGGATCGAGCGGCTTGCGACTCTGCAAGCCCCACATGAATCAGAGGTGGATGACAAATGATGTCAGACTAAATGTCTTATCAAATCGGCATTTAGAACATTGCCCACCCAAGGATCGAACTCGCGACACTGATGCTCCTACCTACTGATCTAAGCGGGCGGATTGGAAAGTTATATAATTATCGTAAACAAATTAAGATTGAAAACATTTTTGCCATATATAATTTGAAATTAAATGCACTAATAAAGTGCTAATAATAAACTTTATTAGTGCATGTAATTACAAATTATATATATAAAAAAATTATATATATATACATGTTCTCAAATTTAATTTGTGTATAATAATAAGATAGTTTCCACATTTCTGTATTTGATTTATATGTTGTCATTTCATAAACAAAGTGACAAGTCTTCATTAGCAGGATAGGTAGCCTGCTATTTCGTTTATGCATCATGAATGATTATTTATAAGTGAAGTTTATACCAGCATTATAAAGGAGGAAATTAGTCATAAATAACAATTATTAAATCTTGTTCCGTTCCGCTAAATATCATTATCCTAGGGGATATTTATACTTTGCGGAACGAAACGGAACAACTGTTTGCAGTCCCGAAGATATTATATAAATAATGTCCATTTAGAAGTAGGTATTCAGATTGTTCAGTTCGAAAAAGCCCCCCATCGACTGTTCGCTAGGCAGTTTCAATATATCATTATTTTTATTTAATATATTTACATATTAGTAAAAAATTGCTGTGCCCCGTGTGGTGCCTCAATGTTTGTTCCGTTCCGTTTCGTTCCGTTCCGCAAAGTATAAATAGACCGTTAAGTTCAGTGAAAATTACCAGTTCTGTACTTTTTCACTTTCTAAAAGCTTTTTTATCTTCATGCGGCGTGCTTTTCATACAACTGTATATATTTTCTCACGATTAAACCAAATTCAATAAAGAAGGTATCTGACAGTTTGTCTATTTAAAATACATCTGACAAAATCTTATCCCTGTTTGGCGCGTAATTTCGTAAAAACGAAATACATACAATAATTTAGTCCAATTAAAGACGACTGAAACACTTCCTCAACTGGTAGACGGTACAAATTGTGAAATAAATCACTTTAAATGTGTCTCTTTCTGCTAAAATAGTGTAGCGCAGGCCGGCGCTCCCCAGCGGTCACCCATCTATACACCAGCCACAGTAACCGTTGCTTAACCGCGCAAGTTTGGAAGCAGCTAAACACGTCGCTAAAGAGTTAACGCCGCAGCAGCGAGGCTCGTTTGATGCGCTGATTTTTCTACATATGCGGCCATTACAATAGATTTTGATGTTAGAGTGTATTACCCGGATGATGATATAATGTGATCTTGATAGTAAGTCGTCACGTAATTGTCCTAATTTAACAAAAAGCTAAATGTTTATCTCGGCTCAGATATCTTGAATAATTTATCAATAAATATGGATTTATTTTTGTACTTTTACTCAAGACAGATGGGTCCGCGGACGGTAACAATATATCCGTATAACACAGTATATCCGTATATCTTAAATGTTCACAAAGATTAATAAACACTAACTGTCATCATTTAATATAGCAATAATACCATAATTTATTTTCAATCCTCTTATCTTTGGCAGTAAGTGTGTAGCAGATCTGAACTTTTTAGTTTCAATTTCTTTACCAACGTTAAACCCGATGTCATGTTGAGTCGCATAGCCTAAAGTAACAAGGGCCTCATTCGCATCAACTTCGGCCCTTTCCGTACACGTTCGGATAGCCGAGATGTTCCGAATGCACGAGCCTGGGATAGGGGTAAATAGAAAGAACACAGGGTCTGGGTCTTGGAGCATAAGTTTCTTTCAAGTCTCGTACAAGACTAGTAGGAAACTTATGCTCCAAGCCCCTGTGGCAAAGAACCATTAGAGTAAGTGAGTGTAAGGTTGCTTCATTATTAAAGCTGCGATCTGTGCTTCAAAGACAAGAATCGCATATAGCTGATAGTTATATACGGAAACACACGACAGCATACGGGTATTTTATTATTCCCGTCCAATGTTTCTGTTGACACATGACCAGACAAGTGTCCTAACACAGACAACAGCCCCAGATTTCGCAGGGTGATAACTCGACCCTGACTCTCTAAGATAAGGTCTATAAGAGGCGCCAGCGGCCATCGTCCTTTAACGGCTTGCGCGGCACACCAACCAGGCCCCCGCGGCCATCCGACAAACCAGTCATTTGGAGAGAATAGCGATGTACAGGTTTTGTTTCTAAAATATAAATGATCTAATTTTTGCTCATACTAATAATGTCTACATGATTTTTTTTCAATCCCTATTAAAAGTATAAAACATTTTTTATTTAATTCTAGCATGTTGTATGGAGGACACATCTATTTGTCTTTAAATGCTTTATAGTGAAGAGAGCTCTGTTGTGTAATTCTAATTGTTTCTCATATAATGCACGAATTGATCTGACGTATGCATTCAGTGCAAATCTAGATCAGCCCGCAAAAGCTGTCTGATTAGGGCATGCACTTTTTGCTGCTATGTCTGAAGCAATTTAAATTGTTACTTATGCACGTGCATACATATGCAAAAACAACAACAACAAAACACAAAAAGGGTCATTGTGGGTTATTTAGTCCATGACGCGGTGTAAGGGTAAAGGCGTGTCTATCTATTGTTTTAAGCGTGTGTAGGGACAGGTCAATATGTTAACAGATGTGTATTAGTTTAATGAGTCGAGTTTTCTCCGGGGTGTGACCACGATGATTTCTAGTCCTGCACCCGTGGATCTGGTCTCTCTGAGTTGACCACTGGCTGAGCATCCGTGCGGGCGCATTGGTCAGCAGGCTGAACGCTTTACCATCTTGTTTCTGGATAAGGAATTTGTTGACCATCGCTGCAGACGCCCAGTCAGTGCGTACTTGAAAGAAAATTGCCAGCATCTAAGATAATACTCACATTGTTGGAAAAACATTATTGTAACTGGTGAAACTGGTGTCGAGAACTTCCAACAGATTACTTCGGAATTGCTCCATAAATTAAAAAAATGTAATTGTGCCGAGGAACCTCGGATATTTATTGTTTATAGCTGAGCGACGAATGGAACCGTTGCCATTTATGTAAGCAGACATAAGGACAGATAATGATGCCAATATTAAGACTGGGCGTGTTTTTGTGTTTCGTGATTGCAGCTGTGGGTAGACCTTCCGAGAATAACAAGAACAGTAATGACAATGAAGGTAAGAGTCTTTTGTCGAGATTGAATTTTATTTAATTTGTTACAAAAATCCAATCCGCAAAGTTGTAATATTATGGCACAAGTTTATTATGTCAGTTAATCATTAAGCCTAATTTTTTAATTTCAAAAGTTTACATTTTTTAACGAGGTGTTTGTTTCTTATTTCAATATGTAAAGACCTACAGCGCGCCCCTTCTTCTGCACATATGTCAGGTGTCATGCTTCACCCAAAAATAGATGGACATCTACAAGCATAACTGTGTCGGTTTAATGTAACAAAAATGAAAGAAAGCGAATTAACTCGAACTTAAGAGAAAACAACAACAACAAAAAAACAACAACAAAAAAAAGAAAAACACACGTAGAGCGAAACAATAAAACAGAATTGGGATTAAATTTAAATGTTCGACACGGTGGCAACCAACTGTTCGGCTGTCTGTATGCGATATAAATATGGAAACAAAGTCAATCTTTTACGGGCTTGGTTTTCCGACGTTTGTTTTCACATCACGTATGTTTCTGTTTGTGGGTTCTGACCGGGTCCTTTAAACGTTTTGTCCGATGGCTGGTCAAAATGCATAATAGTAGTGGTAGTGGTAGTAATAGTCGTAGTAGTAGTGGTAGTAGTAGTAGTTGTAGTTGTAGTAGTGGTAGTAGTAGTAGTAGTGGTAGTAGTAGTAGTAGTAGTAGTAGTAGTGGTAGTAGTAGTTGTAGTAGTAGTAGTAGTAGTAGTAGTAGTAGTAGTAGTAATGATGATGATGATGATGACAATAATAATAATAAACTAATACTATATTACTATTCCAAGCACAATGGAATTTAACGAACAGTGTTGTTTTTTTAACTTTACAAAACACGGCATTCTATATTACTATTCCAAGTACAATGAAATTTAACGAACAGTGTTGTTTTTTTTAACTTTACAAAAACGGCATTCACTAAGTATTGAAACACTTGTCACGATTTAACCTACTAGATTAATTAACTTATCCAGTTAAAAGTAATAAACTGTCAAAGAACGTAAACATTAATTGCACAAGGTTCTACAAAAATGGTCGAGGAATATCGACTGACTAACGATAATTAAACGAATTTGCCTCTTTTATGTTTTTATGTGTTTTTTTAATTGTTGTTGATGTTGTGGTAAATAAAATGCAATATCACCATATAAAACTTTACCCTCTCTTCTTGTCATCCCTTCTAGTAAGTAAAAACCGTCATAGTTATCAAGAAGTTGCATCTCAAGACGCACCACCACTATACATAGATGATACAGATATCACACATTCTGCCGACAGCTATCACTGATGTGTATACCTAAACAGAACATGCCTATTTTGGGATCATTAGACATTAATGGCGTGTAGCTGCCTGTACGCAAAATACGCAGCTGCGTACACATTGTCCTCAAAGAATAAAAACATAAAAAATAAAACTCGAAATAAAATTTTATCCACTTAGGGGTAAGGTGTATATTTATTGTAATCAACTAGTATCGCTTTTTTCAACAATGAAAAAGTAAGTAAAATTGCTAAATCGATTTAGTGACTTTTCTGTAGTTCCTGGTAAAGGACATGTTTTTACTTCTACATTTCAAATCAGAACCTCTCAGATAACTCCGTCCCCAGGACCATCACACATTGTATTTCACACATTATATCAAGAATAGCTACGTCACTGACACACAATGATAATGTTTAGATCCTACTTAAAAATTAACTTTAATTACATTTATTTTTCAAGAATATTACAAGTAAGAGTATTTAAGTTCTTGTCTGCCGTGTGATCCATAAAGTCCACTTTCTGTGAAGAACCAGTACCCAGGAAGTAATTACCTGTGATAAGTGTAGTAATTAGTCTTGCTCAAGGACAACCTTACGTGCCAGGTATAAAGTCCGAACCCGGGACCTTCGCCTTAACCACTAGCACATACAAAGAAGCCTAAACGTCGCCTTTCAGTACACATCATGTACAATAAACACGATATGCAAGTTTTATGATATTTTAGATTGTATGTTCGAATATTATGAACCTGTAATGAATATTCCATCTTTTGCATAGTAGGATTAACAAAAATAACAGCAACAGCTACCAGAAAGATATACCGACAACAATAAAAAATGCAGAAACAATAACAGAAACTTGCTAGAACCAATCAAAACAGCAATAAACACAGAAAAACATCTCTTGGCAACAAGTAACCTAACAATTACAAAGGAACACCAAACATTTGTTGGCAAATATCAAAACATCACTAATAGCAGACACATCAGCAGACACATGCATAATAATAACAGAAACGACTGGCAACAATCATAATAACTATAATTTCAGAAATAATAACAAACATTTGCTGACAACATTAATAGCGGAGACAACAACAACAATTGCTGGCAACAATATAAGCAACAATAAAAACAGAAACAAAAAATACAAATGCAGAAGAAACAAAAAAAACAACCACCTGCTGACATCAATCAGAACACATAATAAACTCAGAAATAACAACAGACATTTGCTGGCATCAATCAGAACACATAATAAACTCAGAAATAACAACAGACATTTGCTGGCTAAAGCAATAAAAGCAGTGAAAATGCAGCAGCAACAACAAAACTAATTTCAATATTAAGACACCTCATTTGTTTATAAAACTACATGTATTTACAGAACCCTTTGAAATAACTCTTCATTCTGCAGAGGTGGAGATGGTCTTATTTACCATGTTCCATTGTCAGCTATTCTGGTACAAAGCTCAGTGATGTCCTCACTTTGTCTTCAACTAATCTACACTTACTTATGAAACGCCTAAAACTTTGAATATTACTAATAATTGTATGTTTTACCAAGAAATTTTGAATTTTCCAGAGGCTGAGTACGTGATGGTGACCAAAGTATCCAGTCAGCACGAAGGTCGGAGCCGTCGCGAGGCTGCGCCATCTGATGGCGTCAGGCCGGAGTTTCCATCAAGCATTGTGTTCACGTTTCAAATGAAAAATGGCACAGTGACCTTAGATCTGCAGCAAAGTGTTCATCCGGATAAATTGACACCCGTCTATACTCTTGGTCAGAGGTCAGCACAGCTGCGGAAAACCGCAGCACAGGTACGGTTGTGAGGATTCAATAATTTTATCCAAACGTAACATTACATAACATATCGCAATCTTCGAGACGTATATGTAAAGAGTACGTAGCTTGTAAAACAAAAATATATAAATTGCCAGTATAAGATCATGAAAATTCACATAAACGAAACCGATGATTTTCAAAATCGACAACAAAGTAGTATGTAGGTATAGTACATCGGATAGTAGAATTGATTCTCTATACTTAATGTTATTTAAACTTTATTTTCAGCAATTTAACTTTAAATTCAATTTTTTTTTAAAAAACAACACACGCACAAATATCTAAAACAACAAGACTAGCTGTGACATATATTAAGAATACAAATAAACAATATGTTTTTTTAAACAATTTGAAAAATATATTGTATGTAAATATGCTTCTCGTTTAAAAAAAGTAGTTGCAGTCTTTACGAAAGCAATAGGAAAAGAAAATACAAGTGAAAGCAATCACATATTTACTAAGCTTGTTTAAAACACAAAATAATGTTGATTAAACATATTTAAAACTGACAAGGGCACTTGTTGAAGATAAAATTTATATTACATTTGCCTGTCCAAGTTAGATTACATTTTGATTATATATTTTATTTATTTTCTTTTGTCAGCGAGAGTTTGCCGTGTACCAGGATATGACAGCAGGCGCCTCCGTGGTTGTCAAATACTATCCTCGCGGTACGGAAAAGTACCAACTCGTATGTATACACAGTAATTTGCTTTATTAAAACAATCGTCAACACATTGCACCAAACTGATTTAAATATAACATTATTGTATGCACTGAAACCTTAAGTGATTATGTCTGTCGAGTCAGAATTTATAATGCACCATGTATGAAAACTGCTTAGGTCGAAGTAACTCCTAACTTTAAAATCTCAGTATTTTTAGGCTTACATGTATGTGTTTTCACAACTCTACTCCTTTACCTGATGCATCCACTAACCCCACCCCCCTGGATCCATCCATAGAAGTCATCAAGATCTTGGACGTTGCTGCCATTTCAAATTCTGAATTATCATATTCCGACAACGATGTTGGAAATACTCATGAAAATAGCTGAATGATCGAACATTTTAGTTTTAGGGAGTGTTTTGTTTGTTTGTTTGATTGTTTGCATAACAGTGTTCCTCAAATGCCAACGAACAGTATCATAAATAAAAAGTACACGTTCTTTTATAAAAGGTAGGTCAAGCATTTACCATTGCCTTTAAACCTTCATTGATTGGATAAATCGGTTAATATAACGTTTTTAAACCTACTTGACTAACCGTTCACGAACAGTCCACACCTTACACTGTTTTATGCAATGTGCCTTGCTGTTACAGCTTGGAGCGTTTGTGCACAACGGTAATTATTACCACATCGAACCTGTAGACTCTTTTTACCGAATGAAACGAGAGATTCCTGATAACCAGGCAAACAACGGTAACCAGACAAATAACGGTATCCAAGGAAACAACGGTAACCAAGGAAACAACGGTAACCAAGGAAACAACGGTAACCAAGGAAATAGTGGGAACAAAAGAAACAACGGTGGAAACAACGGTAACAAAGGAAACAACGGCAACCAAGGAAACGATGACACACAAGTCAATAGCGATAACCAGAGTAACAACGGAACTCAGAAAAACAACGGTAACGCGTGTACTTTTGTGTTTCAGATTTAACATTAATAAAATATTGAATGTGTGTGCACATTGTAAATACGTAGGATGTAACCATTTTCAACATTCACGCATAAAAGCTAAAATTATTTGAAGTACATATACGTTTGGAATATTCGTTTAGTACTATAAACACCATAAGAAAGACTGATAATGTGATAGTGATATACACTCGTGATGATGAGCGTTGTGTAAGTTGTATTCTTGTATGTGCGACAGCTTAGCTATCCTTACGGTCGTGTCCACTAAAACCACAAAGGTGGTCATTATTTGTTATTAAGCTACCGCTTCCTTGAGACCTTTCTCGTACCACGACAAGTCTATAAATCTAGAAATCAGAATGGCACAAAGGCTGTGCCAAGACTCGTCTTAATAAATATGTGATTAAAATCTCTGGATGCTTGGATTGTACTTGAGGTTGATTGCATGTGCTTCACAATTCCAGCATCTTCTTGAGTTTTCTCATTTTATTAAGACGTATGTAATGTGATAACCAGAATGAATGTCTAAGTTCGTCATGTTGTGTTCGTCCCAGGTGATGACCCATTGCTGCAAGCCAGCAGACACCTTGTGAAGCGTCAGACACTGCCGTACGGTGACTTCAACGGGGACGAACTTCTTCCACCAGGTAAGCAGCTAATATATACCAACAACAACCATATTTGCTTCATAATCAAAGAAAGTCACACTATCTGCCAACAACGTTGGTTGTCTTCCCTTTTTTATTTTACTTTTTCGAAATTTTTGATTAAGAAATTGTTGATTTGTTATGCATTTTTTATTTCAAGCGACTACAATTAATAAGGAGTGTTCAACCAGTGTAGTATTAATTTTCGTTAATCTTATTTATGATATCTTCTAGACATAAGTTAAGATAAAGAGAAAAATGATACAAGACTGCTTCGACGGACACTTCTTTTGTTTTAAGTAATTCATACATATGATTGTTACTGATAATAATTATGTAGAATGTTGTTATAATCAAGATTACATTGTATCTTACAATACATTAAATACTGATTAAATACCTTCATACAAACAGCAATCATGATCAATGATATCGAATTCTTTCCGGAAGTCTACAAAATTAAAATTAGGACTTGAGTTTTTTCTAACTGATAACATATCTTACATGATTGTTCTTGAAAGTACTTATGTTTGCCTAAGAAATAATACTGAAATTGTATAGTTAATTTTTCTGCAAATTTTGCTTGACGGCATTTCCACTTACACACAGAAAAGCTATTTGATCAGAACCATTAAAATGCTTGTATGTCCGCGTTGGTGGATAACTGTGGCATATAAATATACATTACTTTTCACAGCGGAAACGTCGGGCCTGAACCGCCCCTTGGATATGCCGCCTTATCCTAAACACCTGTCTCAGACAGGGACCCTCCCCTCAGTCATTCCACTACAGGTGAGTATACTCAGGGACCATGATAGCCAGACTTAATTCGATTACTAATTTTAAGTATAAGTTTTGGAGATCGGTGCCCTTTATGAAATGCATTTTGGGGATAGTGTATCTGGCAAAACATGAAATCGCTGCTGTTCTGTGAGATCTTTTTCGAAGAAAAGATCTGAGTATTCAGTTTTTAACATTGTAGCTTGCAACAATAATGTGTAGCTTGCAATGATAAAAAGTTCACAAGTTGACTCGATGTTTACAGATGACGAAGCCCAACATCACCTACGACAGGCTTTTCGACAGTCCTGAATCAGAACCCCCACTAGCTTGTAAGTATATAAGCTGCTTTATCTGATATACCTTGTATTACAAGTATGCATTAAGCATTAATTATTAGACAGAAATATTCCTTAATTAAACAAGAGTATATACAATAAATAAATCCTGCCTATGAGTCGAGCAACATGTGTAAGCTGGTTATTCTGAAGCATGAAGCAGTATTAACACTATAATCAATTCGTGGTGGTTTCGGATAATTACCATAGCAAGTTTTATGAATATCTTAATACAGTGGTTACATTACTTGTGGTTCGTGTCCAGATCGGGGCAAAGGACTTAATGCGGGAAGGTCTTCCAGCTGACTTACCCCATCCTAAGTCTGTGGTCTACCTCCATCAGATAGTTGGACGTCGTAGAATGATCATAACTGGTCGCTGTGATGTATTAAACACACATGAAAACAACAACATAAAAAACCCACAACAACACAAAAAAAGAAACCCACAAAAAAACAACAACAGCAACCTTACTTGTGATGTCTTGACGAGGATTTAAATCATGTTACAGTTAAAATGTGTTCTGCGAAACAAGCAATTTATTCTTGATGCATGTCTGTCTGGACAAAAATACAAATTTAAACATTTCATAGTTTGACTAAAAATGAAAACTTGTTTAGCATGCCATTCTCCTTAAAATCTGATGCGGTTTTCAAGAAATTTATTTGTTATATTGTTTGGAGTTATTTCAAAATACTCTTAAAATCCTCAATTGACCAAATATACCCAGTTTTCTTTTTTTTTACAAGAAAAGTACCGTCATTTTCTCATTTTAATGCATTTTATGGCAAAATATATCTAATGTGACCAGAATAAAATCTCTTTATACAGCGGGTCCTGCTAATTAAATATTAAATTTTTAAAACCTTACACATTATTTTTGCCAGTGCTTTAAACATGCTTGCAATCAGAAAACACGTACAACACTCTGTTGGTGTACAATTAATGTTCAAATTTTCCTATAAAATTGAAATCCACGCTTTAGAATCGTTCGGAAAGTTCATTTTCAAGGTAAGGACACACGACTTACTAAGGATTCAAATGGTGTCAGAAGGTCTTCTAAGAATTAGCATACTACTTTCAGTTTTTTACGTTTTAGTCCAAATGAAAGTGACATTTTTCTGCTATTTATCTAGCCTCCCGACGCCGCCGACAGACAGAGACGCTCTACATTGAATACATGGTCGTCGTGGATTATAAGAACTTGGAAGGGTACGTTGTCCCAAGTGTCAGTTAAACTGATTTAACCTGTTCTGGTGACGTCGGTCCTATGTTCGGAGAGCGTCGGCTTGCGGATAGGGAGGTCGCGGGTTCAAACCCCGGCCGGATCAAACCAAAGACTTTAAAGTTGATAGTTGTGGCTTCCCTCCTAACGCTCGGGGCTAAGGGGACAGCATTACGCCAGACTCGTCGGTGTCAGTATAATGGACCGGCCGGGTTAAGTCACTGGGCACCTCATAAGTGCCCCTGTGCTATAATGATAGACATGTCCCTGGACAGTATCGGCAAAAATGCCGGCAAATCCCATTCCATCCATCCCTATGTTCGGGAGACCCCGGATTTCTTTGCACTACAAACCTTTAGACACGCACGTACGCACGCACGCACGCACGCACACACACGAAAATTCGCACTCTGTAAGCTCAAATGCCACCACTTGGTGATACATGTAATAATGTAGTAGTTAGTTAAGCTTGGACATGTTTAATTGCCAAAAATATAATATCCATGTACAACAAATACAATTAAGATAATTAATTGCGCGAATTTATTTTTGGTCACGTGTTACAGGTGGAAGAAGAAAGTTGGTGGATCCACGGAAGAGGAGAAAGTAGATAACGCATTTGAGGCCATGCACGAGTATTACCAGTTTGTCGTCAACGGGGTCAGTATACAGGGGTAGAACTGTTATAATTCTGAACTTGAAGTGGTACCATTCCGTTGCATCCGATTGGTTGGTTTTGAATTAATCTCGAAATCTGACCAATCAGATGACTGACAACATTCATAGACTCAATGTCAATGTTTGAAACGTTGGATCCCGAGCTTATGCAGTTACATTCAGCTTTAAATGTGGTATTCTACAGCCTGTCTCCATTTAATACATGTAACAATATCATATCCCTGCTTGAAGGAATTTGGGCATTATTTCCTCATTAACTCAAACTTTAATTCAAGCTAAGGCGTTTTTGAACACTGGCTTAACTGTTAGACAGGGCCAATCGTGAAAAAAACTCGCTCTAAAGTTTCATTCTTTCTAAATTCTATAAATAAGCACGATGTGGATTTCTGCTATAAATAGATATCGACGTCAGAGCGGATTACTCGGATTGTGATGTTTCATGATTTTGATAGTGATCACGTGTTTTCTTTGTCTAAAAGTAGCCAACTGTGCAGCGTGGCTCGGATAGGAAATACATGTTTGAACTGACGTGTGCGGCGTAACGCTTCACTTTTCAGTTAAATGTAGGGTATCAATAACCAGCAGATGCGAGATCGTAATATAGTTAATATATGTGGTTGTATGGGATCAAAAAAGTTCTGTCCAAACTATCGAATACCACCTTTATAGCCACGATGACATTTCGAGAATTGTATTGTTCCTAGTGATCATTATAAAACAACATAAACTATATGTTTTTAATTTAACGCGTTTCGACGAGTATGAATTAGATGATGTTTACCATTTTGGCCAGTTGTTGGTGCCATAATTTATCTTTTTGTAAGAGTGGTAGCTACCGATCACATGTTGCTTTGAGATATATTCTGGTTGCAAAGTGAAACAAGAAGTGCAGTAAACGTTTTATTATCATGATCCATTTATAACCGTTTTTGAGTTATATATTTTTGGCATTTATCGTTAAATATTGCATTTATGATAGCTTACCTGTGTTAATAAATTAATAGGTAAATAAGAAAAGGTCCTATCACAATTTTCACAGATATTTAAATTTTTATCTACCTGTAGACAAAGGCAAACAAGGTAAATGTAAATGTGACAAAAAACACAGAGACGAGACATAACACACAAAAAGAAAAACCATCAGTTACCGCCTTGGAACGGTCAGTCGGTAAAAGGGCCAACTGGGGTGCTTAAACCTGGTTTGTGGAGCGCTCCAACCTCGCACTTCCTGAAGGTTTTTCTATCAAACAAACAGTGTAAATAAAAATATTCCGTCAAAGTGACACAACTAACAGTAAGCACCTGCATCGGGAGTTAAAACAGATATAATGAACATATGTACATACAAAATAACTAGTAATAAAACAACATATGTACAGTATGTACAGTAGATAAAAGCCTCGGCACCTTAGATATACATGCTATGTAAATATTGAATTTATATAGGGTTTAGCAGTTCGTGTCTATGCATTTTGACGGAAAAATGTGCTATTGTTAACATACATGTATTTTCAATGGCACTGAAAGACTTTAGCAGTTTCATATTTCATATTTTCAGATGGATGTACGTTTTCGTACCGCCACATCGAATGGACCGGAAATCCGTGTAGAGTTCTCGTCCCTACTCGTCTCCATGGTAACGTTTTGTCTATTTACACAAAAAAACTACACAAACACAAAAACAAAAAACATACAAAGCAAAACAACAACAACAACAAAACAATGTGGTTTTATGGGTTTTGTTTTTAATACTATAATATTTCGTATTTAAAACTATTTATGTTATACATTTAATATTTTTGAGGTGTTGACATCGCTAATACGACCATACTTGTGTTTGTGTAACAGAAAAAAACACCCAAAACATTGTTATGAAATGATAACTTGAACAGTAACACGTTCAATCAACTTCTTCAATGTCAGAATCAGCATAAAAAATAAGTGATATTTAACGACCGGCCGTAATAGCTCAATTGGTAGAGCGTCGGCTTGCGGATCGGGGGGTCGCTGGTTCAAACCCCGGCCGGGTCAAACCAAAGACTTTAAAGTTGATAGTAGTGGCTTCCCTCCTAACGATCAGGGCATTACGCCTGACTCGTCGGTGTCAGTATAATGGACCGGCCGTGTTCAGTCCCTAGGCAGCTCATAAGTGCCCTGTGCTTTAATGATAGAATGTCGCTGCACAGTATTAGCATAAAAATAAATAATATTTTACAGTCGAAACAGATTATTCGTTTTGAAGGTGGTATCCGAAAGTTTTTACGAAACATTTTTTTTCTCAAATAACCAAAATATGTCATTGTTATCTGATTATGTCCTGTAGTTCCTTGACCCTTCTGATCTTTGTAAACAATCAAGCATAACTCCCCACTTATCATTGTGAACAGGTATTTCCAATCTAAGTTATGCTGAAGAGATAGTTGTTTTTAAACTAAGAAAACCACGTGACAAAGTACTTTTCAGTTCACGTTATATCGTCATCCGGATAATCCGTCCCGACGTTGATATCTATTTTTATCCCACCATCACTGTAAATATCGGTTGATATAACCCGTGTGATAAAGATGAGCTTTATCAACCGATATTCGCGCACCTGCTCTAAGCCGGACTACTTTTTTGACGAAACGATCAGGAGTGTTTACGAGAACGAAACTCATTTATCCCGTAATTATGCTTGTGGTCACCCCAAAAATGTCCATAATATAAATATTGGTGATAAGAGCAAAAGAGGCTATTAAAAAAAAGAGGATGCGAGCGGTTTCGATCTCTGAACTGCAGGATTGAGAACTTAAGTGGTAGCGTCTTTACCGACTGAGCTAACCGGACAGTTCCTTGCAACATTCCGAAGTTTTATTAACCAATGATATAGAAAATTTGAAAAAAAAATCTATCAGAGAAATGAAACATGTATTACAGAAACATGATTAAAATTGTTTTGTAATAGTAATAAAATCAATGAAAGTACGAATTTGTAGTCTGCAAAAATAAAAACAACTCGAAATGTCAGATCATGCGAGTCCCCGTTGTTTTGATGTTATTAAGTGTGAATTGAAAGAATGTGATGAAGAATCGTGTAAAAACCTAAGCAGTGTTGAAGAGATGAGCTACGAGGATTTCGAGGCAAAATCTGGCTTTAATCCGAACATTTTTGAGAATGAAATTGATCTTGAATCTGTGGTAACTGTCTCAGATTGCAATCATCTGCCTAATCTTAGGGCAGACCCTGATGATCAAATGTCGTTACATGATGAACATTCAAATGGTTTAGATAGAGCTCGATCTTTAGTCGAACCAAATACAGCTGACTGCACAGATCTGGACAAATGTGCTAAAAATCACAGTTTCTAGACGTAAACATGAACACCAACCCACCACCTCCAATTCCAACATTTCTCCAAATTTCGCAAGTCATCCTGTCAAAAACACAACTATCTTCGAAATTTTAAAGCGTTATATTCAATGTTCATAATTTCAATGTCATCAACAATTAAAATCCATGAGCTACTGTTTGTTACAGCCACAAACACACACACAAACCTCGAATGTAATTCGCGTTTCTTAATGCCAAGTGCGTAGCAACTTTAATGTTACACGGCCTTGACATTACACGCTACATGTATAACTTTACACGAGGGTGTGATTTTTGTTGTTCTTTTTTCCCAACCATTATTTTCAGTTATCGTAATTAATAAAATTACAACATTATGTATAGCACAAATAAAATAAAATAAATAACATGTTTATTGTCTTATTTTTTATTCTAAAAGAGAACTATTTCTTATAGCCGAATTACTCTATTGCTCGTGCATGAATTTCGTGTATTGCATTGGAATGTCAAATTATGTAACGGAGGAGCAGTAGCGGTAAATTTAAATGTTTACCTTTGAAAAGCTGTTGGCAAGCCTCGTGCTTTCTGATTTTCTTAGCTTCGCATGATAACATTTATCTATATCAACACTAACCTGGTATTCTCTATTTAGCAGAGACCACCGTCGTCATTTTTGTAGATTTGGGAAGAATGAACATTTAGAGTAGGTCTTTCTAGATTGGTACTGTTTACCAATATAGTTACTGCTCAAAGTCGTCTTTCCTTCCGCTTCAAATATGAGTTAATGTAGAAATATTGCCCAAAATTCCCAAAAGCAGTGATAAGATATTGTTAAATGTGTTTGATATAGGCAAACTGTTGGATACCACCTTTAATGCGTTGTTGTATGAAAATTATATGAATGTTGAAGCTTTTATTTATCCTGTCATATTGTTTAAGTATTGTTAAAGTATTGTCACGGAGATATTGTACTATGTTAAGTCAGCCATCAGTAATTTATTAAATATAATTAAAAAGATAACTTCTAAACAAGGCGTTATCTATGAGTAATTATCAAAGAACATTGGGTGCGTGTCATTACAAATTTTAATATCTTTTTTTTTCTCTTAAGAATAGCTTTTTTCTTAAAAGCGTTTCATTAATATTTCGGAAATCGCCCTCGGAGCGAAATCGCTCTTAAATCTTAAGAATGTTTTGATCGACTTGCTACCAATCGCACTTACGACATTTAGTTAAAACGCACTTAGCAGTGATCGTAAGACCTCAATTAAAGAACGTTTTTCAATCGATCTTAAGACTTATCATGAAACGCACCCAGTATTAGCAATTAGTAATTTAAAAACAGAAGTAATTTAGACAAATAATTAAATTTGACAGAGCAGCAAGAAGTACGATGAAATATTATCAAATGACAACTCAGCCAAAATCTATTTATGAACAATAATCCATTGACAACCAAGCAAGGAAAAAATGGTAAATTATAATCAAAAGACAACTCTGCAAGTTGTAATGTATTTATAAATTTATAAATGAAATTTATAATTTAAACCATAAAAAACACATCCGGTTGTACCCCTGCGAAAAAGCTTATTAGTATTAAATGCTGTATAGATCAGAGGTATAACTACCACGTATACCTACCTGTTTTCCAGGAGAAGGCTACGTCACCCTGGATTACCAACAATCAACTGTCCGCCACCACGGTGGACGACGCTGGTGTGCTGCTAGACTTCGCCTTGTGGAAATCCTCAATCATGCAGTATTTACCACCACACGATCATGCCGGTCTGTTTACAGGGTACGTACATGCCGTGGGATTGGTGGGATTTATTTCTTATAAATGGTTTAAATGTGATATCCAATGGCTTGCTTATATGTGTCAGTATATTATGCTTGTTTGGGCGCAATCGTGATTTTTGCATAAACTAATTTTGTAGCTTAAGCAAAGACGATTTTAAACACGGCTCAATTGTTAAACAGTGCAATAATGGAAAAAAAAAACACTCACTAAATGTCAATTATTTCCGAATTTAATAATAAGCACGATGGTAATTTCTCCTAAAAATAGTTGTCGAGATCACAGCGTATAACCGGGTGATGGTATAACGTGTTGTTTTTTTAAGTTTGAAAATTGCTAACTGTGCAGCATGGCTCGGTTAGGAAATACATGTTTGTAATAACGAGTGGAATGTTAGGTTTCACATTTCACTAAGCTGTAGGACATCATTAGGCAGCATTTTGTGGGATATTTTCATGTAACAATAATTTATTTAGAGGTTTGAAAGAGAAAATTTTGGGACAAAACTGTTGGATACCATCTTTAATAATTGATTAAATTTCGACATGAGGTTATTTACGTGGTATGGGCAACAAAGGCCCTACATCATTGTAGAGAAATTTAATTCACAACAAGTGTAGGCCTATCACATGTTTATTTCAATAGCGTTTAAATTAAGAAACTTATCGGTATTTTATAAAGAACACCTGCAAACTCCCAAAAATTACACAAAAATTGATGTAACTACGTTTCGCGTAAAACGATGAAAAAAGTAGAATGCCAACACTTCCATATGGTAATTACAATATTAAATAATTAGTTAATTTTATTTTATATGTGTTTATACGAATTTGTGGGGAGATGATAATGGGTCTGTGTGTGTGCGTGTTCGAGCGTATGTGTTTCATTGATTGTCGCAAAATCGGCTATTGGAGATGGTGAAAACGGATATGCATTAAAAGTGATCTCTATTGTTGTCGATTGCCAATTCTTGAGGTGTATAGTCCTGCCCAAGGACCAACATCACGTGTTTGGTATTGGTATCAAACCTTAGAGCCTCGTATTCGGAGGACATTTAGAACTTGCTCAAGGGCTTTACAAAACGAAACGGACTTAATTTTTAAGCATTATAGTTAAAAAACTAACTTCTATTCTCCTTAATTGCGGAAAAACAGGATATATATTTTACAATGTTCTTTGTGAATGTGACAATGCAATGCGCCTCCAGGATTATCTGTAAAGGATTCTACCCCGGCACGCTTGTTACTCAATTGATCATTATGTTTTCAGGTTTGACCTGGCAACTCCATCCTCCACAACACCCATTGGTAAGGCTGTACTTATTTTGTCACCACCTTTACCTTCATACTGTTATCACTGACCTAATCGACGATTGCAAATAAATCAACAGAGTTGTTGTATATCGGGCTGTACAATTGTCAATGGGCGCCTGTAGCCGAGCTGTTGCAAACACAGACTCTTTAGCCTACTACCGCGCAGGTACGAGTCCCGGTTTGGGCAAGAATTTCATGGAAGGAGGTCTTCGAGCTGACATGCGGTGGGCCATTTTCTCCAGTCACACTTACTCTAAAAACAATAATTTGGACGTCGCCAATTTGTCCATTTTTGTGTCTGTGCCATGGAAAAAGACCCCACCCTCCTAAAAACACACAAAAACAACAAAAACAACAATAATAACAACAACAACAACCCAACAACAATCAACAGTTCATGTTAAGATAACGATCTCATCTATGCAATTAAAACAGTCTTCGTTTAAAATTTAACAAATATTTTATTCATATCTTGTTAAAGTCCAATAATATTGTTCAGTTTCATAAGATAACATCTCACTGTTGCTATCGTTTCTGGGCAACCAGCGTTCTTACCAGGATAAGCACTCGGCCCTACATTCAGTTCGAAAGTCACATGAGCCGACATTTCAAATGTTTGACTTACCCTTAAAATGTGGTAACCATAAATCTGCCTATAACAAATGCACATAAAACATCTTGCCCCTGAACTGGGGAATTTGTGCATCATTGCTGCATAAACTTATACTTTAGTTTAAATAAACATGTTTATAACATTGTACATCAGTTGTAAAACATTAACAGATCGTGAAATATATCGCTTTAAATGTCCATTATATATAAGTTATATATAGATAAAGATATATAGAACGTGATGGGATTTTCAGCTAAAAATAGATAATCGACGTCAGAGCCGATAACCATGATCATGTAACATCATCTTAAAAGAAAGTAGTAGGCCTACGTGATTTGACATCATTCGATTTAACAATATGCACATAATTCATCTTAATCTTACTTATGTTCCACAAGCTTATTTTGGTGTATGACGTTATATTGAGTCACGTGGCCTAAAGTACCTTGAGGCTGTGACAGAGGTAAATATGATGAACCGACACCAAACTCCCCGCAGTGATTACTTCCCTTGACAGTACATTATATCACTGCCACCAGCCAGTTTTTCGCCCAAATACAGGCGGATAGTTTTTTTTTATTTTTATTTTTTTCTGGACTTATCTCCTCAAAATATAGTATCTTTCCTTTAAAAATATTAATTTATCATATTAAAAATAAAAAGAAACTTAAAATATGAAAAAAATATGAAATTATGAAAGTCAAATTTCACCGTACTGTACAGAATACAACGTACTATACATACAGAAAACTAAACATGGATGATCACTTCCTCGCTGATTGTGCAAGCGAATTACAAATTTTATTTATTAAAATCCCGTCTTTGTAATCAGATACATTAAAATGCCGCTTTTTCTCGTCACATAAAAACAATTTTGACTCACTTTCTTTTGTGGCGTGTTATGGAGGCCGCCATGTTTACTTCACGTGATACTCTATCGTCACATGATCCTTGCTGGGGGCAGAGATTTAAGTAGCAACGCGTGACGTAATCGCTGTGAGGAGATGGACTCCGCACAGGGTTTACGACATCACTACGCTCGCTTAAAACTTTCCTTACTGAAAGGGGGAGATCACTGCGTTGGAGGTTGGCCAGATCTGGAAGGATTTGATTTTTTTTTCTTTTAATTTTTGTTCAGTGAAATGACAATCGGAATGAATGTGTATGTTATAAAAACGACTAATAATGGATGAAAAAACAAATTCTAACGACAAAGAAAAGAAAAGAATGTATTTATCACTACAATCGTAACAACTCGGCCATTTCCGTCCTTTCGCCGAGGGCGAAATTTCAGTGTTACACCGGTTCAATGTAAACAATCAATGGATGACTATCGTCACGTGATTTTGTATGATGGCAGTGGTTGTAAGCGAGCGTAGCGATGTCGTAAACCCTGTGCGGAGTTTGGGAGGTTGGAACCGACAATATAAGATCATTGCTTTCGCGCTATCGGCGCTCTGTTGGTTCAACCTGTTCCATTGATATCACCAATATCAGCAGAAATTTTTTCAACAGATCTATAAACCCTGTTTACGCATATCTCCATAAGGAAATAAATATTACAAAAAAAAAAATAAACACAAGCGGGCGTCTCTGCATGGCGATGTTTGTTTGAACCAGTATTGTGTCAACCGGAAGTGTCATTTTGAAATTTTCATTTCAGGTATGGGCTATCTGAACTCAGTCTGCCACAACACATGGGCGGTGTCGGAGACTGAGGAGATGTATAACGCGGTCACCATTCATATTTCGGCTCACGAGCTCGGCCACAAGTGAGTATTTCTTTAATTACAGTTTATAAATATCAATACTTTGGCGTCATTAGCTTGCCCTTGTCCAATTGTAGCTCATCGGGTAATGTCGTCCTCGGGGCCATCATCTCTTTGATGTGTCTGGCGAAAGGATGTTGACCGAATTGCAACTTATTGTTCGTGAAAAAATAGTTCTTCTAGAAATCTAAGAGTGCAGTGTTTATATAATGTTTTTGGTCCTTACACAGTCATAAATGACTAACATTTCATATTTTGACATATTGTAACAACTGTTACTGACTTTGATAGAGGAAATCTTATATTTTGTGTCTTTTCTGTTTAAATGACGTTGTTACATCAGAATCTTTGTCATGTTTTAAATTATGGGTATTTCTTCATTCATCCGGGAGTGGTGAGGCAGTCATCGCCGAGGATTTCCATGTGTCTCTTTTCATAACAACCGCTTTTGACACATTGATCTCAGACCTATCCAATCATGGTATGGGTAATAACGGCATAGTTCTGACATAACCAAAACAATAATGACATACATTATTCTAACGATTTAAACTGTGTTCATTTTTTACTGTTCCTTCCCGCTATCGGCTGTTAATATTCTTTTGAACGTTATTCACATCATTACCTTGAAACATTTCCATGTGTCCATGTTTTTGTTCAGTATTGGTACCCGGCACGATGGCAGCGGTAACAGTTGTCTGTCTGACTCGCTATACCTGATGGCGCCCCGCCTACCGTTCATCTATGACGCCAACATGCGCAAGAATCCATGGACATTTTCTACTTGCTCCCAGCAGGCCATCAAAAGCTTCGTTACCGGTTTAGGAGAGTAAGTATCGACCTGGGCTATGACCACACATACATCTGTCTGTTGGAGGTTGAAACCTTTCTAAGCTTCTGATTGGCCAGATTTTACATCCCTTTCTAAATTCCGTGCAATAAATGATTGATATTGTGCGAAACTCAAGCTCTGTGATACAATTATTGAGTGAGTCATCGGCTTAGTTAATTTCATGTGATGCGTCTTAATTACAATATATGTAAATGGTATTATGGAGCAATATAATTAATTTTTTTTTTAATTAAAGCACTAAATATAGTATATCAAAAAGGTAAGAACAAAAACCTAATGTTAATGATAAAGACTTTACTACCTCGATCTGAAGTAAATTAGTTATAAACAAGAAACTGTATTTGCTGCATGTCATAAACAAAAATATAACACCCCGCTAGTAAAAGTGGCATTTTAACTAGATCTTTATTTTAACAATTACATTTGTTCACATGGTTTATTTTTCCTGGATTACAGAAGTAGTTGCCTGAACAACGTGCCGGCCCGTATCGCCATCGTGACGTCACTTCCCGGACAGATATACAGCGCAGACGACCAATGTAACATGACGTTTGGGGGTAACGCTGTGCTCTGTCGGGTAAGTCACATGATTGCATACTTCCATTTTTTATGTTCAACAAGGCGTAAAATATTTAGCACTGGCTACCGTATGACAACATAAAAACGTAACAAAAAAATGACGGTCTGATGTTGAAATTATGGGTTGGTCCTCAAATAGGAATGTTCATTGTCAAAAATAAAATCCAATACCAGTACGAAATCATCAACTTTAAAACAATACCAAAGTGACCATAGAAGATAGTGTAGCCACAACAACGTTTGAGTTTGATGATCCTCCCACCCCTTACAAAGCTGTCTGCCTCAAATGTCCAACTTTAAACTTGTAGCGTGTTCAATGCTCAGTAAATAGCAATACAATGTATACACGGTTGTTGATTAATTGATAGATATATTGAATAGATTGACAATAGCAGCTGTACGGTGTTGTAGGAGGGTCTTTATTACCAATGGGAGTCGGTGTGTTACGCCACGCAGTGTAAAAAGCCCGGAGAAACATCGTGCATGGGACGTATATTCGCCTTTGACGGCACCCCGTGTGGTGAAAAAAAGGTACGTGGTTTTATTTATCATTACTATCGTCGTCGTAATAATCATCGTCGTAAATATTTCGTCGTCTTAGTCATTATCATCCTCATTACGGTCGTCGTCATCGCCATCATCATCACCGTTGTCGTCGTCATTGTCGTCGTCTTTAACCTCCTTCTTCTCCTCCTCATCATCATTCGCGCCATCTTCATCACCATTATCATTGTCATCATCATCATCATCATCATCATGATCATCATCACCATCATCATCACATCACCTTTATCGTCATCTTCATCATCATTATCGTTTCCATCATCTTTATTTTTTATCGTTATCATTTTTGTTTCAATATTTCAGTGGTGTGTATCCGGTGAATGTGTGACCTCAGAAGATGCAGCAGCCGTCCATCGTAAGTCGGTTTAAATGTGTTTTTTTTTTTACAAATGGGTGTCTGATAACAAAGCAAAAGCAATTCTAGCTTTTCTTGTTCATAAATTATCAAAAGATTGACATTTTAATTAATTTGATTATATGTTTACAAATTTAAAGTAAAACAATGACGGCACATTTGAATTAGGTATTAAACAACTAAATGTAGATGTGCGTCGTCATGGACTTTGTGTAAAGTTTTCGAGAACCATTCATTATGATTACTGGACAGTTTCTAAGGCTCAGCTGATTCATCATGATAATTGGACAGTTTCTAAGGCTCAGCTGATTAATTATGATTACTGGACAGTTTCTAAGGCTCAGCTGATTTATTATGATAACTGGACAGTTTCTAAGGCTCAGCTGATTTATTATGATTACTGGACAATTTCTAAGGCTCAGCTGATTCATTATGATTACTGGACAGTTTCTAAAGCTCAGCTTATTCATTATGATTACTGAAAAGTTTCTAAGGCTTAGCTGATTCATTATGATTACTGGACAGTTTCTAAGGCTCGGCTGGTTCATTATGATTACTGGACAGTTTCTAAGGCTCGGCTGATTCATTATGATTACTGGACAGTTTCTACGGCTCGGCTGATTCATTATGATTACTGGACAGTTTCTAAGGCTCGGCTGGTTCATTATGATTACTGGACAGTTTCTAAGGCTCGGCTGGTTCATTATGATTACTGGACCGTTTGTAAGGCTCGGCTGGTTCATTATGATTACTGGACAGTTTCTAAGGCTCAGCTTATTCATTATGATTACTGGAGAGTTTCTAAGGCTCGGCTGATTCATTATGATTACTGGACAGTTTCTAAGACTCGGCTGGTTCATTATGATTACTGGACAGTTTCTAAGGCTCAGCTTTTTCATTATGATTACTGGACAGTTTCTAAGGCTCAGCTGATTCATTATGATTACTGGACAGTTTCTAAGGCTCGGCTGATTCATTATGATTACTGGACAGTTTCTAAGGCTCGGCTGGTTCATTATGATTACTGGACAGTTTCTAAGGCTCGGCTTATTCATTATGATTACTGGACAGTTTCTAAGGCTCGGCTGATTCATTATGATTACTGGAGCGTTTGTAAGGCTCGGCTGATTCATTATGATTACTGGACAGTTTCTAAGGTTCGGCTGATTCATTATGATTACTGGACAGTTTCTAAGGCTCGGCTGGTTCATTATGATTACTGGACAGTTTCTAAGGCTCGGCTGGTTCATTATGATTACTGGACCGTTTGTAAGGCTCGGCTGGTTCATTATGATTACTGGACAGTTTCTAAGGCTCAGCTTATTCATTATGATTACTGGACAGTTTCTAAGGCTCGGCTGATTCATTATGATTACTGGACAGTTTCTAAGACCCGGCTGGTTCATTATGATTACTGGACAGTTTCTAAGGCTCAGCTTTTTCATTATGATTACTGGACAGTTTCTAAGGCTCAGCTGATTCATTATGATTACTGGACAGTTTGTAAGGCTCGGCTGATTCATTATGATTACTGGACAGTTTCGAAGGCTCGGCTGGTTCATTATGATTACTATACAGTTTCTACGGCTCGGCTGATTCATTATGATTACTGGACAGTTTGTAAGGCTCGGCTGATTCATTATGATTACTGGACTGTTTCTAAGGCTCAGCTGATTCATAAAGATCACTGGACAATTTCTAAGGCTCAGCTGATTCATTATGATTTCTGGACCGTTTGTAAGGCTCGGCTGATTCACTATGATTACTGGACAGTTTCTAAGGCTCAGCTTTTTCATTATGATTACTGGACAGTTTCTACGGCTCGGCTGATTCATTATGATAACTGTCAGTTTCTTCAGCTCGGCTGATTTATTATGATTACTGGACAGTTTCTACGGCTCGGCTGATTCATTATTACTAGACAGTTTCTAAGGCTTAACTGATTCATAATGATTACTGGACCGTTTCTAAGGCTCAGCTTGTTCATTATGATTACTAGACAGTTTCTAAGGCTCAGCTTATTCATTTTGATTACTAGACAGTTTCTAAGGCTCACCTTATTCATCAAACTCACTCTACATCTGGACGACTTAAGAGACGTTGAAAATGATTATCTCCAAAGTTCCCCACCCCACAACCAAGATAACACCATGCTGTGAAACCACAGTATGAAGGGGCAGAAATTACATAGTTCGTGTACTGCTCACAGGGATATCATATGGGGTAAAGGTCGTTAAATTATTAGTACCTTTAGATGCACAAGGTCTTACTGCACTGCCATAGACTTTAAATCCCCACCCCCTCCCCCGATAAAACTGCACCTTGAGACTGTGTCCAGTTCGGTATGCCCATCGCACCCCACTACCCTTCCCAACCCATTAACATCCCACCCCCAAATCCCTTCTTAACCCATTAACATCCCACCCCCACTATTCCCAACCCATTAACATCCCACCCCCACTATCCTTCCCAACCCATTAACATCCCACCCCACTACCCTTCCCAACCCATTAACATCCCATCCCCACTACCCTCCCCTTACCCATTAACATCCCACCTGGTTAACATTCCAATTTTCTATTCCTTTGAATGTTGATTTATCATCTCATTTTCGCGGAAAATAATTTTATATATTTTGTTATATATGTTTGCCTAAGCATGAACACAGTTTCCGAAAGCCACTCTTCTCTGTATCACTGTTACTATCTAACCTGTTATCATCTGCAGCCTCGTGTCCGTACGGGGATGATCCTAACCTGGACTGTGATCCGAACACCTCGTGTAGCGCCACCGACTATCTCACCTCCACTGTACGTTGTTGTGCCACCTGTCTTGGACTCAACGAGGAATCAACAACATCAACAACGACGACAACGTCTACGACCAAAACAACGACAACAACAACCCAAACAACTTCGTCCAGTACAACGGCTATGCCTACAACAACAACTACGCAGACCACAACTACTCCCACAACAACGTCCACTACAACAACTACACCTACAACAACCTCGCCTTCAACACCTATACAGGTAACCACTACACCTACAACAACGCAGACAACAACTACACCTACAACGACAGTTACGCCCACAGCAACTACATCTTCAACGACAATTGCGCCTGTCACAACAAAAACGACTACGGCTACTACAACAACTACGACTGCAATAAAAACGCCTACAACAACTACGTCAACTACAACGACAACTAAGCCTACCACAACAACAACGCAGACAACAAGTACACCTACAATGACAACCACGCCCACAACAACTTTGTCCACTACAACAACGAAATCTACAACGACTGTTACGCCCACAACAACTACATCTTCAACGACAACTGCGCCTGTCACAACAAAACCGACTACGGCTACTACAACTGCAATAACTACGCCCACAATAACTACATCTTCAACGACAACTACGCCTGTCACAACAAAAACGACTACGGCTACTACAACAACTACGACTGCAATAACTACGCCTACAAAAACTACGTCAACTACAACTCCGCCTACTACAATAACTACACAATCAACAACGACAACAACTTCGCCAACAACAACTACGGCAACATCTGTAACAAAAACAATTGTAAAAACTGGTACATTTTCAGATTTAACCTTTGATTTGCAGACTATGATTTCTATATTTGTGTCAAGCGCAATAATTCTATGATAAATATTACTTTCAGAGGCAAGTGTACTTATTTTCATTGTGTTTTTGAAGGAAGAAAAATAATTTTAGACGAAAGATCGTGTTTGTTTGGGTTTTTTTCTTTATTTTTTCTAGGTTTTTTTCTTTCCTTTTTTTGCGTAATGTATCAGCCAATATTTTGTGATGAAAATAAAACCCATTTTTCATGTAATATCATATAATATTTGTTCCAAGATGTATTCCAACACAAACCTCGCTGAAAAGACTCATATATAGAACAAGCAGTATTTTGTACCAAAACGTCTCCTGTATGTGGAAGTGCCGGTATAAATTCTGAACGCAGGACGCGGACCTTAAAATTCAAGATGGCGTCCAATATGGCCATCTGTTATAATTAGAATGGTTAAAATCTTGTATCAAAGCCAGCAGTAATCATTCAGATCAAATAAATTATACGGCTGAGTATTAGTGCCGCTAATAAAAGGACAGTTTACAAATGAATGCAAATAACTCATTTCAGGGTCAATGTTAAAGTTATGTAAACATGGTACCCGGCAATTTGCCAAATTTAAATACATGTACATGTAAAATTATCATATCCCTGTTTGGGATTTGGAAAATAATTAATAATAATAACAATAACAATAATAATAACGCATCTTAGTGTTTGTATATACGGGTTTAAAAACCACTTCAAGTGTTAGACAATACTACGCATGAAAGAAATCGCTTTTATCGTTCACGGTTTATTTTCGAACCGATAACTAAGCTTCACTGAGATTTGCGCTCAAATAGATACCGACGTCAGGGCCCTTCTGCCGCTTAGGGTACGATTCCCTATTTTCGAAATGAAATAAATGTTTTAGTTATCTCCCTTGTTGGAAGGTATTCTCATATACTTGATATAAGAAATATAATAAATTTTTAGTTTTTATTGTATTTTTTCTTAGAAAAGCTCTCAGCCTTTTTATTATTTTTTTCTCTCAACTAATACAATTCCATTTCATGCGCATGCTTCAGTCTCAAATGTTTCTCAAAAGTTAAAAAATTGGAAATTTTTTTAGTTTTCTGAAGTAACTATAATACAAAATACCTACCACAAGGGGGGTAAAAGTGTAATTTTGTAATTGTTAGAGTAAAGTCCCTTTAGATACAAAAAGGTTATTTTTATGTCGAAAACAACAAAGAATACACTGTCTACGATTTTCTTTTGACAAATACAATGACAGATTACGTGGAAACACCAAATGACGACGTCACGTCACCTCAGAAATAAATGGTGACGTGAATAAATCAAACGAGTTTGCTTTAAGAGAATGGCTTTCTTTGCGGCGTCGGCAGAAATACGTCACAGGTCTATGGCATCAATCAAAGACATTTTCTGGTAACAATAGCTTTTCTGTATCTTTGTGAACGCTGCTTTGGTCCACATTGTCGGCTACCATCTTTAAGTTCAAAATGTAGAAAAATAGCCCAAATCGAAGAAAGTGGTCAAAACTGTTCACTGATTAAAAATAAGCACAATGAAATATGCTTAATACACAATGAAAGGCAAAAACTGATAACAGGAAAACGAGTATCTGCTTGTGCTTGCTGATGTATAAAAGAAAACAAAGCAGCAAAAGTTTAGAAATCAAACTGAGGAGTATTAAACACAGAAAATACAAAAGAACGAGTAAAGATATTGGTGATACGTGATACTTAAATATTTAATGTCTTTTCCTTTGCACAGTTCGGCTTAGTTTAATTTAAATTCGTTTAAATTAAACAACAATAGTACGATATGAAAAAAATAACAGAATATTTTGAAATTAACGTAATCTAAATTCTCGATGGCCAAGTTTTCAGCCCTAAATTTCTATGTGTTAGCAGAGGTAAGTGTGCTCAGAAGAAGGACGTGACCGTTTCGTGGCGATTAATTGCATCATATCAAGCGAATACTCTGTGATTGATCACTAACAAGTTGTAGAGTGATCATTGTGAACTGCGGGTCACATAACAGGCTCGTATCACCACGCGGTTTCCGGTTCGATTACATTATGTATACATTCTGTTGGAGACCTGAAGTTAATCGAATTTTGGCGGCATTGTTTATTGATGACTGACACACCAGATTACAACACGCACGCTAACAAGAATTTTTAATTTGAAACGCCATTAGGCATTACGTAGACATCTTTGTTCACAAATCATTCATTTAGAGATCCAAGATATTAGTCTGCATGGCATGTATATACATAAATATGAAATAGTTATAACTTACTGCAAACTGTTTTTGTTGTTGATGTTTTGTTGTTGTTTGTTGTTGGTGGTGGTTGTTGTTGTTGTTTTTTTTTTAGTTGTTTTGTTGTTTTTGTCTTTGTTTAAAAATGATCAAAAGAAGGTAGTAAGGAAATAAAATAGACCAAGAGATGTCCGTAAACAAGTCGCTCTACTGTTCTCAATGTTGGAAAGTATCATGAAAGCTGGAGCATAATTATTTAAAAAATAATAATTTCAGTTTCCGCTTTTGATAGTAAACAGTATTCTAAGTTTGAAGAAAATATCTGTTGTTGTTTTTTTAACAGACTTAAACAAAATTATTAACCTGCGGATGACGAAGCGGGTGCCGACTATGACACTATGACACAATGACTCACATATTTTTTCTCGAAAGGTTGGCCTAAAAATTCAATTTATCCTTCGAATGTTCGTAGGCCTATCAATTTTATCAGAATATTCAAAGCTAAGGTATACCTTCATGTTTTATACAATGCCATGTGAACGTGGGAATTGTCTAATATTCGGGTACTAGCTCGAAACAATTGATCCTGATCCCCAGACCCAGTTATCATTAGTAGGAATGACACGATTGTTACAGTTCACTGTACATGTTTATGTCTCACTATGGCATTCGGTTACTTCAACTGCCAGGTACTGCCTTATTAATGACAAGGTTTGTCTTCTACTAAGAAAACTGTATTAATTATACATATCATATTTATGCACGAGACAGACCGTGATTGCGTCTCTTGTGCCACGGGAATTGCCAGAACAGAGGTATAACGAGTTAAATATGCATAGAGAGCAGGGTATCGTGTAACGATATTATCTTAATAAGTCCAATAAGGGTTCTCTCTCCAGAAATTGGTCAGAATGTGCCCTACATTGGTCCCATCGCAATAAACAAGGCCAATAGTTGCAGATCTAAATATAACTACGAAAATAGAAACAAATCGTTTTCAATTAGTATGAAGCTGTCTTGTGTGGTACATATCATCTAGATCGACGGAGCGTATGTCCTCAGTCAAGTTGTTTATAAAAGAAACTATTAGTTACACATGCCGACAAGTTACACATACCGGCAAAGTGTATTGGAGTGATCGCTACAAGACCCTCTAGAACTGATGAACAATATATGCACACGGCTTGTAGAGAGTTAGGCGGTGGCATCGCAGAATACTTGGTGCACCGTCTATGAAGTCACAGCGTATGAAGCGGGTATTGCATTACAGGTAGGCTTGAGTTATGTCATTCAATTCTATTAGCTGCATAAGCTTTATCCTGCTGTAGACATTTTTACTGTGTTTCGAGTTTGATCTCGCTCTATTTAAATGTTAGTGATAGACGTTACTCATTTGAAATGCCAGCTTTAAATCAATAACATTGCTTATGGTGTATTATAACCACTAAACTGTCAACGCGGTCATTGTTGTTCCTGCTTAACGCTATACAAAATTATATATTATAGAATCATTTTATGAAAAGTGTAACCTCGAAAATGTTTATAACATGAATAATTTTATAAACACGTATTCAACTGTATTTATTGAATTAATTTGACCTTTAGATCACAGCACTGTTTTGTCTGTTTGTTTGTTGGGTATATCGTCCCACCAACAATATTTCAGTTATCTGGAGAGGGTGTCCACTTGAAGCAAATATAGTGCTGCCCTCACTGTGTATAGCGTGGCGTGAACTCCTGGCATGACAACACACCCAGTCACATTATCCTGACACTGGACCATCTAGTCATGGAACTACCCTTATATTTGCTTAAGCGTTAGCAAGGGAGCTATACCACTACCATTTTTAACGACTTTGGCGTGTCGCGGCCCGGTATCGAACCCGTGGTCTCCTATGCACTGTTTTGAACATATGAGTGATTCCTTACGCTGAATGTTTATTTTATATAATTGATGCTAACTTACAGACTGACAGTGTCCACAGTATTGAAGTTTTATATTGTTTGACGTGGTATGAAGTTCTCTCTGAAGAGAACCCTGGTGATCTGGTCCACAGTCATGGGCGTGCTATTACTGTGTAAGTATGTTGTGTGTCTTTCGAATTATGTAACCTAACGTAATAACTGGAGCAATGTTCAAGATTAATACACTTTCACGCAAGTATTGTAATTGGTAAATATTTAGTTATTTTAATAAAGATTACAAATTCAAAGGACATTTAAGAATGGTCTGCACTTTTTTCGCACAGTTTATAAAAGGCTTTCGATAAATCAGATTTTAACTAAATTATAAAGCAAGATTCGTCGTTAAGTGTCGGTGTGCCGTAAAACCCAAAATACAAGATTCGTGGTATTCAATCTCGTTAAATAATAAATGGTCAATATGTTTGTTAATACAATTCGAGAGCTACTGAGAAATATTAACAAGCAAAATAAGAATATGTGCCAGTAAACTAAGGCTATGTTAGTCACGCTGATGCAGTTTGCCTTTTAGTGGGAAATCTTATAGTAGACACATTTATCTAGTATAATTTACTTACTTGCTTTTTGATAAGTATTAAAATCATTGTTTTTCTGTCAAGTGAACATATGGCTTTTGAAAATATTGTGCCTCACTAGTTTAACACTTATGAAATAACCTCTTTCTATATTTAGATTATTTCCGGCTACCTTTAGACAATGGCGTCACAAATGCCGTACTAGTTCCACCCCCAAGATGGCGGCTAAATAGTGAAAACTTCTTACAAAACATTCATACACAATCAATCAGGATGAAGAGTGTAAACAAAGACGAAATTCGCGGAGGTGTAGATTCGGACAAAGATCAGTCGCAGTCAGTTTCTGTCAGGGGCATTAATTTAACAACAGAAGTACCAAAAGCGACATCCTCCGTCTTGCAACACAGCTGCAGGGAACCATCTCGACAATGGCCATCTTTAATAGGTAATTGTGTTTACACTCGAATGGCAATTTTGCTGTCCGTTATTTGGTCTTGAAAAATATGTCTGCAAGATGTGAAGCACGTTTTCAGAAAGTGATTGTCGTTGTGTCTTCATGATGAAATTTCTAGGTGTGCCGGGTATTTCAGAAAATGATATTCTAACAAAACACAATCTGTAACACTTGAAAAAAATTATGGAGATCAAACAAAGAAAAGTCTAGCCAAAAATTTGGTCGCCTTTCCCATTTGTAAGTTTATCCTGTCAGCCCGGTAACTAATGAATTCCTTTTATGTTTATTACACATTGTTTTGTTCCAGATGGTATGGAGATTCCCTTCAAGCTGAAGCAGGTCCATACGTTCCTTGTGTCCGGTCAATTTGTGCCATCCAGCATGCTCGGAGATATTGTTGAACTTAACGGAAGTTATTGTGACCTAAAACATTGGCTTCCGGTTTACGGATCTACAAGTCGACACGATAACAATAAAATGCATAAAATTCAGACATTTGTTGGCCATATGGACAAGTATTTCAGAAAACAGGCAAAAAAGAGCAGTTTTCACAACTGGTCTCTGTATCCGAACAGGAAGAAGTGCCTCCCCTCTGAACTTACAAGCGTTGGCGCTATACAGCAGGTTCGTGTCGGGCTTGTCTTCAACCAGATGTTCATTAACAAAACCAATTTGTTTAATCCAGAATTACCAATTTCAAGCCAAATTAAGATTGTTAGCACTGGGATGTCAAGCGCATACCAAAGCACCGTTGCATTTCTGTACGGTTTCCTGCCGTATTTTAACGTGAGTCGAGTAAATATTGAACGAAGTCAAACATCATGGTTCTCTCCCCTCGGCTCGGAGAAAAGATTTTGCCTCAAAGCTATGCACTTTCTAACAGCATCTGAGAGCATGGTAAAGAAAGGGTTGGGTGTCATACTAAGTAAGACTATTTTGAAAAGAAAAATTATTGAACTTGTTTTTGCAAAGGCAAAAGGTTCCACAGGACCGCATGTTTCATCCGAAATCGGGAATCTTCTGTCACTGCAATGCCAGTGTGGTGCAAATATAACCGCTGGCAACGTAAACTGTGCCTCTATCAATCATACGTTCATAGAAGCGTTATATAATATTGCTGAAACTGCCCAAAAGCTAAGAAAGGAAGACGACAAACAGAGTTTTAAGAAATATGTAGCAGTTCATATGTACCACGTGATGCTTGAGATAGGCAAACACCTGCGTGATGTCTCTGAAAATAGGATGGCACCGAAGTTTGTATTGTATTCTGGTCAATACGATCTAATGTCAAATGTATTAACTACAATGGGTATTAATTTCACCACCCCACTTCCTGCGGCATCACATTTTACAATAGAACTTTATTCAAACACAGGCAACAGTCGGGAAAGGAAAGGACACTACGTAAGACTTATCTATAACGGAAATGACGTCACTAAGCAAATGCCATTTTGTGATAGATTTCTGTATCAAGGATTGTGTGAATTACCTCGCTTTACCCGATACATGTTTTATGACATGGTGTCTCGTTTAGGAATATCCCCTTGTGTTTGAACATTTTGTCAATCGGAACACCTCGGATAATTCACGAATCATCTCTCGGATGTATGTAGGTAGTCGGATCACCTCGGCCATTTCCCTTAATGGGACTTATTTTGTGACAGAAGGTCAAAACAAAGATGGCTGCTTGGATGACAGCTCACAATAGTACGATGCCAGTTGAACTTCAATTTGTGGCTGCTTCACATTTAAATCATCCAAGTTTAAATTACCAAGCGCAGCAAACAAAACAGCTCTCAAACGACGCCATTGTTTATGTTTTGTGCGAACTACATATTAGGCATATTCTTTCGACTTCCGGCGAACAAAACGACCGTGATTTCTTAAAGTATCATTGCACCAGATATATCCGAGGGATGATTGTCCCGAGGACGGAATTACCCGAGGAGTTCCGATTGAACATTTTGTGTGACGTTTGAAAGCACATGATGGGAACAAGGCCGTCACCACCGAAATAGCACAATGAATATTGTATTTTTCTGCATTTTTAGTAAAAGTGTAGAAGCGGCTATTAAATCGTACTTGTTGGCTTGCAATATTAATTTTGATAGCTTTTGATAATAAAAATATAAGTGTTACGTCAATCTTTCAACTATTCTTACAAATTGTAATTAGAAAAATAAGGTTAAAAATGGTGAGTGTTTGTTAAGCAGCCCGGTCGCATTAAGTTTTCGAATTCGCATTTAATATTTAATCTAAAGAATCTTTAATTAAATGCAACAGCAATGATAAAAGAGAAAACGTTTATCGCGGCTAAACTGCAATGAAACCGTTTCGTTTGCAATATTTACACAGTAATAAATACAGGTTTGAACAAAACTAATTATAGTTGGGTGTATGTAGAAGGTTTTTGAGAAACTTGTTTGTTAAAAAAACAACAAACAAGTCGTAAGTTAGTGTTTTGTCTAAAAGGTACGTATACGGGACAAAATGTCCTTCTGGTATATCAGTGTCTTATCGTTCGACAGTTTGTTGTGTTTACCACGTCACCGACAATCTTTCAAGTATCCGGAGTCGGTGTCCACTTGAAGCAAATATAATGCTGACTTCACCGTTAAAAGCATGCGATTAACACCTGGCATGATACCACTCCCAGTCACATTATCATGACACCGGATCAACAAGTCGTATACCATAAGGGCATATTTGCTTAAGCTTAAGCAAGGGAGCTACACCACTTCTACTTTTACCAATCGGAACACCTCGGATAATTCACGAATCATGTTTCGGATGTATGTTGATACTCGGATCACCTCGGCCATTTCCCTAAATGGGACTTCTTTTGTGACAGACGTCAAAACAGATCCTATGAATGATCGTACCGAGGACAGAATTACCCGAGGAGTTCCGATTGCTACTTTTACGTCTTTCCTATGTCGCAGGCCTGGTTGGAATCAAGGTCCTCCCGTACTTAAAGCCGGAGTTCTCCTAAATGCGCTACCAAGTCCGAGAGTAGTTGTACAAGAGTTTTATGTGTATAGGAATAAAATATGTTTTTAAAAATAAGTTGGAAGTTGAAAGAAAGTCACAGCATCGTTTTCAAAATTAAGTGTGTTTTTATGTTTTAAATGTATCACAATAATGTTTGCAGATTGCATCTTTTCAAGTCCGTAACGAGGACAATGACAAAACACCAATGTACGATTAAATTGATTTTATTATTCAAACAGTACAAAAGAAAATAACAATAAGATTACATCAGTTGTTCAGAGTAGATTTCTTGGCGAACTAGTTTATGTAACTCCATTATAAGCCTTATAAGCTTAATGTAATATACGAGCTTATTATTTGTCATATCATCCAAATAATTGTTCAATGCCAGCCTTCATACTACATCAGATTCTGGATCTCAGATTATAAACACATAATTAGGACATATTTCATTAAAATAGTGTTCGATTTATCCCCGGAAATGATTAGAAGATTCGATTAACAAAATTAACAAATAAAGGAGATTTTATTTGACGATTTGCATTTATCCGTGCATTGACCACTCACTTATTCTCGTCTTGGTTGCTTGACCACGTCTACTGATCATAGAAATTACCGATATTATGAAGCCATTTTTATCGACAGCAATTGTCATATAAATCATACAATTTATGTTTATTAGTAAATACAAAAGCGAGTGCTGTGGTCTATATAAGAAAATATTAATAATATAAATAATTGCTGGAATCATTTTAAAAATGATGGCGCGTGTCTAAAAATGACCACCATGACCGGCATGCCTAGGCCTGGGTCCGGGGCCTTGGTGCATGCTTACAGGTCCGTGTGGACCCTGATGCCCGTGCTGCACGTGACGGGGCAGAAGTGGGTTTCTGCCCAGTAGCTCATGAAGTCCTTGTGGGCCTACTGGTCCTTGGGGAACATATGGCGCTTGTACGCCATGGGGACCTTGTGGTACATATGGCGCATTCGGACCATTGGGTCCAGGAGGAACATAGGGCATTGGAGGCATGTTGGGACCTTGGGGACCTTGGGGAACATATGGTACCCTCGGTCCATTTGGTCCGGGTGGCAGCAGACCGCCGTCTGGCCCGCCGGGTTGTTGGGGCGTCATTGGCCTCATGTCTTTGGTGCAACGAGCGCAACATCTTTTAACGTACGGGAAGCAGAGTCCGGTCTCCAGTTCGTTTGACCAGCAGTTAGTGCCGGGGCTCGCACATCGACATTGACCGCAGTGGTACTGACAACAAATCACCTGGGGACCACCCGCCATGCCGCAAGGACCCACCGCTCTCTCGCCCATACCGCACCATGAATTACAGGAACAACGCTGGCCTTGATCCAAACCTGGTACGACAGTAAAATTGTGCAAAATATTTGTGACAATACTTGTTTTCTATAAATCTTGAATGTCTGCGACGATACTAAATTATATATACTTCTGTGACAGACTACAGCAATACATGTACGTGTATAAAGTAAATACTGCCAGAAAAAACTTTACAAACTAATTTATATTGTGCTGTCTCGAATTTCCGTGAAGTGAATGCATTTTCAGCGTCTTTGAAATAATGGGAGTTATTTTAAAAAAATTAATCATTTAAAAATGTTGGTGCGTGTCTAAAAATGACCACCATGACCGGCATGCCCAGGGCTGGGCCCGAGGCCTTGGTGCATGCTTACAACATATAAATAATGAAAATATTCATCATCGTCAATGGCAAGACTGCAATGAATGAACCATGACTATTTATGGCGGAACTTATTTACGGAAATATCTATGAGAGCGTCAAATAACAAATCTCATTCTTTTACGGACCAAATTACTGTTAAAGTGTGTATTGTTTCGAAAGATGTACAGTATATGTATCAATTTCTCAACAAATATAGTTATTCTAACCATACTGTCTTCTGTCTATGCGAAAGTTGCAATGTTCGTGAAATTAATATAATTTAATTAATTACTATGCGAACATGGTCTAATTATTTGTCAAAAAGGGGTTTCAATGCCAATTAAGATACACGGATAAAAAGCTTTAATATGTGCAAGACAACATGTTCTCTGTTACTATAAAAGCTTAAAATGGATAAAAAACAAACTTTAAATAAACTTAAGTGGCTATTTCACAACTTGAATAATTTCCGCCCAATCTCCTTCAGCTTTAGGTAAAAATGTTGCATGCATTTGGCACCTCTGTGTCATAGGAACAACAGAACACATTCAACAGAATGTACTTAATATTGACACTAATTAGGCTGAAGATTTCTACAATACGTTGTGTCATTCATTTAAAATCTATCGTACTTACCACTGACGTTAAGGTTGTTCTGGAACGACACGACAATATCACCATCGTCTGTATCACTCTGATATGGGGCTACTGTCCCGGGGGTCGGCGTTAGGGTCCCAGGGGTTTGTCCCGTCTGCTTCTTGTATTTAGCTCCAGTAACGGGGGTTGGAGGCGTGGGAGGGGTGGCCGTGGTTGGAGGTCCGGTGGTTGGAGGTGGTTGTGAAGTCTTGGGTAAATAGCCTGGTTGTGGAGTTTGTGGTAAATACCGTGGCGCAGCTGTCCGTCCGAACCAAGGCACCGTTGTTTGAGCTTCATACCACGGCGCGGCAGTTTTTTGTTGAGGTTTGTACTTGGGTGCGGCTGTCTGCTTTTGGTACTGCGGTTGTGGGGTTTGTGGTTGGTATTGTGGTTGTGGTGTTTGTGGTTGGTATTGCGGTTGTGTAGTTTGCGGTTTGTATTGCGGTGCTTCGGTTTGGGGAGGATAAACTGTCACAACGGTCTGCGCTTTGTACTCCGGTGCCGTTGGAGGAATGGAAGGAGCCACTGTCTGGGGTTTATAATGCGGTGGTGCCTCCGTCTGGGAATGGTACCGTAGGTTGGTCTGCGGATGGAACTGAGGGGCGTTCTGTGGCAGGAAAGGTAGTGCTCTCGGGATGTAGGGAGGCTGTCCACGCCAATGATGTGGAGGAACGCCGTGGACTTGCACTAACGGATGATACTGTCCTTGTACATGGGACAATCCTATCACCACAAACATCACGATCCCGAACATCGTACACAATTCTCCCATCTCTAAAGACGCCGTCAACTCTACTTACGCACGCGTATGCGCACTCCTGGTTGGATGTAGTTTTATATGTGGGGCAATGTGGCAGCTGAGTGCTGCATTCTGGTCACTTCGGTATACTCCGCCTATTTCCGTACAGTTCGGCATGCCGTAGAAATGACGAGCTGTTCCGAATGATGTGACCAATGTGCATCTGAATTTTACGATCAACAGGACACGCGTTATTGTGTAACAGCATATATGCACGCATGATTGATTGATTATAACAACAGTTTATCCGATGCACAGGATGACCGCTAGTTTGTTCGTCGAAATGGGATCAAAGAATCAGGGCTTGTTTATGGTAGTTTTTATGTCTTTTTAAAACTTTTTTTATTTCTTAATGAGATTCAATTAATGCACCCAGCGAGAACGTTATCTGCAAATTGTTACTATGGAGGAGATCATTTGTGTAAAGGAAACTTCCTAACATGTGTTAGGTGCTTAACATGTTTAAAAACGGAAATTAATCGTTGCTTAATTACCTTTAATTAATGGTAAAGAGTAGTGTTGTTGTTTTTAATCATATTCAAAACCTAATTGCCTATTATATGTATTCATGTAAATAAAAACACATTGCCCAGATCTACTCACCTGGGCCTTTTTAAACTTAGGCCTCATTACATCACAGGCTAACTATATATCTTGTTACTTCATCGTACAAGTATGTATGTTCGACACATGCACGCTGTACAAATGGTCATTTAGACACTTTCAAAAGCTATAAATAATGAACACTGAATAAATGACGTTAAAGTGATTCAGTGCAATATTCTGACACCAGTTATCAAATAAGTGTTTTTACACAATTATCGTATGTCAAATTATCGCGGATTCATTGAACATACAATGAATACCATCATCGTCATCATCGTTGTCGTCAGCTTCATCGATCATCGTCGTCATCATCATTATCGTCGTACCACTATCTTCATCACATCCAGTGGCAACCCCTACAACACGTGCAGCAACAGGAGTAGCATGCTCTAAATTCGCACAGACAAATTTTACATTTGGGGAAATAAAGCAGAAATATATTTCTATGAATATAGGTATAGCTGTCTGTTTTACGACCAATATACCGAAATTGGACAGTGTATACATACGCCAATCAGGCGCGTATCTGGGCCGTTTTTGAAGCTACGCACAATTACAAGGGAGATAACCTTTGTAGTATTACTTTTGAATATATTCGGATCATTTCTAATGAACAACGGGTAAAATGCGGACATGCGAGAAACTTAACGCAAAATATAAACGACTGTTATCCTGACCTGTACAAGTTTAATCATTTTAATCCCTTTTCAACTTGATTGTTGATGAAATAAATGTAATAACCTAGAAACTACGGAGATAAAATATATCATTCAGTACCCAGGTTAGGGGTCGACATTCTTAGTGTTTTGTTTTTGGTACTTTTAGATTTCCGATCTTTTGAACGGAGATTAGGCACGTACCTAAAGTGCGTAATGGCAGAAACGCGCCTGACGCCAATTTAACTTTCTTGAAGAAAACAAACAAACAAAAACAACACAACGTTGTGTGATTTTAAGACATACACTATAAACCCACATTGTCACTTATCTTTTGCACCTTGCATTTATTGCTGAACATTTTGTTTACATATATTCAAATTTTGACTTGAAAATTAGAGTCCACTGTTCAATTGAATTTATGGTTTCGATTTGTAATATTTTCTAGTTATGCCTACATGGACATAGTGGTGTAACCTCAATGAACAAAAACGTGCATGTTATTATTATCCTCATGAATCTATCAACACGGTGTGTGTATGTAGCAAATCAGTAAAATTACATGTACATTTATGTAACGTAGTTTATATTCTACAGTTGCGGATCTAGGATGTACCTAGCGCGTGATATTTTACCAAATATCATTAGTAATATGGAGGGGTCTGTTTTTAATGACCTCGCGATACACAAACATTGCGTTTCAAACCCCGGACACCTGTAGCTCATAACTTGTTGACGATGACAAAAACCGACTTGAAATAAAGACCTTTGTATATTGTACACGTATCTTCTATCATTATCTGTATATTGTACACGTATCTTCTATCATTATCTGTATATTGTACACGTATCTTCTATCATTATCTGTATATTGTACACGTATCTTCTATCATTATCTGTATATTGTACACGTATCTTCCATCATTATCTGTATAATGTACACGTATCTTCTATCATTATCTGTATATTGTACACGTATCTTCCATCATTATCTGTATAATGTACACGTATCTTCCATCATTATCTGTATATTGTACACGTATCTTCTATCATTGCTGTATATTGTACACGTATCTTCCATCATTATCTGTATATTGTACACGTATCTTCTATCATTATCTTTATATTGTACACGTATCTTCTATTATTATCTATATATTGTTCACGTATCTTCTATCATTATCTGTATATTGTACACGTATCTTCTATCATTATCTGTATATTGTTCACGTATCTTCCATCATTATCTGTATATTGTACACGTATCTTCTATCATTATCTGTATATTGTACACGTATCTTCCATCATTATCTGTATATTGTACACGTATCTTCTATCATTATCTTTATATTGTACACGTATCTTCCATCATTATCTATATATTGTTCACGTATCTTCTATCATTATCTATATATTGTACACGTATCTTCCATCATTATCTATATATTGTACACGTATCTTCTATCATTATCTGTATATTGTACACGTATCTTCTATCATTATCTATATATTGTACACGTATCTTCTATCATTATCTGTATATTGTACACGTATTTTCCATCATTATCTGTATATTGTACACGTATCTTCCATCATTATCTGTATATTGTACACGTATCTTCCATCATTATCTATATATTGTACACGTATCTTCTATCATTATCTGTATATTGTACACGTATCTTCTATCATTATCTGTATATTGTACACGTATCTTCTATCATTATCTGTATATTGTACACGTATCTTCCATCATTATCTATATATTGTACACGTATCTTCTATCATTATCTATATATTGTACACGTATCTTCCATCATTATCTATATAATGTACACGTATCTTCTATCATTATCTATATATTGTACACGTATCTTCTATCATTATCTGTATATTGTACACGTATCTTCTATCATTATCTATATATTGTACACGTATCTTCCATCATTATCTACATATTGTACACGTATCTTCCATCATTATCTGTATATTGTACACGTATCTTCTATCATTATCTATATATTGTACACGTATCTTCCATTATTATCTGTATATTGTACACGTATCTTCCATCATTATCTGTATATTGTACACGTATCTTCTATCATTATCTATATATTGTACACGTATCTTCTATCATTATCTGTATAATGTACACGTATCTTCTATCATTATCTATATATTGTACACGTATCTTCCATCATTATCTGTATAATGTACACGTATCTTCTATCATTATCTATATATTGTACACGTATCTTCCATTATTATCTGTATATTGTACACGTATCTTCCATCATTATCTGTATATTGTACACGTATCTTCTATCATTATTGTACACGTATCTTCTATCATTATCTGTATAATGTACACGTATCTTCTATCATTATCTATATATTGTACACGTATCTTCTATCATTATCTATATATTGTACACGTATCTTCTATCATTATCTATATATTGTACACGTATCTTCTATCATTATCTGTATATTGTACACGTATCTTCTATCATTATCTATATATTGTACACGTATCTTCTATCATTATCTGTATAATGTACGTACGTATCTTCTATCATTATCTTTATATAGTACACGTATTTTCCACCATTATCTATAAATCAAATCAAATCAAATTGTTTATTTGTACATAAAGGCCACCGGCTCAAAATACACAGTAATATATAACACATAATAAAATTTCAAGAAGTTATAAAGCGAATGTTTAAATGTCATCGTCTATCATTATCTATATATTGTACCATTCTATCACTGGGAACATACAAGAAGCAGATACATTTACTGATTATATTCAATATATCAGCGACGAATCCCTGATTATATTAAAATCTATATGAATTTTCGTTTAGTTCGGGCATTATTTTTCTTCTTATCATCTTTATGATTTTTGTTCTTCGTTATATCCTTATCTGCTTTTGCTAATTAGAACAGCATATTAGGGCTTAGTCTATTAATGGTTTATATTGTCAAAACTATTAAAAAAGACCTTGGATTTTTTGTTTTTATTTAAAAGTCTTAATCTTCGTTTAACGCGTGCAAACCATTGTAATATAAGGTCAAAATACTTAAAATGGTATTTCATTTCTAGAAACAGAAAACTATATTCTCAATTATTATAGGCTAACAACATTATGCCACAAACATGACAATTGGATATTTTTTGGTAGTTTGAGTCATGTTCGGTTAATTTTAGCCATGCGGTCATTTTTGGTTCCCGGCTAAAGTAAGGGACGTAACTCAAAATTGTTGTCACTTCAAAACTAAACTTGTGCATAAATTTATTTATTTACGCAATAGTTATATACTTGATAACAATCTTTGTACACTAAAATGGCAGACCAAGATGGCAATACCGGCCCGCATCACGGGGATGGGTTCATCTCGAGCGGGGACGAGTTAGAACCCGAACATCCTCAGGAGGAGGGAGAAACTGTTGAACTGGTGGTCATAGATCCAGACTCAGTGGTAAATCGGATTGTTCTTTAACTAAGTTTTAATGTATTTATAGTTGATTGGAAATGACTTTTTAAAGGTTTTATAAGTGTGTTTCGTCGTGGCAATGTAGAGGAAATTGTCTTGCTAGACAACCGGTGCCAAAACTAATCATGTCAAGTAAAAATCTAGACGTAACAACGTTGGACAACTCATCCCAAGTATTTGCTGTATGTCTGTACTGAGGGCGGTTTTGGGCGTTTGATATTGATTGTTCAAACATTGATTGCAGGTGTTTATTGAAGTCTTACAATCCATTAAAATCCTATACCCAACAGGGGTTTGACATTATAGGAAGATAGATCAAATATATTAGATCAAATATATTGTTTGTATTAAAGACCCAGTTTCTGGCTTGTACTTTTTTTATACTAATGTATTGTAATGTACAAGCAAAATATTTTAATTGAAATGTTATCATAAGTTGAATTGATCTTTCAAAGTAAATTTTCTTATATATAATATTTTCTAACAGTCAGAAACAGTCACTTAAATCAGTCAGATTCTTATGACCAATCATAAATTAAAAAAGAAATTTTGCAATGTTTCTGTTGTCTTTGGCCAAGTAAATTTGCATATAAATATATTAATGTCTACCAAACACTCAGATATTAAAACCCAATCAGTCAGATATTGGTCACCAATCATTCAGATTGATTGGCAACTGCTCAACTAGTCAAATGAGTGAATTTTGATTGAAAGTAGTTTGTGAGTATAGTTATTTTTATAGCAAATTGCCATTTCCATGTTTTTTTCTCCGGAAAACACTCAGCAATTGATTCAAAGTGTACATATGGAGAGAGTTGCCTAGTATTGGTATGAACTTTATCTGGGGTGAGTCAGTTTGGTGCAAAGCATCCTTTCAAAGCCAAGATCTAAGTTTTAGGACTTGTGGAATCAAACAAGTCCTTCATTAAAAGAAAGCCCATAAGCATTTTTTTTCATATTTTACTCTTTCTTTATATTCATTTACATTTTATATTTCTTGGCATATATTTTGAGCTAAATATAAAAAAAATGCATTGCATATCACAACCTACACCGGAGACACAAGTTTAGGTTGGGATGTACTAAATTACTCCATGTAATTTATAGCAATTTGGTCAAAGAAAAAGGCTTTTACATATCATAAGCCATGTTATAATAAAATGTACAATATGTTTAATACATTAGCTTCATAGCCTACTGGATCCACTAACCCCCATTCCTCATTTGATGTGGCAGCAATTGTTGTTTACATGAATGCTGTGTAAAGTGGGACCCGCATTCCTACGTACAATTTTAAAATAAAAAAAAAGTGTTCTAATTTAGTGAACTATCCCCAGATGATGTTTTTCAGGAAAATATCCTACCTATTGATTATCTGACTAGATAAATGTGGACCATAAAAAAACCCCTATATATTCTGATACAGATGAGCTTCAGGTCAAAAAGTGTGATTGAACAAAATCTTTTATTGAGAAACAGAGTGGGGTTTTAAAAAGAAAAAAATAAGTTGTACTGTCACTTAGAAACCTCACAGTCACAATTATCATGTATTGTTTTGAATCTTTTGCAGGATGTAGATTTCAACCATGGACGAATTGCAAAGATAGAGAATTTAGAACAGCTCACAAATTGTCAGGTGAGTATGATCTATAAGATAAATATTTACTAATGCCAACTGTTTATTTTTGTTACCTGAACTAGTTTTTGAGTTTCTTCTTGATTAAATGAAATTGTGTTCTTTATCTTCCTGTCTTGAGCCAGGATCTAATCAGGCCATTAATATAAGTTGTATTACAAAAACATGATATAGTTAAAGGTGGTATTAGACCGTTTGCCAACATCTTATATATGTGACAATATCTGTAAATAAGAACGATTGGGATTCCTGCTAAAAATAGACATTAATGTCATAGCGGATGACATGGATGAACTAAATCATGTGGTCCAATTTTTTTCTTGGTTTAAAAATAGCCAGCTGTGCAGCATGGCACAGATAGGAAATACCTGTTTGTAATGATGATTGTAGCGTTATGGTTCACTTTTCAGACAGGTGTAGGACAATAGTAAACAGCATTTTGCGGGATCTGTTCAGATAACAATGGTTTTTAATGAAAATATTTTTTGTCCATATTGTTAGATAATTTATACAGGCTGTCAACTGATTTCTGTATTACCTTATTTGTCCTATATTTTTGGATCAAAATCCTATATCCTTAAAAACCTCATATATTTCCTATCTTTTGAAAAATATTCCTATATTTTTTAGTTAATTTGTCGCTGATAAATGAAGAGAGTAAATATTGCTTTTAAGAGAATTTCTATGCCTGCAAACAGCATCACAGTCCTTCAGACAATGCTGCTGTGCTCCTCTTCATCATCTGCATGGTCACCTTGCAAGGCAGTGCAATAGGACACAGGTCTTTTAGGTGACCATTCTGATGATTGTGATGTGCTGTGCAGCGGCCTTCTGCCAGGATTGTGATGCTTTTGTTCAAGTTAATGGTTTCCTTTATTTTTATGGTAGATATTTTGGACATTTATTATTATAAAACAGTAAGTGTACAGGTAAGAATTGATTGTATAAGTGCTAGTTTATGAAACTATTTTAAAGCAGAAACTCCTATATTTTGCCTTTTGCCTCAAAACTATTCAAAATCTCCTATATTTGTTGTGAAAAATATTTCTGTATTCCTTCTATATTTTGGAGAAGACCTGGTTGACAGCCTGCTGTATATTAAAAACCTACAGAAACATACCTTAATTAAGTTCTGTTCAGATCTACCAAGAGAAATTGCTTGGCAGTTCTGCACACTTTCATGTAATTACAAAACAGTGAGCAACATTTCTTAATAAAGTTAATTAAATAAAATAAAATAAATACAATGAATGTTAAAATCTTTGATATAATATGTAGTTACCTGCAGTGTAATGTATTTGTAATGATTTTCAGACGCTTTGCTTACGTCAAAATCTGATCACAAAGATAGAGGGCCTTTCTACATTGACAACTCTGGTTGATCTGGACCTATATGATAACCAGCTGACAAAGATAGAGAACCTAGATGCACTGGTGAACTTGCAGTAAGTCTCAGAGGTTTGCTCTAGTTTTAGTGATTTTCCTGTGTCTTAAACATGTATCTCTAAGTTTATTTAATGATGTCTTCCCACAATATGTATCATCTGCAGCATCAATGAATTGTACAAATTGCTGTGAACTTCTAAAATGTTAACGCATATTCATGTAGTAAAAATATGACATATCTATAAAAAAAACCAACCTTATTCTAATAGACATTGACTGACAAAATACTCTTGTCCAGTTTTTTTTATATTTAACTTATGTATTGTTTGAAATACATTACTGACACAGTAATGGTCATTGTATCAGCTGTTATTGATAACAGTGTTAAACTTCAGTATGAAATTGAATATAAAGGCAACTGATGGGTAAACTTGAATTTATCCACATTAATGTTGATAATAGGGAATATTGTATAAATTCCAGGGTGGTCAGTTCAAGCGACCAGTATTTGCCGGTAAATACCACTGGCATGGAAAATACTCATATTTGCTGACAATTTGCCAGTATTGGTTATTGGAGAAGGAAGACCCTTAATAAAATGTTCTGGGTACAGCTACAGTTATAGTACAGATTAGGTTTAAAACCATCCTGCCAGGATGTTCTTTCCCAGAATGGGATTCAAATCCCCACTGTGGTAAACTGAGAGTTACAACATTACTATTGAAAGTTAGAAACATGTCAGTATTGTATGAAAAACAACTTATAACCAACAAAATGAAGTAACAGTATCAAACTCATAGTAAAGTGGTAATGCTGAAACACCTCAAAACACATGTTTTATTTTCTGTAAACTTGTGTTTGGTGTCATATTGCACATTCAAAAAATGCTTGATTTGCGCATATTTTAAAATTGAGGACAATATTATAAGACAGGACCATAATTGATAACCATAAGTTAGCATGTAGCAGTCTAGTGTTTGTTTATGTTTTAGGTCCAAGGTTTTGTCCTTTAATAGACTCACCAAGATTGAGTGCTCGTTTATATTTCGGGTCCCTGGATTTGTCCTTTAATAGACTCACCAAGATTGAATGTTTGTTTATATTTCAGGTCCCTGGATTTGTCCTTTTATAGACTCACCAAGATTGAATGTTTGTTTATATTTCAGGTCCGTGGATTTGTCCTTCAATACGACTCAACAAGATTGAATGTTTGTATATATTTCAGGTCCCTGGATTTGTCCTTTAATAGACTCACCGATCGTCGAATACCCACGGTTGATTCTATTACGTTATTCTCCATTCATCGCCCGTGGGCAAATTGCTACTCATTTCGTCACTTTGTTTACTATGAAATGCCGCAATCCGATTGGTTTGCTGAGACCATCCAGCGAATCTGCCAACCAATCAAGTTTATGCTTTCATACCACTTCAATAGCATTGTCGTAAGTTTATTTACGCACAAATTACAAGCAACGTCACTGTCTTCATGGGCAAGGATACCGACGTGTATTTTTCAATACTTGCTGGAGTGCCCAAAGATCTGTAAGAACATTTGCACGGATCGCTGACAGACATATTTTACACGTGTGATGCGCTGTGCTGGTCGCCATGTTTACGTTCTAAGGTCACTGTATTGATCTTCCGATTGAAGAGTATTTAATTTTGTAACCTATCATCTGATTGGATAATGTCTGTTCTGTTCTATTCAATCAGAACGACGAAATGAGTAGCAATTTGCCCATGGGTGATGAATGGAGAGTAACGTAATAGAATCAACCGTGGGTATCCGACGATGAGACTCCCCAAGATTGAGTGCTTGTTAATTATATTTCAGGTCCCTGGATTTGTCCTTTAATAGACTCACCAAGATTGAATATTTGTTTATATTTCAGGTCCCTGGATTTGTCCTTCAATATGACTCACCAAGATAGAATGCTTGTTTATATTTCAGGTCCCTGGATTTGTCCTTTAATAGACTCACCCAGATTGAATGTTTGTTTATATTTCAGGTCCCTGGATTTGTCCTTTAATAGACTCACCAAGATTGAGTGCTTGTTTATATTTCAGGTCCCTGGATTTGTCCTTTAATAGACTCACCAAGATTGAGTGCTTGTTTATATTTCAGGTCCCTGGATTTGTCCTTTGATATGACTCACCAAGATTAAGTGCTTGTTTATGTTTCATGTCCCTGGATTTGTCCTTTAATTGACTCACCAAGATTGAATGTTTGTTTATATTTCAGGTCCCTGGATTTCTCCTTTAATAGACTCACCAAGATAGTATGCTTGTTTATATTTCAGGTCCCTGGATTTGTCCTTTAATAGACTCACCAAGATTGAGAACTTAGGTGCCTTGACAAACCTGAGGAAGCTTTTCCTTATACATAACAGAATAGGAAAGATTGAAAATCTGGAAAATCTTACCCAGCTAGAGATGCTTGAATTAGGTTCAAACAAAATCAGGGTAAGTTTGATTTCTGCGGTTTATGACATTACTGTATATTGGGTAAATCATGTCAACACCAATTCTTAAAGGTGGTATCTGACAGTTTTCCTACATCTAATATCTGACCTCTGTTTGCAGTATTTGTGCATAATTATGCAGAAAGATCATACTTTAGTCTAAGCTTAAATGATTTTCAACAGTATCTTAATTTTAGGGCGATAAAACTTGTTAATCAGTTCTAAAAATGTCTATTTTTTTTTAAACGCTTTAAATAAGAATGCTTGGGATTCCTGCTAAAAGTAGACATCGACATCAGAGCGGATGATGAGAATGAGCTAAAACATGAATGGTCACATGGTTTTCTTAGTTCAAATATAACTAACTGTGCAGAGTGGCTCAGATAGGAAATACAGTTTTGCAATGATCCTTCATATTTAGTTAACATTTTAGGTTATGTAATGTCAGCAACTTTTGCTACTGTTTCTCAACTTTGGTGGGGTATTTCCACAGTTCCAAGACCATTTGACCAGAGATTGGTGTAAGTAAAAACTGGTAGGGGTAGCATCGTCTATACACATTTAAAATATTTTCTGTCATAATACTGGTAGTTATAGGAAGTAACCGTGCTTTATCACTTATAAGACTATTCACTTATAAGACGACTTCCCCTACTTCCCTTTTGAAATTGCCAGTTACTGCTTCGACCCTCATATAAGACGTGGCGAAAAAATGAACAGGAGTTACGACCAGTCATGCTGTCTCAACAAAAAGGTTAATTGGTAAAAAAATGACTATTTTCACACGTTGCGGGATGTATCTAGTCTCAGCTACACTGACATCCTGTAGCGTGTGGCGGCATAACATCAATTTCTTAAGATCTACTTCACCAAGTCTGGTATTACAGTGCATGTTATATCGGGGAACAGGGCACTGTCCTTGTGTACATGCCGCCAATCAATAATTATAAAAACACATCGTTTGTGATATGTTTTCACCATAAAACAATGTGAAAACTTTTTGCCAGGTCACTAGACCCTGTCTATAAGACAAGCCCCACGCTTTGAACATGAAATTTTGAGAAAGTCTCTGTCCTATAAGTGAGAAAATATGGTAAATCATGATACTAGTTCTAAAATTAAACATCTACAAGTGTCTCCATCAATTACAAGTCAAACTTGTTTATAAGAGGTAAAATTCTTTATAAAAATCTGATTCATGTTATGGAGTAACACACAGATATATCAACTGTTTTGTTGCAGGTGATAGAGAACATAGACATGCTCACTAACCTCAGGAGTCTGTTTATTGGGAAGAACAAGCTGACCAAAATGCAGGGCATGGAGACCCTAGTAAACCTATGCACTCTCAGTCTACAGGTAGGCTTATACACAGCTGTTAAATACTTACCATCCTACAATCTGCAAGGATACCAATGGGTAGAGGCAATAACATTTTACTCATCTCATCTCTCGGATCCTTATGTTGGATTGAGTCCGGGAAATGGTGAAAACTATAATGTTGGGGATTTGAAGCTTGTCTGTATTTTTATCCAGACATTTTTCTTTGGGTCATCCTCAACCAAAATAGCATTTGTCACAATAATTACATTAATAGTGTTGCTGAAATGTATTTCAAAAACAAAAGCTTAAGATACAATTTTAAAAAAATTTAACAGTTTAAACAGTCTGCAGTAATAAAACAAGTAAATCGAACAACAGTTAATCAGTTCAAGTTTGAGGATTTTGCCTAAAATGCACAAATTTTTTTTGTAACTTTCTAAAACATTTACACTTTACTGTATCTTGAGTTCTTCATAGAGCCACTTTTGTAAACACAATAACAGAAATGTCATTCATACAGCTAGATAAGCCAGTCTCCTTTAACCCAGCTTGTCCTCTTACTTCAGTGTAACAGATTTACCAAGATCGAAGGTCTCGGTACACTTACAAAGCTGGATGATCTCTACCTGAGTGATAATGGCATCTCTCACATTGAAGGCCTAGAGAATAATGTAAGTGGTACATTGAAACGTCATGATATATCCTTAATATAAAAAAGAAAATTGTTTCATTTTTCAGTAATCATTTACCATGATAAATAAACACCATTTACAAATTTTAAAATGATAAATGCATTTTTTGCACATGTAAAAGATATATATAAATATTGATTGCTTAAGTCAGAATGTTTGATTGTTCAGGGAAAAAAGATAAAGACTAGTTGAAATATTGTGCACATTGTTTATCTTAAATGGTTAATGGCCAAACTTAAATAGTTACATGTACTTTCTTATTATACAGAATGTGTGTATATTTCTGTTTGATTTTTAACTTCAATTTGTAAATTACATTTTCCAGACTGCTTTGACTACATTGGATCTTGCTTCCAACAGAATTTCTAAGTTTGAGAACATTGCTCACCTTACAGAATTACAGGAACTTTGGGTAGGTTGCTATGGTTACTCATAAAATCCAATTAAAACCAGTGGATAGTTCTGACATGTTGAGTCAAGTCTTTTTTCATTAACTGCATTATCCTGTCAGTAAATTATCCAATTATATGGTATATGGTGGATGGATGACTAGCTTTACAACAAAAACAAATTTTGTCTGGGATACTTAATGTGAGCACTTAAAGTAGGCATGAAAAGAAACAGATAAACAGTATGGGGAGGGTTTACATACAAATTAGGGAACCTTTTTTTTCTGGTTTAAGTAAAAAAAAGTTAAAGCACTTTGATAGTTATTCATATATATTTGTATATATTGGATTTTATTATTAAAGGAAAGTAAATTTGCAATAATGAATTTAAAGGTGCTATCCGACAATTTGGACCAAAAATATTTTTATTACATGAAAACATCTTAATAAACATTCTTATTTGAACAGATCTGGCAAATTGCTGTTTATCGATGTCCTACATCTGTCTCAAAAGTGAACCATTAAGTCACAATCATCATTACAATAATGTATTTCCTATCTGAGCCATGCTGCACAGTTGGCTTTTTTTAAACTGAGAAACCATGCGACCACTTATGTTATAGCTCATCCTCTATGATGTCGACGTCTATTTTTAGCAGGAATCTCAATCATTCTTATGTAAAGATTTGAAAAGAATGAACATTTTAAGAGTTGATTAACGAGTTTTAGTGCCCTAAAATTGTGATACTGTTGAAAATGGTCAGAGCTTAGACTAAAGTATTTTTTTCTGCAGGAATTATTACCCCAATCAGAGGTCATATATTGTTACATAGATATAGGCAAACTGTCAGAAACTACCTTTAATATTTATGTGATAATGATCTTTACATTCTCACCAGCTACAATAAAAATGATGTATTCCACAGGTTACAATCAGATTTCCTTTTTTTTTAATCCATTTTCAACCCTTGTTCGGTAAGGTGGTCGAGTCATGGTCCGAGCCTTAAATGAAGCTTCACTAAAAAGATATTTTGGTCTTTTTATATATAGATAACTTTAATAATAATTTATTTGTAAATAATTTTGAAAATAATATGTTTATATATATACATGTAATTATATTTTGTCTCCATTCCCTTCACCAACCAGTTCAATGACAACAAGGTCGAGTCCTGGAAGGAATTAGATGCTCTGCAGAGCTTAAAGAAGCTTGAAACCATCTATCTGGAGCGGAACCCGATTTATTATGAGCCGGAAAACCGACTGAAAGCTGACACAAGCTACCGACGCAAGATCAAACTGACTCTACCGTGGATAAAACAGATAGATGCCACCATGGCCCAGGCCATGTAGGGGTCCTAGCAAGTTTATGTTTCTCTCAAGGCTGTTGTCTGTGTTTTTACAGATGTTTGTACAGTTATTACATTAATACAAGGTCGAGAGAATAAAGAATGGTTACAACTGAGTATGAATCAGTTGAAAACAAAGCTGTAATGAACTAAGGAAAGTAGATTTGTTAAAAAAAAGATTTATCTGCTGGTATTATGCTGTGTATTCAGCACTAAATAAATACTGCAAAATAAAAATGTTTATTCTTAACTTATAGTAAAATAATATTTCTGTACTCTTCAAGGATAGTGTATCAACAATTACATTAGTGCATTTTTTTTGCATCAGAGATTTTTTTAAATTAAATTTGTATTGTCGTAATCATTTAAAATTCCTTACTTGATTGAATGTGTCAAAATTTGAAATGGGATATAAAAAGGAGAAGCATTTTGCATTTTCAAAAGGAAAAAAACAATACATTAAAGAACCACAGGTAAGCATCAACTGCAAATGTTAAAACATATTCATGCATTTAAGAATTCCATTTTCAGAATGTCTTGGAGAGTTTTTGTGTGAACGGTGTGTTTTGTTATGAACTTTGTGCCAATGTTAAAACCCAGCCTTCCATTATTTTTTTTAAAATATCACAAGATGGTGAACAAATGATAATGAAATACTGATTTGACAAGAAAATAGCTAGCTATATTCAACAGAGATAAGACAAGTATGAAAAAATATTTATATGAATGTGTAACATTTTTATCTTCCAACAATGATGTAATATGGTCAAGGATTATTTGTGATGGTATTTTTGTAATTTGTGTACTCATGATCAGACAGATGCTGGTAGTCTCAGGCAGGTTGTATTCAAATGGAAGAATTAAGATAAAAGAACATATCAGTCAATTATATGTAGATCAGTTAATTAATAACACAACCTGACGCTTAATGGATGTAATTATTCCTTTAGTAGTTCTCATAATATTTCATTCACTTGTCTCAACAATTCTTGCTGAACCAACAATGCTGCAGTCCATTTATCTGTCTTTAAGACTGTTTGAAAAAGTGTTTTGAAAAACAAAAACATACAACACATCTGAATGTTAGTCCTTCTAAGTAATTAAATTATCTTTCACCAGTTGCATTTGGTTTCATACGTATTTGAACCAAAACCTGTACATACATTTACTACAAGTGCTAGTTATCAAAACTGTTATTGATCAACAGTATAATATGAGTTGTTAGTGCTGTTACCTCTTGATAATTGTGTATTTTTTTATTTTAACTTGACCACTTCTACAGCCAGAGTTCATAATGTTGTGCTACTGAAATGTGCAAAAGTGCATTGTTCACATCTGTTTGGGGAAACTAGTTCTTACTCAATTTCCATGTGGTGAGGTAATCCAGCTAACCTACGGTGTGCCAGTGGTTCTACCCAGGCATAAGTGTGGGGGTCTTCCTCCACCAATAATTTGCTGGACGTTGCCAATATGACCATAATTGTCTCGGTGCGATGTAACAAAAAAACAAAGTTTATGTTATCATTGTCACAGTTTCGGAGAAGATGGCATAGTTGTATGTGTAAATGTTTACCCCATTGTAAAGTGCTTCATGTTTTACACAATATTACTATCATAATTTTATTATTTTATAAAAAAAATAATATTTTAATACAGGATGATTATTGTAAACTTGTAAAGTAATATTATAAAGTAAAAGAATTTAATATAGAACAAGGAATAGAAAGTGTTGAAGTGACTAATTTAATTTATAGACTAGATTTTTTTCTACTGTTTTAGCATATAGCTAATTCTTTGCTTCAAACGTTCTCCATGATATTATTAAGCATGATCTAAATAAAATAGACACTGTATTTCGACTTCTCAGCTTTAATTCAAAGTAGATTGAATGTTTCTTATTTGTACATTCCATTAAAAGGGCTATTTTATATATATGTGTCGTGATTTAGGAGAATCCTTTAACCAGTGTGTTAGTCTCAGTAACAATCCTTGTTTTATTGTTTTATTTCAAAATTGATCTAGACCCATACATCCATAAAATATATATGAAAAACTGGGCAATATAAACTATAATAAAATGTATATTAATATGGAAATATATCTATCATTAACATATCTTCATTTTACTTAAATTAAGTTTTAAAAAATCCATTATCTTTATGAACGTTATCAATATTGTAAATTGAGTTTTTGTGCCATTTATCATCTTTAATGTTCTAGGAGCATATTATACAGAAATAAGAGACAAACACACTAAATATATTACTGCCTCAACCTTACTTAAAACAGTAGCATTATTAAATTTTGTAATTAAAACATTTTATTTCAGCAAAAGGATATTAAAGTTAAATTATTTTGATTAATTACAGCATGTCATAAATAAGGAGTTGATTTTTAATCATTTTTCCTATCTTTATATGGACTGTTTACTAAATTACAACTTACATTGAAATCTTTTTTTAGGCTAAAAGTATAAATACATGAACATTTAGGTAGAAAATATCTTGGGAATTTCTGTATGATATGGACCACTTCTCTTCAATGACATTAAATTGACTATGTTAACAGTATTTCTTTGCCTTTTCTTATCCATTTAACGCCATTGTTACCTGTCTGTTAGCCTTTAATTTGATATATGTGAGGCGCTCTAAGAAAACGGATCTTGTTGAGTTTTGACGTCATAGGTAGAAAACTTGAAAAAATGTCTTGCAAAATTTTGAGCTGTTATAACTTACAGCACTTGAGTAACTAATTTATTAATCGACGATAGTTAAGCTGTATTTTAGTTCTTCAAACTAGCTTTTTATGCTGGAATTATGAAGTATTTCCAAAACCTGAATGTTCACAAAATATTAGAAAACACTTAATTGTAGGTCTAAGGAATAGTTTAAACGCGCACATGCACCAAAATATTGATCACCTCAATACTCTCTTACAGACCACCATCATAATGGAAAGTTGAAAACATTCAATCTTGTCTCTTAGAGAATCTAAATAAATCCTTATCCAAATGCACACTATAACTTAATCTCTGCATTGTAGTGGTGTTACAAAAACTGCCGTATCTGAATGTCGTATTAGTAAAATATTTCTCCACAAGACTCGGAAAAGAATGGCGAATAAGAAAGGAAAACGTTAATTTTGTTAAAAAAAACTTCAATGAGCCCAATTTTCTTGTGGCGAGTCACCTATTTATTTGTAGCCCCTATCATTTCTAGTAGCAGAATGTGTTGAACCTGATAAGATAGCAGCCAGCAAGGAGATTGTTGTTCTGAATCTACTATATTTGCCTAATCTTTATAGATATAGGCATGGTAGGACCTTTTTTTTACAAAAGGTGTTGTTAATCCACAGTTGATGAGCCTTTAAAGTGTTTTATCAGACAAACTGCTTTATGATAGACAGGCGAACAAAGAGATTAGTTAACAGAAAGCATCTGTGATGTAGTGGTTAAGATGTACTACCTTGAATCCGAGGCCCTGAATCATTGAGTACTGGTTCTACCTAGGAAGTAGCTAGTTGAGAAGAAGTAAGACAAGTTTAAACAAATTGTTTGCCAGTTGATTATAAACACAAAGTTTAAGCTCGCATTATGAGATACTCTTTAGCAGATGAATGTATCTTTTTGGAAGCAAATTAAAATTAGAAAGGAACTAGTCTGGGTATTTGTGCAAATTTGAAGCCAACTTAGAAACTGGAAATGGCCTCTTTAGAGCCCAAACTCCTTTTGCGCAAATCAGAATAAAACAGCCTTATGTTTTGTACAAAATAGCAAGAAACTACTTGAAGCACACACTTTAAATACTTGCGCATTAACTTTTATGCGATTTAGAAAGAAAACACATTAAGTGTTTGTTCAATTTAAAAGAAACTAGCTTGTTACCGTAATTTAGAAAAAATCAAGTTTTACCTTCAGTGTTTGTGAAAATTATATATATATAGTTATATATAGTTTATATATAGTTTATATAGTTTATTTCAGTAAGACATACATGACAAGCTATAAAACACAAATTGTGACAAAAGTCATTCTATAAAGTATAAATAGCTAAAAATATAACATAAATAATTAAATAAGTAAATATGATGTAAAAATGTTAAGGTAAGAATTTGCTAGTAATAATTTTAAAAAGACCAAATTACATGTTGTCATTACTAAGGATGACACAAAAAAGTGGATACTTATCCTCTTATTTCCATTGTGGTCCTGTTCATGATGGCGTGTTCTGGCAAAGCATAACGAAAGTCTTACAATTAACGAAATCAAAGGTAACTATTGATATTCATAACACATTCCTTAAAATTATTATATATTTTAGTAGTCATTACATGATTGAAAGCAGTATGATTTGCAGCAATAAATAAATAAAAATTTAAAAGGAAGGTTCTCTAATCTAAACATTATAAATAATGTATCACAGATATTTTTACATATAGTGGTCATCACATGATTGCAAAAATACGGACATTCATTACAAAAGATTTAAGGTAAATATTACAGTGTAAATGTTATAAATAATATATCACTGGTATTTGTTCTGTTAATAGTCATTGTATGATTGCACACTTAAGATAAGATTTTACAGTACAGAATAGTATTGCAGTCTATATAAATACTATTATTAACACTCAATATCACAGATGTATATCACATATACATAATTGTTTGATGTCACTACATAATTTCAAGTAGATGGGGACTTTTAGCAAAATACCTAAAAGTAAACTTTACAATCTAAATATTGTAAGTAATGTATAAAAATGTTTATCACATTTAGTTTATGGATTTACATGATTTACATGACTGCAAACACGTGGCTTTACAACAAAGAATGTGAAGGTAGGTATTGCATTCTAAATATTAAACAAAATAATGGAGATGTTCATCACATTGTTCGAGTTCATTGCATGCTTGCAAATAGATGCGTTTTTACAGCGGATTTAAACTTTACTTTATTGGTGCATGACTTGATATTGGTCGGCAAGCTATTCCAGATTAGGCAGCCATTGTAAGAGAAAGATTTCTTGCCAAAACCTTTAACTTTTGGAAGAACATAGCAAGATTCTGCACTAAAACGAGTGTTGTGGTTATGAATTTGTGAATGGAGAACACATGGTTAAGTAAAATTTGGTGAACCCTAAGTTCAATTGGTAGCCAACCTAGTTTAACAAAATGATCTGCATCTAGGTGGGAACGTTGGTCTGGATTCAAAGCAAACCTTACAAGTTTATTTTGAGTTGTCTGAAGCCTATCTTTTAGATTCTTCGAAAGACCAAAGTACCAGACCGTACAAGCATTGTCAAAATGACATTGAATTAAAGTAATGATTAATACTTTTTTTGGTATAAAAAGACAAAAAGCTTTTCTTTCTGAACAAAAATTTAAGACGGGCATTGGCTTTTCGTATAAAAGAGGTTACCATCGATTCGAAACTGAGTGATTGATCTAATAATGCTCCCAAATACTTTACTGAATTGGACTGTTTTATCTGGCAACCATTACAATATATGTCGAGGGCAGAAACTTTCCTTAATCTTGCCTGAGAGCCAAACATGATACTTTCGGTTTTTCTTAAATGTAAAGATAGTTTATTGTCAATCAGCCTAAGATTCACCACATTAAGATCTTCAGAAAGTAATCTTTCAATTTCTGCTTTATTCTTACCAGATACAAGTATGGCTGAATCATCTGCATATAGTAAAAGTTTATTTTTTACAGCACCGGACATGTCATTAACATACATTATGAATAATAAAGGTCCTAGGATAGACCCCTGGGGTACCCCACATGTAATTTTGGCTGATGATGAAAGTACACCTGACACATTAACACACTGTTGGCGATCAGACAAGTAGGATCGAATCCATCTGACAATATCAGAACCTTAACCACACATTTCAAGCTTTAATAAAAGGATCTGATGATCAACGGTATCAAAGGCTTTTTGCAAGTCCAAAAGTATCATACCAACATAATTACCTTTATCTAGATTAAATCTGATATAGTCAGATAAATATAACAAACATGTATCTGTTGAAAAAGATTTCCTAAAACCAGACTGAAATTTGTATAACAGATTTTTATCATGGAGATACTTTTCTATTTGATCATATCCTTGAGAAATGAGATATATCTGAATGATTACTGTTAATATACTTTTTTCAGCCATTACAAACTAGAAATTTGAAAATAAGGGACAACATGTGAAGGATTGAGTCAATTAAGACGTTTCTATAGAAAATAGAAGCTGAAAAAGTTTGTGCAGGATTCTATTGTCCATGGAAATGTCTTAAAAGATTCTGTCCAACTTAGAAATCCCCGCCTCACTTCCTCCACCAAAATGACATGTAATCCGCCCCATAAAACTGTCAATCAAACTGTCAATCGTCTAGACGTGTTCGTCACAAGGGGAGGAGTCAAGCTAGAATGCGTGGTTTGTTGCACTTGCGCAGTTGAAAATAAAACCATTTAGTAAAACAGATCGATCTATTTTGTTCATTGTAAAATAGAAAATAGGAGTTCTATTGAATAAGTCACTGAGGAATAGCTTCTGATTGGCTACAAATGTAGGGCGACTTCTAAATAAAAACAAATGCATGCTAGGAATCATAATTTATTTCAGTATTATATAATAACAATACAAATATCTGCACTTTAAGAAAAAAGTTCAACTTTCAAGTTCTATATACATTTTCAAAATACTATTTTTTCCATTAAATATTGGTATGCATCAACTGTACATTAACACCATACTTCTTAAGTTTTTTGGTGTGTGTTTGCACATATTTTCGCTCATTTGGTTAACATTACAAGCTATTAAAAAGTTTAATGCCACTACCAAAATGCTAAATGCATATCAATGAATCATACAAAGCAATACAAAAACTTAGCAATAACAACACATCATATGCAACAATAATAACTCAGAAACTCCAAACATGAAAGACATTTTAGTATGTCGATACACATGACGTGAGTGGGCAAATGGACATGCTTACAAGTAAAGACGAGGACATTATGAGGATGATGAAATTTATGACATAAAATGATGATGAGGAGGGGAAAAGTGATGTGAATGATGGTGTTGGTGATAAGAAAATATGATGACTGATGGCCTTGTTATGGCAATGACTGCGCCAAGCAAAAAATGACTAATGACTGACCAACACGTATATCGGTTTTTATGATAATGATTGTGATTATTATGATGATGACATGAAGTTGATGACTATAGACTGAATCCAATGCTGATATATATAAAGACCAACTTCTATCTACCAAACACAGCTTTTGGTAACGGTATGCCCTGTACACCACCTTGATAAAAGATTACAGGTGCCTAGCCTGGAACCATTGTTTATTAAGTTACATAACAGTCTGTGTGATGGACACATGGGTAACATTAAATGCATGAACAGGATGCATTTCAGGGTTAACAGCAACTTTTTCTAACAAGAACTTTACAAAATGGTGATGTTTTGTAAAAGGCACATACCACTAGTACTAAGAGAATAATCAAAATCTTGATCTAAATTATGAGAAAGTCACTTATTCATTATGACAGTCATCTTCAAAATTGTTTCTAAAAAGAGCATTTTAGGGTCATTTCAAATGTAGTTTAAGGTGTTTGTGGCATATTTTATGTCCCGGTATTTATGTAAGGTATTTCCAAACAATAATACAATTTGTTTGAGCATCAACAAAATTTAAACAATAGGCACACATACATTCAAAGAAAGATTTACATAACTGATTTGAAATCTTACAGAAATATAAATAAAATACATTTATGTTTATATCCATTCTGCGATATTATACCCAGCCAACACACATTAAGAAAATCGAATTCATCTTATGAATATTCAAGTATCTTATTGACCAGTTATACAAATATAATGCCACAATACAAATTTATTTATATATTTTTTGACCGTTGTGATACAGAATCACCTGCTCGCAGCACAAAGATTCAGTGACTCTGTAATATATAAATCTCAAACTGAGAATGTTGCTGTATATCTTCAGTTATTGGTTGGACAACATTGTCTTATTGCCATAATTAAATGAGCCTGTAAAACGTAAATAGTAAACAACCCTATGTCTATGTCAAACAAAGGTAAGAAATATATGTAGGAGCTGTTAAATAGCAAGATGTGAAGCCCAACAACGAAGATAACTTGTTAGCCATGATTACATCCTTATTTAGTTAATCAAATCTTGCCATTAACCCAGAAACAGTTATGGTAAAATAATGTGATGTATTCAAAAGCCATAATAGCTCCAGCAGGCAGTTTTTGTTTCAATCCCACTGAAATTATTTGTGGTTAAAAATAATACTGCAAATAATTTGTTGAAAAAATATCAGAAGCAGTTAATATGGAAAAGAAGTTACAAAAGTGTTATTATTTTTTTCTTGTTGTTAGATTAAAACCCATTACATCTTGTATGATTGTCCAATGCTCTACAGACTGTGCCACTGTGTCTTTGTACATGCTGATTTATAGTTTTATTATACAAAGAGGCCGACACAAAGTTCAAATTTAAAAGTCAGCAATTACCTATGGTATGACTTTCAGGCTTGAATCCACAAGTACCAGTTTATACTTCGATTAAAGTTGGTTCGCAAACATTGGTTAATTGGTATTCATTTTACAGACTTCTATTTTATAAACTTCTTGTTTTGAACTATTTTAGACCAATTACAATGTTTTCTGGAGATATTCTGGCTTGAATACATCCATGGCCTCTTAGAATATCACTGCCATTTAAATATTAAACAGCAATGATAAGAAACTGTGTTCTTATACATAAACGAACACAGATTTAGTTTTCTTTACAAGCAAACTACAAAAGTCATCTAAAACTGTAACAAGACTCCTGTTGATGCTGTACCATAGAGTGAGACATTGGAATGAATGAGGGAGCAAATAAGGATGACATGAGTTGGACCAGAAGCATTAAACAAACATTACAGAGTGGAGTATAGTCCTGTTGGAAGAGTGCTCAAACTCTTGAATGATTTCATCAACCTCATTGTCCAGGTCCTCACATTCTGTCAGCTGTAACAAGAAAATACACCAAACTGAGCCAAATCTTATTTATCATAATACATTTCCACGAGTACTTAATGCTTATAATGTAAAAAGCAAGGAACATACTGAAGCATTTAAGATCTATACTGCATTATTTTTTACATTACAGTAATTTGCTAAGACAAACAATCTCACCAACTTCTTTATAACAACAACAACAACAAAATATGGTCTCTGTAATAGTTGTTAAAGCTTAAAATTGTACATTGAAGTTAGGTCAGTTTACATATACAGTACATGTATTTGTATTTAATTTGTTGTTTACCAAATAAAGCAACATTTGTCATACAGTACTAAGGATATTTATTTATATGTGAACGCGGTTAACATAGTTTCCAACATTTAACACAATTTTAAAACCAAACCATCGAAAATTCTTATTTTCCTAGTAATATTGATAAGCAACATTTCTACGCGTACGTTACATTGCAAAAATACACCAGCAGGGTCAAGCTTTATGGATGGGGAATTGATATAGCGTACATTGACCACCCACGTCAAAACTGCTTCAAAGCTCAAAAGTGCTCACATCATTCAACAACAATTTAACTTTTGTTCTCTATAATACGACCAGATGTTAATCGACAGCAAACTCCAACAAAATTAAACAAATCAAGGAAAGTCGATTTGGGGTTGCAATCAAGGATAGTTAATCACTATTAAGTAATCATTCATACTTCTTTTATAACGTATGTGTGTGTGTGTGTGTGCATGCCCGAGTATGTATAGTTACCGTGGTTACGAGGTCCCGGATGAGGAATGCCCCTATGGTGGCCTCCTCGTGATTGTCCTGTATGTCGATGTTGATCACGTGCACATGGTGGGAGTTCTCTGCAGGCCGGGACTCCAAATCTAAATAGGAATACACACGCTTTAGAATGTAGTAGGGGAAGTTAAGTAGAAAACATACCCTTTTTGTTAAATGTCCATTGGGAAAAAAGTTCATTCATCACAGAAGTGATATCTGCCATAGGATGCAAAATAAAAATTAATAACAACTGTCAATAATATATATAATGGGTGAAATGGCTGTACTGGAAGTCTGTTTTAAAAAATGTGCATTCCTGTGACTTTCTACGTACAGGTGATTGAAAATAACTCTATCAACAAACTTTAACGGTGGTATATGACAGTGTGGGCCAAAATTAATTATTGTTGTCTGAAAAATCCAGGATATGGTGTTTATTGATGTCCCACATCTATGTGACAAGTGAAGCATACTGTCCTTCTCGTCCCTACAAACAAGTTTTTTTTTCCGTCTGATCCACGCCGCACAGTTGCATATTTCCAAATTAAGAAAACAACGTGACCACTTTTTATAAGATGTTATAGCATCATCCAGATAATCTGAGCTGACGTCAACATCTATTTTTAGCAGAAATCCCCAACGTGATTATTTCTAGATTTGGAATGAATTAACATTCAGGCCGATTTATTTCAAGACTTGCGTTGTCTAACTTTTCAGGTTTTGCCCAAAATTCGACTTTTTTAAACTAAAGTATGAATGTACGCAGATATTAAGCCAAAATCCCCCACCCCACCATAAACAAGAAAAAACAAAACAAAAAAGATATCGTTACATGCATTTAATAAACGCAAAATGCCGGATACCGCCTTTGAAAGTTATTCCTTAAGGTACAGTACTTGTAACGGATACATTGAGAAAAGGGACACATTAGAACTAAGTAAGATGTAAGGTTATCGTCAAATACCATTTACACCGTAATATATGGTCAAATAACAATCATTAAATGCGTTTGGCAATAGGTCCGTTTTAAGGCTTTCTAGCTTGAAACTGTTATAATGCGTTCGATTCTCATATGCTTCAGAAACATTTTTTTAAAAGAAACGTATGTTCACAGATACGTAACCACGCTTACATATTAACACTTATTTAATTGGGTTTGATTATTCGCAGACGCACCCACCACAACAACAAACAAACAAACAAAACAAGACCTGGGCACGAGGTCATAAAACTTAGTTGGAGTCTGGGATCATCCTTATTTATCTAAAATTAGCAAAATTTGAGATTATTTTGGATGACCTCGGACGCCAGCTAAAACGTTTTGTTGCTTTTATACCATGACGCCGACCTACCCTCTATAAGTTGGTCATAAACCCGTTCCTCACACGTGACGATGATGTCGAACACATCCTTGCAGGACTGGAATCTCTCCGGTTTAGGTTTGATCCGCCGGTTCCTGTCTAGCATGTGTAGAATACCGTTCTGTGTATATCTGAGGGTCGCAGTTAAGGATCGCGCATTTTATCGTTGGCTTAACATAAATGTTTATGTGATAACAGACAAAAGCAAACAGTAAAGTTCGGACAAGCAGCCAGAAACAAAAGCAAAAGATCAACAGAAACTTCAGAATGAAAACACTTTGTTACATCTATACATAATCATATATTTTAGTATAGCCCCTATTTTTACCCTAGATTTTGGCGGAAAATGTTGCCGCCGAATATCCAGTTTTGACCGCAAACAAGATGTGCGATTTCTCTTCGAGTTAATGTATAGCCACATCAGGTCAATCGGAACTCCTCGGGTAATTCCGTCCTCGGGACAATCATCCCTAGGATCAATCGGAACTCCTCGGGTAATTCCGTCCTCGGAACAATCATACCTCGGATATATCTGGTACAATAATACTTAATGAAATCACGATCGTTTTGCTCGCCGGAAATCGGAAAAAGAATGTGCCTAAGTAGTTCGCACAAAACATAAACACTGCCAATGTTTGACAGCTACGTGTCTGCTGCGCTGGGTAAATTAAAATCGGATGATTTAATGAGATGATTCGTGAATTATCCGGTGAGCCGATTGCCCTCGGATGTATCTGGTGCAATAATACTTAATGAAATCACGATCGTTTTGTTCGCCGGAAGTCGGAAGAAGAATATGCTTAAGTAGTTCGCACAAAACATAAACACTGCCATCGTTTGACAGCTGCGTGTCTGCCGCGCTGAGTAAATTAAAATCGGATGATTTAAATTTGAAGCCGCCACAATATGAAATTTAACTGGCATCGTACTGTAGTGAGCTGTCACCCGAGCTGCCATCTTTGTTTTGACGCCCGTCTCAAAAGAAGTACTATTTAGAGAAATGGCCGTGGTGATCCGACTACCTACATACATCCGAGAGATGATTCGTGAATTATCCGAGGTGCTCCGATTGATATCAGGTTCCTTTTATCATCCTTTTCCCATCGCCATTGAACATACAAACCACTGACTTGCTACCTTGTTCCCAGGGATAGTCGTTTCAAATTCATCAAAAGTCGAGAAAGCTCTGAAATATGAACATGGTTGAGGAAGGCAATTAGCATACAACAAAAGGTAACATGAAGACATTGAAACCAAATTTGTTGAAACCAAATTTAACACATTAACCAAATTCATTCACATTCAGTACATGTTTATATGCAGATCTTACATGTATGCATTTAAGAGGACATCATTGTCTTTGCGTATAATTCCAACCACGCAGCAACACTACACACGTGTATAACAAACCATTCAGTTTGGTCTTATTTATGATTACTGGTTAATAGTAAAAATGTGTTAAAACTCACTAAGCAGGTGCCCCTCCCATCATTGATAATTGTAACAGTAAATGCCCAAGTGCAAACTGCTGACCTTGTAATGAGAAATTGACCCGTGGGCTGGCAATGTGGTTTTGTGCAGATACAACTATCTCGTGACAAACACTTATGGCCATTGCCGAATATCAGCCCAGATACGCTTGAAAGCACTTACTTTTACATTTACCCTTTAAAGTGATTTCGGAGTCCGCATTTATTTTTCGAGCGTCACGACGTATAATCATGCAATACACACGTGCTACCCAGTTAAAGTACATGGTCCGTTTTGCGCAAAGGAAAGTGACCAGTTATCATTAGGAAGATCACATGCGGGAAAAAGAAAGCCAGACGCCGAAACACCATTGTCAAAGCGGACCCGACAAACATTTAAATGGCATTGACTGAAAATATAGCCTTTTTTTCAAATTTCTTTCAAACTAAGCATAATCTAGTGTTAAGAAATCATTTAGACGTAAAAACAAACAGCGACTCTTTCAATGTTATTGTATGTTGCAATAAGATTTCTAGGACCATGGTTTTAGAACGCACGAAGCAGATCATGTGATTAGAGATTCGAACCCATCATTAATAATAAATATGTGAAATTGTTCCACTCCAGCCAGGTTTATAATGAGGTTCCTGCGAGGATCATTCGGTAATGGAAATGACTTCCTAGCGCCACGTCTCGGCCTCTCATAAGGGATTTAACAATATACACATTGGCCAAAGGAATATTGTGATACCGGCTGAACATATAATCGTCGTAGACTACATAACGTTCCGGACATCTACCATAAGCGGTTCCCCTTCCTAAACTATTTGAAAAACGGATATTAAATAGGCAATGCCTCCCATATTTTACTGAACACACATGCCTTTACTGAAAAAAATAAATGAAACGATCATTTCGGATTTAAACGAAAATGTTCTGTTCTAACTTTCATTTCAAGGCCCGTCCGAAAATATTATTATGAGCTAAAAACGCCGCAATGTATACCAAACATCAATCTGATCAAAACCATATCCTAAAAACCGCTCCGCTATCATTTTGTAAGATCTAACTTGAGCGAGATTGACGAAAAGTTACAATAGGTGGAAAATGACTAGTTAACTATTGGTTATTTCATGTCTGTGAAGTTGCAAATAAAAAAAAATGAGGTATTCTAGGGAAGATGACCATGTCGAGCGCATGCTGTCTAGTGAGCTTATACAGAGACTAGTGTTATTGATAAGCTTGCTTTGACATATAGTACACCACCCGTCGAGCCATTCTATACATAGCGTGTGACGTCACTACGTTAAAGTCATCTCTATACTACGACTCGTAACTCACCCAATATTCCAATATTTGAGCCTACATAAAAAATAGTTCCGCGTAGGAAATACGTTCGATATAATATTTATTGAATTAAGATAAATGACTAAACAACCATATTCTAAGGCCTTATTCTATGTCCAGAAACTTTTAGTCTTGATATTTATAGATAAATGGAAAAAAATACGATGAGCAAGCTTTGCTACTTTCGCTTTTGTTAAAAAGTAATATTTTCATTATACATAGCGTGTGACGTCACTACGTTAAAGTCTGGACCGTTTACAAAATTTAGTTCAAAATGTTTGCATGAAACATATTTTAACTATTAGAGGGATTAGGGATTAGCCGGCATTTTTGCCGATACTGCGCAGCGACATTTCTATCATTATAGCACAGGGGCACTTATGAGGTGCCCAGGGACTGAACCCGGCCGGTCCATTATACTGACACCGACGAGTCAGGCGTAATGCTGTCCCCTTAGCCCCAAGCGTTAGGAGGGAAGCCACTACTACCAACTTTAAAGTCTTTGGTTAGACCCGGCCGGGGTTCGAACCCACGACCTCCCGATCCGCAAGCCGACGCTCTACCACCTGAGCTATTGCGGCCGGTTTAACTAACTATAAAAATGTATAAAAAAAATGCCAAAATAATCTGCTGTATACCTCTTCGCACTTGTTTTGTTCATTTTAACAATCACTTCCGTATTCATAACAGCCATGTTGAAGAACTATTTTACCCACAATACACTGAGTGCATTCACACAGGTCATTTTGACCGTGTGTTGACGCAACGCCCGTCGAGCCACATGACCCCGCGCTTAATTTATGACCGACTTGTACACACGTGTATCATCGCGTGCGCAGTTCAGATGTGTACTTGTTTAGGGAGATAAAAAAAAACTAGAAAATTTGTTGAAAAGCTTTGCCAGCCTGAAACAGCACATTTAAACAAAAACAACAGTAATCTTGTAAGCGGATGTAGAATTTTATTGATTTATTCATTGTCATTCCATAAAGTTTTGCTTTTTTAAATAAAAGTAACAAAATGAAACCTTAATAGTGACCTTGTCGCTTTAAAGGCGATTGGTTGTCTCTTATAGTTGTCAAAAGTTGTCCTAAACGTCTGATAAACGCGGAAACCACAAAAAACTAATAAAAAAGATGGAAATTCAGTTTTATTCAGAAACGCATGTGAGGAGTCTGTCAAAATGAAAATTTTAAATGATAGAATCGGGTAAAAATCTTGTATTCATTGTAAATCTTTTGTAATCTACCATCATCCGTGATTATTTTTTTCAATACTCTTTGTAGAGTTTTATAAAAGACGTCACCAAGTTACTTCTTAAATATGACAAATAATTAGAGAATGAATCTATTGAAAGCGTTATCAGAAATATTTAGCGAATTAACCTAACCCGGATATAAAAGCAAGGGAGGGTACTGTGTGTTGCGCTTCATTATTATCTCCCTTGAAATATGTACGGAATTTCGGGTAGGTATTAACTGCACTCGATTAGCATTCGTACAGATTGATCTATCAATCAGCCTGGACATAATCATGTATTGGTTTTTAACAAATATTTGAATATATGAAAAAAACTTTACAAATTGAAAAAACAACAAAAGATTAAAATTGGAAAGGTCCCTGGTACAATAGTGAATTGCTAACCATTTTGCAAGAATTTATTTTACATTATCTTACATGCATTTATTGTACAATGACCGGACAGACCAATCATTGACTGTCATTTATATATTGCCAAATATGTGCCGTTTATAGGTGCTTGCCAAATAAAGGCTTTTTTAATGACTGCCAACTCATGATAAATCTAGACTGAACTATCAAAATGTTCAATAAATTAGTTCATAGCTGAGGTACGCAGCACAGTTCTACGAACTAATCTCTGTGTGCTTATTATTTTAATTACGACAGGTATACATATGTATATAATATAGATGTATTTATTGGCATATAATATATGACTTGATAATAATGTACCTCGTTTGCAGACAGGAGGGCGGTCTCAGTCCATGACGAATCCTTCAGAAGCGGCGACCAGGGATTTTTGTGACTGGATGAATGTTGTGGTAGGACATTGAAATTATATACCTCTACAAATGTATTCTGGCCCGACATTGGGTAGGTAAAAAAATATTGCCGTAAAACAAAAAAAAACTTAATCAGAAATAACCCTGAACAGATGAAACAAGCCATACAAGATTACCAATTCGAATGTTTCAATGCAACAAGTCAGACAAAATAATTCACATTAAACCAACTCAAAAGTTAAAACACGTCATGCTTTACAATTAAGAGCCATCATTGCAAGATTAAATTTGGGCTTTATTTCCAAATAAATTTTTCCACGACATCGTTTCTTTAAACATCGTTTTTTATTTACAGACAATGACAAGCCATATTTTTAATAAAATAACGGCGCAACTAGCAAAAAATGCCACACTTTAATAATTAGAAAATTAAGTTAATATCAAATGATACAGATGAGAGCAATCTAGAAACTAACAAGCAATCTGCACAAGCTAAAGATAAGGAATTTTGAAAGTGGTTATTGTTGATAAGTGTCCTTAATAGATCCACCGAAAATTCCATCTCTGCAACTACAGAAAACGAAACAAAAACCCCAAAATAATCTAGCAGTGGACTTGACCTCAAAGCAACAACTTTTTTCCTGTTTGATGACAATCAAGCATGGTAAATATTATTTTTTGAAACACTCTTGAGGTTTTAAATTTACCCCCCCCCCCCCCCAGATTCTTGGGTGGTTTCCAAAAGGAATCTGTAGCTTGTCTTTTTTCTCACATAAAAAGTTTTCCTACAACTTGAAATGTTTCCTAACAAACAAAAAATCCAACAATATGGAACAAAATAAACATTGCAGAAAAATGCAAAGAACGTACGACGGCTAACTTCAGGTCTTACTTGTAGCTTGTTGACATTATAGCTGTATTGGAGAGGAGCCAATGCAAGCATGAATTAAGTGTGGTCTTCAAAGCAGCAGAACTAGCTATTTGAAGAATTTGGACACCAGGAGTTTGGATAGCCTGGGGACAATGACAATGGTTTGGTAACATAACAGGTAAAATGGTTTATTCAACTGGCAATTTGTTGGATACAACCTTTAAATCTTATTAATGTTCAACTATTTAATAAAAGGTAACAATTCCATATGTCAACCATCAGACTTTTTGTAACTGTATGATGACAACCTGCAAAATGAGGCGTCCCTTTTATATAATGACCTTGACCGAGAAAGTAACTGAACACTTAATTGTCCAATAGGACCACTAAATACCAAATAAAATCACAAAACCTCAATCCTGGCGAGAAATAAGGAAATATCTATTGTAGAGGCAGACCAATCAAGCTGAAAAGAAGTTCCAGGTTCACTATACCCGTCAGATATGTAGTCTTCCTATAAACTCTTATTATGATGTCATCATGATCGCTATTTGTTATTAAGAGGTACAAAATCAAAATCATAAACGACAACAGGAACCAGATTGACCCAAAATGCAGACTTCCTCATTTATCAACAGGCTATCAAGATCACTTCTTGCAACAGTTAGTTAATTTAGGACGAACACACCATTTTCCCAAATAACAATGACCCTGACATCATTTGCAACAAAAAAGAAATCCCTCATTTCCCCTTCCCATACCTGAACAATTTAAAATAAAAAAGATTTAAAGAAAACACACTAGAACTGTAGCTACACTAACAACATAGAGCTAATTCAGCCCAAAGGTAAAATACGGACTACCACTTTCTATAATTGATACTTTTGAGCTGCTACCTTCCCAGCCGTCCCTAAAAAGTCAACATTATAGATACTTTGGGTTAAAGGTGGTATCTGACACTTTGGGCCAAAATAAACATCAAATTATTATGCAAATAATGTACAATTGATGTGAAAGTGGGTGTCCTAGAATTGTGTGGAAGTTGCTGTGTAAACATTGCATAAATGATTTCGCTGGGTAAATCTATGCATACAGCATTATTAGCTACAAAGCATAGTTATGGTAGCTTTTTAAAACCAGCCACAATAATTTTGGAACTGATTGGCCACAAACACAGGAATAAAGTAACATTTGTTCCCTTTTTCTGTAAGTTGTGTTAATACATTTTTCAAAATTATGTCAGTAAAGTATGTTTTTGGTCAGATTTAAAACCTAAAGTTTGAGGCTAACCACATTGCACCTAAAAATTAATTAGAACATGAAAACAGTCAGATTAAGTCTTTCATGGACTTCAGACTACTTAACCATTAAAACTGTGATCAAAAGACAAAACTGTACATTTGGCTTGCAGTTATTCCCCAATAGTCAAACACAATGGTTTGCTAATGCTACATGCATGAATCGCATATATGATACAAGAAAAAAGTCAGATACCACCATTAAATTTACCAATAATGAAATCAATCATAAATACATTAAACTGGACAATTATTTACGTTTTTCAAAAAGAGGTAAACGTTGCTGCCAAAAAAAAATTATTCTAAAAAATAAGAACATAAAAAATGATTTGCATTGACAAATTTATACAGGTATGATTGTTTTCATTATGTGGCCTGGGCACAGTTGGTTATGTGGGAATATATACCCTTGAATGAATGACTGGCTGTGTGGAAGTCACATGGGCAAAAGTTAGCTAATGAAAGCAATTTCAAAGACAGTACCCTTGAGTAAAATTTGTTAAGTGGTCACAAGGCAAATAATTGGCTAAGGAAATCATATCAATATTGAGCAATGTTAAGGGGTACGCATGTCTTGAGGGTGGCTAGAGGATACTTGATATACAACAAAATTTACATAATTTCTGACATTGCAAGTAATACAAAAACTGTCCTGCAAATGTGTTACGAAAAAAACAACAACCCACTAGACATTTTGTGCTGGGGCAAGTACTGAAAAAATCCCGCCGAGAAATGTACAAGATACACTTGTAAGAAATTTTGCATTTCTTATTACTTTAATTAAGGTGTTTGGCCATATTTACCCCCTCCCCTCCAAAAGACCCCTTCAATCCTACACTTTCCACAGGGTATAGGCCTGATTAGAATAGCTGTATCCTTGATGTAAATCAAGAAAAATCTGCTTTAGTTACTTAGTCCTATCACGTCAGTTTGCAGTAGACTACTTGCCGACTAGCCTGGTTTCAGCAGACGATGTTAACAACTATAGCATGATTTAAAATACATTTAATATGTCAAATTTTAAGATTCAGTAAACTGGACACAGGCTTGTGTTTTAAATATACTATAATCCACCACTGGCAGAACAAACTAAAGTATAAAAAGTATATAGTTCTTACATGAATTGGTCCAGCAATGGTTCAGTGAAACACAATACTGTAATAGAGGCCTTCCAGAGTTTGTTTTTAAATCATGTGCTGATCGAGACTAGTAGTCATTCTTTCACAGAAGATTTCTACTGTGCATCATTTACGTCATATTTTCGGTTAATAACTTAAACAAGACCATGTGTCTCTAACCTGTTGACCGTAGCTTTTAGTATGCGTTAATGTTATAACAAGGCCAAATGTACTCAACTGTGCGTTTGGCATCGAGACACAAGCTACTTGTTTAGCCTATCCTTGCACAATGATCCATTAATATTTCCATGCAGACAAAGCGCATGATAAAGTTTTGTGAAGATTTGGCCCCCAAAACTATAAGGGTGTTTTCTGGAGTGTTCTCAAACTTATATTTTCATAGTGACCTTATTTTTAACCTACACAAATCGGTTACAAAGTCAGCCAATATATTATGCAGTCAAAAATCCGGCCATAAATGTAGCCTCTAGTGGGTGCACACCCCCACCACCTCAATCTGACCTAGGAACAAACTCATTCAGGAGTTCATGCAAACACTCTGACCAGGTTTGTGGGATGTTGGAACATATACGGATCCTCTATGGTATTCATAAGATCCTTCAAGTTGATCTAGCGACCCACTTTTTAAACATACATGACCCAATTATCAACAAACCTGTGATTTTAAGCAAACACTCTGGCCTAGTTTAGTGAAAATTGGGCCATAAAGTCTTTGCTGCTCACAAGGTTTTTCTAGGATTTGAAATTATGATCTACCTTTTGACCCCACATGACCTAGTTACAAACTCCTCCACGATTTCATACAGACAATCATTCTGAACAATTGTGGTGAAAACTAAACTACACATTGGCCTCTAGTGTGTTCCTAGAAATTGTCCGACCTTTTGACCACACATAATAACCCAGTTAAGAACTCGGCTAAAAATTTGTGCAAACAGTCTGACCAAGTTTGATGTTTGTTCCATAAATGTGGCCTCTGATTATCACAATGTTATTCTAAAATGACATACCTTTTTTTATCAAATGTGAACTCAGTCACGAACTCATCCAAGATTTTAAGCAGATTACATTCTGACCAAGACTGGATGAAAACAGGCAAAATGTGCTAGGATGTCAAAAAGCTCCTATTGGCCACGTTGTGCTCTAGTAATCTAAATATTGGGAATGCCACGGAAATTGACATTTGTCGCAAAGATGCAGTGACCTTAAATATGACCTTGAGGGTTGTGATTGTAAAAGACACACCCAGAACAATAATACTCGTGAAAAATGGCTGTTAAGGCTGAGAAACTTGTAGCTGGGGTAGCCATGTACAAGGAATGGCTTTAAATATGTCCTTGACCGTAATGGTTGCGCCTGTAACTGTTAAGCACAACAACACACCATCAATATGCTACGATATAAAAAATGTGGACCGCTGCAGGAATGGATGTACAGCGAGACAGCTACATGCTGATCATTGTCTATTTACATTAGATTCTGAATGTCTTAGTGTGTATGTAGTTCAATAGTATAGGACTTACATGTGAGCGCATATAATATAACATTCAAAATATGAACAATTGGATGGACAAAAAACCCCACAAAGGGCAAATGAAATGTTGGCGCAGTTGCCATACAGCATTCCAATTTTTCTGTGTCCATCATTTAATCATCATTCTAGCAATTGACTAAACGCAATATCACTTTTGCCTCTGCGTTTTGTGCAATACCACACCCGCAAGGTGTATGGCTTGCAAACAGCTGCTGAGCGACATGTGCTTAAAAGGTGGTATCTGACAGTTTTAACAAACATTTCTTTCCTTTCCTAAAACACCTAAATAAACTGTTACCTAAACAGATCCTGCAAAATGTTTTTTATTGATGTCTGAGACCTTCATGAAAGTGAATTATTTCCTATCAAAGCCCCACATCACAGTTAGCCATTTTTAAATTAAGAAAACCACGTATTTTTGAGATCCCGTTATATCATCATCAAGGTCCTTCGCTCTGGCAACAATATTTATAGCAGAAAGCACAAACCTGCTTATTTATAGATTTGACAAGAATGAACATTTCCAGGAGTTTTACTGTCTAAAATGAAGATAGTGTTTGAAAATTTTCTAAGATTTGACCTAGTGATCTACCTTTTCACTTCATGTGACTCAGTTACGAACTCCTTCAAGATTTCATGTAAATATTCTGGCCAAGTTTGGTGAAGATTGGGCTAGAGATGTGGCCTCTGGTGTGTTCACAAGATTTTTCTAAAATTTGACCTAGTGACCTACTTTTTGACCCCACGTGACCTAGTTAAGAATTCATCCAACGAAATATTATGCAGGCAAACATTCTGATCAACTTTGATGAAGATTGAGTAGTAAGTATGGTTTTTAGCGTGTTCATAACTTAAGGTTTTCCTAAAATTTGACCTCTTGTCCTAGTTTTTAACCACAGGTTACCCAATAATGATCTCATCCAAAATTTCATGCAGACAAACATTCTGACCAAGTTTGATGAAGACTGAATAAAAACTGTAGCTTGAACTCAAGCAAAATTGTTGATGCCGGACGAAGGGGAATCAGAAAAGCTTACCTTGAGCATATTGTGCCTAGGTGAGCTAAAAGGCAAATTCATCAATGTCTTGACAAATTAAGTAACACGAATGTGTTTATTATTGGCTGTAGACCTGTTGTGTAATCTCTGATAAAAGGCTCAGAGTATACCCAAAATACCAAATTTGACATTGGACTTAACAATAAAGGTGAATGTTATGCATGAGAGCCCACTGATTAATTTCTGAGTGAAGACTTTGCAGCGACGTTCTAAACATGCAGCCAATCATAAATCTTTGTCTTGTGAATGTTCAGAAATTGGATTAAGCATACTCTTTTACATTTTACTTTTATGTTTAAAAATCCTAACATCTCTAAAAGGACCTTTGAGTTCTAAGATTGAAGGCTATTTTATAACTTATCAACATGGCCCACATGGAAACGCGGGCAAAAAAAAAAAAAGGGCAATTGTGAAAAAGTTTCAGCATGATTAACTTCCTTCAAGTTTGTTTTGGAATAGAAACTATAAACAACTGGAAACTAAAAACGTTACTGTATCAGTATTACAATTAAATAATTTTGTATAAGAAACAAACCTTTGTAAATACCATGCACTGATATTTAAAGATATATTTCTAGTTTAATGAACATTTTAAATCAGATTTAAGATCAGTTATGTTTTAATTCAAGAGGCCAAGGCAAAATAAAGAATTTTTTTTTTCACCAAAAATTTATACTTAATTAAACAAGAGGGCCATGATGGCCCTTAATCGCTCACCTGATGACACAGGCTTTACGTAGGCTCAAATCGGGCATTAAGTAATTAAGAGTTATTTACTTTAGAAATCTTTGGTGAAGATTGGACCATTAGTGTGGCCACTGGGTTAATAACATTTTCTAGAATTTTACCAAGTAACCTACTGAATCCACATGCCTCACTTCAAAACATATGTAAGATTTCATACTGGCAAACATGATTGTCAAGTTTGGTGAAGACTGGGCCATCAATGTAGCCTCTTAAGTGTTTTCACAAGCTTTATCTAAAATTTAACCTAGTGACCTACTTTATGACCCCACGAGACCCAATAACGAACTCATCCAAGATTTCATGTAGACAAACATTCTGACAAAGTTTGATGAAGATTGGCCTATAAATAGGGCCTTTAGTGTGTTTACAAGCTTTCTCTAAGATTTGACCTTGTGACCTACTTTTTGACCCCACGTGACCCAGTTACGAACTCATCCGAGATTTCATGCAGACAAACATTCTGACCAAGTTTGGTGAAGATTGGGCTATAAATGTGGCCTCTAGTGTGTTCACAAGCTTTTTCTAAGATTTGACCTAGTGACCTACTTTTTGATCCCACGTGACCCAGTTACGAACTCCTCCAAAATTTCATGCAGACAAACATTCTGACCAAGTTTGGTGACAATTGGGCTATAAATGTGGCCTCTAGTGTGTTCACAAGCTTTTTCTAAGATTTGACCTAGCGACCTACTTTTTGAACCCACGTGACCCAGTTACGAACTCATCCAAGATTTCATGCAGACAAACATTCTGACCAGGTTTGGTGAAGATTGGGCTATAAATGTGGCCTCTAGTGTGTTCACAAGCTTTTTCTAAGATTTGACCTAGTGACCTACTTTTTGTCCTCACGTGACCCAGTTACGAACTCATCCAAGATTTTATGCAGACAAACATTCTGACCAGGTTTGGTGAAGATTGGGCTATAAATGTGGCCTCTAGTGTGTTCACAAGCTTTTTCTAAGATTTGACCTAGTGACCTACTTTTTGAACCCACGTGACCCAGTTAGGAACTCATCCAAGATTTCATGCAGACAAACATTCTGACCAAGTTTGGTGAAGATTTGGCCATAAATGTGGCCTCTAGTGTGTTCACAAGCTTTTTCTAAGATTTGACCTAGTGACCTACTTTTCGACCCCACGTGACCCAGTTACGAACTCATCCAAGATTTCATGCAGACAAACATTCTGACCAAGTTTGGTGAAGATTGGGCCATAAATGTGGCCTGTAGTGTGTTCACAAGCTTTTTCTAAGATTTGACCTAGTGACCTACTTTTTGACCCCACGTGACCCAGTTACGAACTCATCCAAGATTTCATGCAGACAAACATTCTGACCAGGTTTGGTGAAGATTGGGCCATAAATGTGGCCTCTAGTGTGTTCACAAGCTTTTTCTAAGATTTGACCTAGTGACCTACTTTTTGACCCCACGTGACCCAGTTACGAATTCATCCAAGATTTCATGTAGACAAACATTCTGACCAAGTTTGGTGAAGATTGGGCTATAAATGTGGTCTCTAGTGTGTTCACAAGTTTTTCCTAAAATTTGACCTCGTGACCTACTTTTTGACCCCAGGTGACCCTATAATGAACTCATCCAAGATTTCATGCAGACAAACATTCCGACCAAGTTTGATGAAGATTGGATAAAAATTGTGGCCTCTAGTGTGTTCACAAGGTAAATGTTGACGCCGGACGACGAACGCCGGACGAAGCAGTATCACAAAAGCTTCCCTTGAGCACGTTGTGCTCAGGTGAGCTAAAAACACAACATCTTTCTCTAGTTTTTGACCCGTCTGCTTTATTTAAGAGATACAGACTTTGCTGGCTTTTTACATTTCTGTTCTCTTAAGCATACAATGAAAATGTTAATGAAAGTTGGAAGGAAATTCTGTCATTCTATCACCGTCTTGTATGAGCCAGTCAACGTCATCTATGCTTTAGCCAATTCACATTATGTTAGGCGCAAGTCATTAAAGGCTGGTTATCTTTAACATTGAAACGAAAGGGCCTAAATGTGCCTATCTTAACAGGATGTAAATTGGTTCAAACGTATATACTGGCATATACAAAACTGGGAAAGAAAGACATCATTTCCTTTTCAGTAACATTGTTATTGTATTCTTATCAATAAAATGAAAAGCTACCAATAATAGGTGTGAATTTCTCTTGTTATAGGCCTAATATTAATGAAAAAAGGTATCTCCTTCAAATGTTGGACATACTCTTCCGTAAATTGTATAATGAATGAAAGCTGACCAAAAGTACATTCCCAGCAAAATAAACATTAAAGTGCTATTAAAAAGTTTGGAGATAACCGCCATCTTTCTCGAACATTACCATACATGTGTCTAAAATATTTAATTCCCTTTAATATTTGCAATGCCCTGTATTTTTTTTGGTAAGCAGCCTGTTTATGATTAATACTTAAAAATAAATGTTTCCATGACCTCTTGTCAAGTCTCAAAACACTGTGAAGCTGACCCTTCCTTAACAGATTTCCAACTATGTAATATTTTCACTTAATAATTCGGATATGAAGCCTAACACCTGAATAGATCTCTAACATTAATCTACAATGTTCCAAAATCCTGCCTCACTGTCAAACCCTGCCAAAAATACAAGACCAGAACCTCCAAGAAAGAGCAGCATTACCAGTCATCAAGAAACAACCCGAAACTGTGACAATGGATAATCTTAAACAACAGACATAAAACCTCAGTCTTAAGCATGTGAACTGTACAATGTTTGTGTATGTGATTCAAAAGAATTTGGCATAAAGGGTAAGTGTACATTATAACTGTGATCCCTGCTGAATTAATGTCCTCCATTATGTGCTGCATCCTTGCTACTGCATCAACAAACATCTCTACCACATGTCTTCAGGCTGAAATAGAGAACTGCAAAAAATCCAAACAAACATCCTCCTTATTGGAGGTCTTAAATGCAATGAACTTATGAAGCAAATTCACTGCAGAACTATCTTTAAACGTAAGCAATACTTTTGAGAAAATACCACATGTGAATCTAGAAAGAAAGATTTGATTTCTTATAAATTCTACATTTCATGCCATTCACTCCTTTTCAGTAATACACCAGGTATTTAGTTATTTCTTGTGTAATCATTTCCATTTAAGGGCAAAAACATCAAGTTGCCCGGTAAGCCTGGCATTTCAACATTTAACTAGTTAAAGAAAATTAAACGATTTATGCAAAACAAAATGCCACACATCAGCCCCATGCCCTGCAAATTGTTTTTTGAAATACATCGTGGCAACTCTTACACTACGCCACGGATGCCCCTCCTGTGGGTGCACGTCCGAGTCAGGGAGGAAACTTCTTTGCTGAGGTCTTCCAGCTGACCTGCAGTGCACAGATGGTACTGTGCCCAGAAATTTGTCTTGTAACTCTACCAATTATGACTGAATGCCATTAAAATAATCATAACCATTGTGTTACAATTTATCTACACCCCTCATACAACAACATTGAAAGTTAAAAAATGAGTCTGAAAAAGACCAGTGACTTAATATTGGTCTAAAAACAATTTATGGCTTATGTTTTTTTGTATAATTATTAAACAATGACAAATAATAACTTTGAACATTTTTTTCTTAAAAAAATACCACCTCCAATACAATGTCCTGCAGCACCATAAATAGACACCTGCTGACAGCTCCAGGGCAGATTCTGCATCTGAAACAAGTGTAAATAACAGCACAGAAAAGGGGAATATTTGTGGCTACCTTATTGTTAACAAATGTAATGATTAAATACTTTTTACCTGCATCAAAAGCAAATAAAACAAAACAAGCTGAGTATGATCTTTTTCACCTTTATTTAAGTTCACCAAGACATTTTGAGTCTTAATCAATACCAGGTGAATAATGATATGGGTTAAACAGATAAAAGCAAACTACACTGAGTAAACAATAAATTGTATACCTATGAAATGCACTTTAATTATAAACCAAAATATTACATATATATCAATGATTAATCTATATGACCTTGCATCAGACTACTTGGTTCAAGCCCTAAACTAAAGACACATGTATGCTTTGGTGCAAACAATCTCCGAACCATTCCTATTTAACTGGTTCTACCGAGGAGCTTAAGATTCAAAATGGACAAATTATTCCCTTTAAGATATTCACAATCAACCATAAAATCAAAAATTCAATTTTGAAAGGCATGCTCCATATCTCTTATTCGTGCACATACACTATTTTTGTGCATGCATAGCTCAAATATTTGAAACTGTTAAAAGCTGAATGTCAGTGAATGAGTCTCTCAACCAAAAGACAAATCTTTTGAAGGACAAGATTTTAACATACAAGCATCGTAGCGATGTCCAGCTATGTTGGTGGAGGATGATCGTAAACAGATGTCTAGGCAACACCACTTGCACACTACAGCTCAGAAGGAAGAATATTTCACATTAAGTCCTTGACTTGAACTAATGTGGCAAGAGACTAAGCAGTCAGAGGAGCCACCAGAGGATTCTCCTACTATGCCACAGGTGCCCCTTGTTGTGCTTTGGCCAATGAAACAATAATAGACAATCTGTTGCCTTCAAATATTTCAAAACTAAATTGAACATTTTTTTTAAACAAAGGAACTTTTATAATAAATGAATTTAAGTGAGTTTAACTCAAATGGAAAGGTCAAAATAATAATTGTCATAAAAATTGTTTTACTGTATCTGTACAGTAATGAGTTTTACTTGGCCAGTGGTTTAAACATAATTTGTCCATGAATTTTGGATCTACAAAAATGCCAGTCAGTGTAGTAGGAAAAAAAAACCCTGAAAATAAAGGTGAGAATAAAAAAATGTTTCTTAAAATGACAGTTCAATGCTTTATCAACTAAGCATATGCATCTTTGCATATGGATGTTTTATTAGTATTGTAGATTGCAACTGGCCAAATCATTTCTATACATCAACTATGTTAGAATTTTGATGGTTTTTAACCTGTGCTTATCAATTTATTTGGATTTAAGTATGACCCATGAAAAAAGCAATCACTTTTTTTTTGGTGCAAATCTTCTGTGCCATTACTGCTTTATTTTACTTTAATAATAATAAAAAAAGAAAAAGTACAGTACAACTTTGATCACTTATGGCACATTTAAAAAACGGTGGTATTTTTATCTTTGAAAATGGACAACAAAAAAAAGGAAAAAAAAACTTGAAATAATATATGTGCCAAGTAGTAATAAAAATTGTATTCAAGAGTAGTTGCAACATTGACATGTAGCTCATCACTAAAAAAACTTGAAGCTATAAACTAACATGTTTTGAATAGAACCAAATGTGCTATCAAAGTTGTCAAGATCAATCACACGCTTCATATTCCTTCTACCAAGGTACATAAACTGCAGGTGATAAAATGTTTATTGGGTTTATCGTCCCACCAACATTATTTCAGTTATCTCGAGACAGTGTCCACTTGAAGCAGATATAGTGCTGCCTTCACTGTGTATAGCATGCCATGAACACCTGGCATAAATACCACACCCAGTCACATTATCCTGTCACCGGGTCAACCAGTTGTGGAACTACCCTTGTATTTGATTGAGCGTTAGCAAGGGAGCAATACCACAACCATTTTTACGACTGGTATATTGCTGCCCAGGATTGAACCCGGGGCCTCCTGTAGCTGGATCCGTCACTCTACCAATTGCAGTACCAGGTCTGGTACGTTGAGAAAATGCGTTCATGCAAAATGGTTCGATAGCAATACTATTTAAATAAAAGTAATGATGTCAGTATTTATGCTTTAATATTGCCCACACAAATCCTCTTAGGAGTGTTACAGGCAGGGAATATATATATTGGACGACCTTTGATGTTTTACATGCTTTTTTTGTATTAACAATCTTTCTAAACTGTCCACTTCCATGGTAGAATCAGCACTCAGGTACAGTAGTAGCTGCCAGGGGTAATGCATAATAAAACACTGTTTAGATTGGAGCTTTAACCCGAGACTCAGTGAGTTCAAAGCCTTACAATTTCAATCATAATGACATGCAACAAAAACAGATGAAAACAAGATCAACATTATACTTATAGAAGACAATTTTAATATACTTAAACCTGTTATATTAAAATGCTTAATAATAACTGAATGTAAGACATGATGATTTGCACCGACTTTTAAACAAGTAGTAAGGGATACAATTCTTTGTCTTTTCTCAACAGATCCTTATACATTTCATCGTATGTGGTACTGAAGTCGTAGATATTGGGCTGGTTTGGGGCTGGGCCAGGCAACTTCACTTGATTTCCAGTTCCAAACGATCTTACATTGAAACCTTTCTTGCTGAAATAGAGAAATAGAACCGTTTTTATGTCTTTCAACTATAATGGCTCATGTTCATACTTTCATAAAACTTTAAACTAGTCACCTGTGTTAAGTAAATAATAGGCTTCTTGATCCAGTTTACATAATTTAAACAAGTTACTAATGTATTTATTGAAAGACTGCAATTAATTAACATTTAATTTTACAAATTATCAAAAAAAATACTACAACATTATATAATTTAGATTTGTTCACAGTGCAGTAACCATTAACCACGTATTGACTAATTCAACTACCATATCTAACAACTGCACTGCGGACTGGACCCTTCAGTGGTTAGTTATGGACTTGTCACTATCTGAATACTATTGCTGCCTTTCATTTTTTTGTCAAATGCTTTGTTATGGTTTCAAGATGAGTTAACCATGTGCAGTCAAGAGAATGTTAAGCTTCATAGACAAAAGTTTAAAAGTGTCATCACTTGCAGAACTGCATGATAACATTCATGATTTGATCTAGTGAGCAGAGCAGTGTAATGGTTTTTTTTAATATTTTATACAGATTTGCTTTTAATAACTCTTTATCTGAAACAAAATTTAGGGTCCTATTATATACAGCCACACAAAAGTTGACGCAGTCTAACAGAGAGACCTCAAAAAAAGACCTTGTATGGAGCAACTGTTAACAAAGAGATACATCCGTTTTATTTTTTGTCAATGACATCAGCACCAATGAGGAACTGACCATCGAAAAAAAAATCTAGAATGTAAACCCAATCCCCGCTTAAAGTTTAATCACAAATAAGACAAAACACAATAACGAATCGTCTTCATAGTCTTTATTTCTGTTATACCTCAAACAACTGTGAGCTTCCATACTTCTATTTTGGTTACTAGAACAAACGACTGCAATACGATATTCAGCCATGATCAACCAGGGATGTTTCTGTCAAACCTAAATATGTACAATTAAACACAACACACAATTAAAGTCAACAAAAGTACAAAAAATGTCTTCTGTTTAATTAATTAGGCAAGATGGAATAGGATTTTATTTGGCTTAGTTTCTACGAGACAAATTTATTTACAAATATGCATTTCCGGTGTATAAATGTTACACTTTACAAATTAGTTAATTTAACGAAATTTTTTTCTTTCATTTTTAAAATTATCGTTATTTAGCGTTGCCCAAAACAAAATCAATCATTATTAATCTTAATAACTGTTAAAAACGAAGACGCTGCTTTTTATTGTGTTGCAGTACCTAAATTGTCATACAAAATAACCGTGAAAATACCACACCAATTCTATCACCGAAAAGGTTTACAGCTATCTCGTACCCTAGACGTCTCGTACTTGGCTGTCTCGTACCATCGAGCAATGATGAAGTATGTTTAAAGATACTATTTACTATGGAACTGACTCTTCTTTATTTGTTGGATTTGTTTGACATTGTTGTGCAGACGTGTGGATACATCAATTGGGAAAGAATTACTTTATAATCAGTGTTTAATCAATCTCTTAATTTGAATACAGACGCTCATAATCGTTTATTAACCACGTAATTGAATTATTACGGACACAATAAATAATGTTACAAAATTATTTTTAAGTTTATTATTTGATGGTAACACCAATCATTTGGAAGCATAGGACTTCATTGTTTAACGACAAAAGAAAATGTTCGAACCAATAATATTATACCATTAGAGAGTGAATGCAGTTATGTGCAAAATAACGAATCGCTTATTTTGGTATTTTAATCATTCGGTCTCGCACACTTTGTAATCAGTTATATTGTAGACGGCAGGTATGATTAAAGAGGAAAATTAATGAATTGCGCTGATTAGCAATCCAACGTGTGAATCTTGATAGTTTGCATGAATAAGTAATAAAGATTAAGGGCACCAATTAAGAAACGTGTGAACTAACAATCACAAGTTAGTATACCAATTTTAATAGTTCATCTTATTAGGTGATCAGCGATGAATTGCAAGTGCATTTTATTTAAAAACTGTATATGCGTTTTAATCATAATTTGATGAATAAAAAAACCCACACACATACAAATAAAAATGTGCATGTTTGTTTATTATAAAACAAAAACAAGCAATATACATCTTGATATATGAAGATAAATAATTAATTTTATACAATATAAAGAATTTTAAACGTAACTTATTCAAAATCAGCAAACAAAATTTCATTACTAAAAACGAGATCGCAAAGTGATTACACTCTGTAGTTTTTTTGTTCATCAAAGGATAGGTTTGCCACACATAATTATCTTTTTTATTCCGTTTTGTACCCCAAGTTATCGCTCTATCATATCAATCAAGCCTAATCTATTTGCTGGTTACGAGACGACCGACGTCGGGTACGAGATGTCTTTTCCAGGGTACGAGACAGCCTGTCGATTGGAAGTTACGAGACGTCTATGGTACGAGATAGCTGGCTCCCAATGAAATTCCGTTATAGGTTACGAGCGCATAATATATAAGCTAACAAGCCGTTTGTTTAGTTTCATTTTTGAAAGAATCCGAGATAGTTTTAACATAATAATTGTCGATCGATTTCATAGCAAATAAGCTTGTTACTTTTTGTGTATTGATGAAGAAATTAAAGTTTCATACATCAGTTTGGCCCTCAGATGAAAAATAAATCGTCGGCTTGTAACCATTACTTCTTTGAAGCGTTGTTCCACCATTTTCTTCATATGGACGTCTATAATGGAGCGAATAAAAATGCGATATTTTGTTTACTTTTTTATTGACATTTTCTCTCATAACATGAACAGATGATAAAGACAAGTCTATTCTATTGTGACTGGTATGTTTATTATGAATTGTCACCTCTTTTTAAATTTACGGCTGTATTTTCCAACTCACCGCCTGAAAATAACGATTGTTGGTGCACGTGAGTCAGCTGCCTATTTAAAAAAGGCCAACTAAATTAATAGTTTCATTACAAGATTGACGATGAGCTAAACAACGTTAACAAAGGAAGATCATTGCATTCTAAATTATCTGCCCAAAATGTTATTGCACTATATGTCTCATACTTGAAAAATGCAGAATAAATCGCCATCCAGGACACATGTCTTGCTGGAATGGCAGGCCATTATTTATGTTAGTAAAAATAATGTGGTAAAAAAATAGCTTGGGAATAGAAATATCTGTTTTCGCACTGCGGCATCAAAGATGCAAGAAAATTGATGCCAACACAAAGAAATAGATAACGTGAGTCATAATTTACTAAATGTTAGTCTGTGTATTTATCTGGATGTTATCATTGAAGAAGACGTTTCTCTCTAGCAAATTGATGAGATGTCAATCTACTGCATTGCCAAATATGGCATTTTCAATATATGCTCAAAATGCTCACACCTTGGGCAAGTTTGCTTTAAAAATATGCCTGGATGTCAGATGTCTGCGAAGCGTTTCTTTTCACAGTGCAGACCTGAGCTACGCCTTCATTGTAATTTCTGTCGAATAGCAAATACTGGGATCCACTCTTCGTTGCGACATCTGTCGTTTGGAGTGCAAATAGAGGCTGACATTGTTTACAGCATCCTCCATACTGGTAAACCTTTGCATGAAGGTTTCATTGTGTATCCTCATTCTGGACCATCTGCATTCCGGACCATCATTTTGGACCATGTTATAATCATCCTGGACCACTTTGGTCGTCATCCCAGACAATATAATAATCATTCCCGACCGTATATATTTGATTTATTAAATAATAATCAGAACTTAGGAAAGACGTCTAAATGATGTAAGATCAAACTTAATAGGCGTATGTTTTTGTGTCAAAAGTTGTTTAAAACACCTGTCCTAAACAAAACATATTGTTTGTTTTAGCAATTGGGTAAGTTTATAATTGTGTATATTAAGTTGGACAATATATAGGCTAAGAAAATATTTTGTTTATTTTGACATGGAAATGGCTATTTTGTTTATTTTGACATGGAAATGGCATCCAATAATCAAGTCCGTAAATCAAAGAAGACATTATGCAAAATGCATTATGTAAACACAGGCGTATTGGCGGCACACTTTTATCAGTACACTCAGCGGTTGTTCACACATCTTTTTATTACTGTTGGTTGCTGATTAGTGTATTGCATCAGTATTTTACATGTCAATAAATCACCTCATGCGTATTGTTGAGATGCCTGAATATTCAAAGGGTTATACTTTTTAAAAAATAGTTTCGTGATTTAAAAAAAAATTACAAATTAGATTTGGGTCCACAGGTGAGAAAAAGTACATATACAATATATATTTTATTAACTTTCTTAAAAGGCATTTAGCAGACTCTTCGTTGATCTTTCTTTCTTCGCATACTCATCCTTCCCCCTCCACACACACACACAGGTGTTGCAGTCTTCCTTCTGTCTTCCTTGTGGCCTTCCTTTAAAGATGTCTCATCTTCTCTTTCACCAGTTTCAACTGTGTGGGTAGCAGACTGGCCTCCTAAAACAACAGCTCCGTCAGGAGGTAGAAGGGCAGGTTTGCCTTCTTAGCCTTCCTGTTAAGGCGAGCATGCCAGCCTTCCACATCGTTGTTCGTTCGTATGCTGCGCCCATACATGCTCCATGACGTGATGTCCCAAATGGCGCTTTCAGTCCACGTTGATTCTACGTACGAGAAGAACGTCCGTAAAGTGGACAACTAATCAATTAAAATGATTGTACCAATTAACCAGAAAGTTTGCGCGTTTGACTATATCTACTGTATGCATGCAATTTTCTGTTACACTAATCAGTAACCGACAGTAATAAAAAGAGGTGTGAACAACCGCTGATTGTACTGATAAAAGTGTGCCGCCAATACGCCTTTGTTTATTTTGTATAATGAGGTGTTATTTGATTTAGGGACACAATTTGCAAATTAAAGGTGAAACGAGGTTTTGCTAAGACCTTGGTAATATACGTGTTAAATCTTAGATCTATCTATACTTTATATCTAAGTTCATGATGCATATTTCATTAATAAAATAAATATGGTCCGGAATGATTATACTTGTATTATTATATGGTCCGGGATGACGACCAAAGTGGTCCAGAATGATTATAACATGGTCCGGAATGATAATCCGAAGGGTAATCCAGGTTTCATGACCGGCTTCTACGTCCAACAGGCCCTGGCAGAATCTGTCTATAGCCTGTTGGTTGCAGTAATCCTCTGAAATATGTAAAGTAGATCTTAGAGGAGAAAATAATCCTGTCCCTAACGGGGATTCGAACCAGGGATCTTCAGATCAGTAGGCTGTCACTCAACCACGTCGCTAAAGGGTTAACCCAACAGCAAGGCTGTTGGAAGTGTCTATATGCACTACATATGGTAGAATGCATCAGTGGCCAACTGATGCACCCTATCAGCCCAATCTTCCAGAGCTTCGCCTTTGGTTTGAATTGCTGTATTAAATTTGGCTTGTGCAGATGCTGGAATTTCTGCACCGAAGCGACGGTCTATTTTTAGCATTAAATTGGTGAAGGTAATACTTGGTTCACACTTCATCAATCTTGCACAGAAATCAAGCACTTTTCCAGTCAGAACATGAAGCCGTGCTATCTTCCGTTAGCTCGTCCAATCCATGGCCTCCGCATAATGCAGAAATTTTAACTGGAAAGACTGCCAAGTGCCTCTACCATCATATGCCATACCTATAGCAGGTAGAGTTCTTCGTCTTTCAGGTAATTTGCTTAGACGCTCAGGGATTGAGTTCCCTTGATTGCCTGTATCTGCATTTTTCTGGACTAATTGAATCATTGTGGATTTTAACAAGTTAGGCCCAAAGAGCCTGATTCGTGCTTCCTCTCCAATCGGTTCACTCTTTGGTACTCTCGGCCAAAGAATTGAATAATTTTGATTTAAATCAGAAACTGATTTGTGCAAGAAATGACCTAATACATCCCTTCTCTCTATCCCAGCAATTGAACTGAGACGGGTATCAATTGCCAAGGCTTGGACTTCCTGGACAGCAGTAAAATCTGCATTTGGCTCGTAGTCTAATCTTGACAATATATCCTCTGGCAATTGTCGTCTAGCAAGAACTTCAAGTAGTTCTTTATCGATATTGCCATGGAGCTGCCTTAAAGAGACTATTGTCCTTGCCAGTGATAGCCCAATTCCTGGAATTGACATCAACTCCATTTCGCTAAGTTAAGAAGAAAAAATAAATAATTAACTAATTGAAATTTGAGGAGTTCAGGATGGTCCGAAGGAATTTTTTTTTTAAATTCTTTTACAAATTTCCCGCCAAAAGCGTCAAGACAAAAAATGGTTGAAAATGTTCACAAATTTTCACAAGCATTTCCAATTTTAAACTTCTGACACCAATGAAGTGTTGCTTACTTTTAAAGTATGAACTACTGCTACTAGTAATGAGAGTATGTACCTACCTGTCTATGCGGGGCCCTTGTTCTGTGATTGTTGTGTACTGCAGTACTGTCTGCTTTTGGAGATCTTGTATAATATCTCTCTCCTGACTGACTGATAACTGGTTTATTTAAGGGTCAGCACATACATTTGTATTTTATCGTGACCCTGTCATGTTGTGTAGCAGAGTGGTATTTTAGCATTTTTTAATTTAGTGTAATTACTTTTGCTTTTAATTTAGTGCAGTCTGTTTATTTGGTCTTCACATCTTTTTTTATACCGAGTGATTCTATTTTGAACCACGCTGGTCAGTCCGCTGCCAGTCGTCAACCTAACTGCTTACTTACAGCAATATCACAAAGAGTGAGAGATAGAGAGTCATAGGACCCATAGTCCTTGACGTACATGAGGAAGAAATATATAAATAAGAAAAGTGTAAAAAAAACTGTGTTGGATCCTCACTCACCCCCACCCCCAACCAATGTTACAGTTGACCTACCATGACTTTAAAGAGTTGTGACCAATGTGCCAAATAGTGGGCCTCTATCAGGTTTCCAATTTCGGTTACCTACTTACACAGTGTTCGAAATTCGCGGTAGCCCGATAGCCCGAGGCTACCGAATTTCAGCAAGGGCTACCGATTTTCCACAGATACTAGCCCGACCGGGCTACCGTTTTTTTTTCTGATGTTATTCATAAATTCATGCCAAAAACCGCATAAAACATTGGGTTTTGCATACGATTTCTCATCAATAGACGCTTATTGTTCAAGATTGCATCATGCATGAACGGTGCGTGCATAGTTCAATAAGCGTCCAGATTGAGTCTAGATTGAGGAACGCTTATTAAATATGAACCTGATCGATTGTGTAGTCAGAGTCGAGGAAGAATCGTATTGTTTTAAATACCATTTTTTTTTTTTAAAGTAATAGGTACTTGTCAGGACACACTCGTGCAATAGACGGAAACTTTCATCCATGCAAAATTACATGTTGAAGACGAATTTAAACTGAAACACTGATTTGAATTGAAAGAAAACCGGGTTTTCCATTAAAGACTTTCAATCGAGCATGCCCAACAACTAACAAACAAACAAAAATGGCGAATTTTTTAAAATATTTTGACGGTGCGAAACCGGGTTCAAAGCGTAAGGTAGACAGCCAAGGATCAAAGCAAGACAGCAAAAAGCTGTATGAGGCAAAGCGTGAACGAGAATTTCAGTCTTCGTGGCAGAAAAGTAGGCCATGGCTATTTTACCAAAATGGTAAAATGGTCTGTAAATGGTGTACTGACATGAATCCCGACAGTGATTCATCCTTTGTAAAAGGGTGTGAACTCATAAGACTTGATTCTGTCAAGCCGCGAATAAATTGTTTGAAAACATGACAAACATGTGTTTTTTTTGGTTCTTTTAAATGTGCAAAGAATCATGCAATATATGATATTTCATGATGTCTTAGTTTGGGCTAGTGAAATTTGTGTCGGGCTAGTAAAATTTCTTATCTGGTAGCCCGAATGGGCTAGTAGATTCAAATCCGAATTTCGTACACTGCTTACATAGTTAACAAGTTAAAATAGATGAATAATTTCATAATTTAGTCCTAACATAAGGTGAATGTTTGAGTGTGTAAATTTCACCGCCTAACTTTTGCCCTAGGTTCACCTTATAGTTATAAGGCATTGGACCCCCATTTGACCCCAATATGGGGTGTTTAGTTAAAGTTTGTTTGGTGTCTATAAGTTTTGGTTTTAGGTAGACCTCTTCCAATTTGTTAAAATGAAATTGTTGTTGGAAGGGGTCCTCCTATCCCCTTTTCCTTTTTTGGTAGTCGTGGGTGTATTTTTAAGTGTGTAACTTTGCCTATTTAACCGAGTAATCATGTCTGGACGACCTGGGCCCGATCGCCCCTAAATCATTCTCCTTATTGTACACTTTCGTTCGTACATACAAGAAGAACGTCCTCGGCTATTGCAGGAAAGAGAGTAAAACGTTCATGTATAAGGAATAGCTTGCTTTTTACATTTTATGAACGTTTTACTCTAGCCTGAAAAGGAAGTTACATGGGTTATCTCTCTCCCAGACAGTCCAATCTATTTATAGACCGAGGCCCCGCATTGTCTGCGGGTCCAGTCAGTCCTAGTCTCAGTTACAGTCCCAGTCTGTTAGCCATCCACTTCATTCCTCTTGTCAGGATATTCATTAATATTAGTTGAAATTTCAATAGGACATGCAGTGATTCACTATGAATAGAATATAAAAGGATTTCCAATTCCTTTGCAACAAGACAGTCATGGTCATCTGCATTTTAGCACAGAAAATCTTCATGCCACTAATCTTGGAACATGTGTTTAATTTTTTGTCATACCTGCAGTCTCTGTATGGCTTGAATTTCCCTTTCTGACCAGTTTCAGGCTTATACAATTGAATGAAAAAATGATTTTGCCGGTGTTATTTAGCAGATAAAGTGCTTACACTTTATATTGCTATAATGCCACGGCGCTCTGAATTTATGGATAAGTAATTTAAAGACCCAGAAACAAGTGGTTAGCGTGAGGATTTTTACTGAATATACTACTTTTAATATATTTATTTATTGTAGCTCATGAACAAATTCACAGAACATGTATTTCTTTTTGTTATATTTTTTTATAAATTACTTCTCTTACCATACATATTGTCCTAGTAAGGGAGATCATTTCCACTAACCTCCTTGTACTGTAATCTTTAAATTTCTTAAGTATACCCTCACATCTGCCGTTCGACACTTTGGTAGTTAACAAATATAGGGATAAGATAAATTTGATCAGAGTTCTTGACTGATTTCATTCTCAAAAGTACTGGACAGAGTTCTTGACTGATTTCATTCTCAAAAGTACTGGACAGAGTTTTTGACTGATTTCATTCTCAAAAGTACTGGACTTCTTAGCGCAGTTGGCAGAGCATCGGATCCAGGTACAAGAGGTATGGGTTCGATCCCAGGCCTCGACAAACCAAAGTTGTTAAAAATGGTAGTGGTATAGCTCCATTGCTAACCCTCAAGCAAATATAAGTGTAGTTCAAGTGGAGAATGTCTCCAGATAAATACTGCTGGTGGGAGATATACCCACAAACAGTTTTATATACCTCCTAAACACTTTTAGGGATTTGTTGGAAACAAACTTTAAACAAGAGTATCTTGATATAAAAAGCATTATACTACCAATCTTAAGTTAACCACGAACAACTCAGACAGAAAATTCCACTTGGTCTGGTAATGAAATTTCCTGTGGCGGGCTAGTCAGGCTTACGATTTCTGCACATCAACACTTGGAATACATTGCTAGAATAGAAAAAGTCAACTTTTTGGAATAAATTAACAATGTTTTTATAAATCCACAAAATATGAATCATGGTAATAAGTTACCAGCTTCCATCTATTGTTCTTGAAATATAGTTCAAGCTGTTTGTCTATTTTCTGTTGGACCTATATGCAAAAGACATTAACATTGATGTTGATCTTTTCAGCTAAGCTAAATCGATTAGAATGGACGGGGGTGTAGCAGTCCATTCTCAGGACCAAGGCTTTTTCCACATGCCAAAACTCATGGTAAGCTGTTTTCCACATGTCAAAACTCAGGGTAAGCTGTTTTCCACATGTCAAAACTCATGGTAAGCTGTTTTCCACATGTCAAAACTCATGGTAAGCTGTTTTCCACATGCCAAAACTCATGGTAAGCTGATTTCCACGTGCCAAGGCTCATGGTAAGCTGTTTTCCACATGCCAAAACTCATGGTAAGCTGTTTTCCATGTGCCAAAGCTCATGGTAACCTTTCCTCCACATGCCAAAACTCATGGTAAGTTTTCTTCCACATGTCAAAAGTCATGGTTAGCTTTCTTCCACATGCCAAAAGTCATGGTAAGGTTTCTTCCACATGCCAAAGCTCATGGTAAGCTTTCTTCCACATGCCAAAACTCATGATAAGCTTTCTTACACATGCCAAAACTCATGATAAGCTTTCTTACATGTCAAAACTCATGGTAAACTCTCTTACACATGCCAAAACTCGGGGTAAGCTCTCTTACACATGCCTAAACTCATCGTAAGCTCTCTTCCACATGCCAAAACTCATGGTAAGCTGTCTTACACATGCCAAAACTCATGGTAATCTTTCTTCCACATGCCAGAACTCATGGTAAGCTCTATTACATGTGCCAAAACTCATCCTAAGCTGTCTTGCAGATGCCAAAACTTGGGGTAAGCTCTCTTCCACATGCCAAAACTCATGGTATGTTTTCTTCCACATGCCAAAACTCATGGTAAGCTTTCTTCCACATGTGAAAACTCATGATAAGCTTTCATACAAATGTGAAAACTCATGATAAGCTTACATACACATGTCAAAACTCATGGTAAACTCTCTTACACATGCCTAAACTCATGGTAAGCTGTCTTCAACGTGCCAGAACTCATGGTAAGCTCTCTTACACATGCCAAAACTCATCCTAAGCTGTCTTGCAGATGCCAAAACTTGGAGTAAGCTCTCTTCCACATGCCAAAACTCATAGTAAGCTGTCTTCCACATGCCAAAACTCATCGTAAGCTTTCTTACACATGCCAGAACTCATGGTAAGCTGTTTTCCACATGCCAAAACTAAAAAACTCAGGTTAAACTGTCATCCACTACTGAAACTCATGGTAAACTGTCTTATACATGCCAAAACTCATGATATTCGCTCTCTTCCACATGCCTAAACTCATGGTAACATGTGTTCCAGCAATGTATATTAAGGCCACCTGTCATTACTTAGTACCTAAAATCTGCTTCTTGTCTGCCATATTTATCACTGTTTGTTTTGGATATTCACTGCAGTGATACAATTATTGTCATTTTAGCAAGGTGCAGCTTTTTCGGGGGAGGTAGATCGTGGACATATGTCCAGGAAGAACCGCTGGTGCACTGTCAGTGTTTAGGCTAGAACTTCAAAGAAGTGGGCCAGTTTGACCCATCACTTTCTGAAAACAGTGGGTCAACTTTATAAGCAGGGGGTCATTTAAAAAGATGGGTGAAAAACCCTCAACAAAATAAGTTTTCTTATAGCAGACATAGCGAAAAACGTCAGGAGGTTTCGGTTCACCCAAGCGCTAAACTTATATACCACATCATTAAACGTGAAGCGTCTATAAATTATGATCCACAGAGTTGTCGTTCATACCGGAAATCGCTAGTGCATATAAAGTCAATCCAATACAGCAATTTTTAGGTCAACAAGCCATGCCGGATAAGTCTATTTTCTATGATTTGTGTACTAACTAGGCTCAGAATTACGATTGATACAGAAATAGAAGTATACCTTTTTGTTCTATTTATTCTTTACTTTTATTAGCATGTGCCAAAATGACCCATTCAGTTAAGAAATGTGCGCTAACTCTGATAATTCTGCACCAATCCCACAAAGGCGCGCTCTAGCCTAAACACTGCACTGTTGATATGCTGGAAGACGTCCCAATATTAAGCCCCCGGCAAGTGGGACTAAGGACATCAGTGGCATACTCATAGAGTCTTGTAACTCCACTGACTGCTTAGCCTCTTACTACTATTTCAAGTTCAGTTTGGGGCAAAACACTAAATAAGGGAAGGTCTTGACCTGTGGAGTGCCTGTGGTTCTCTGGGTCTTCCTCCATCAAAATAGCTGCACGCTGGCATAATAACCATAAATATTTCTCTGCAATGTCTTTCAAAAACAAGTCTTTCAAAAACAAAACAAACTGGGACTCTAACCTGTGAGATGAGATGCAGAGCATTCAGAGGAGTTACAAGTAGATGACATGGCCCATATTATCCCCTTTGCACCGGACCTGGTAGCACAATCGGTAGAGCATCAGCTACAGGTACGGAACGATCCCGGGTCTTGACATACCAAAGTCGTTAAAAATGGAAGTGGTATAGCTCCCATGCTAACGCTCAAGCATTTATAAGGGTAGTTCCAGGACTGGTTGGCTGGTGTCAGGATAATATGGCAGGGTGTGGTAACAACCCAGGTGTTCATGGCTTGCTATACAAAGTGAAGGCAGCACTATATCTGCTTCAAGTGGACACCGTCTCCAGATAACTGAAAAATGATAAATCCAATAAACATGGGATATAACTTAAAAGAAAGAAATAAAATTCTTACAGAAGCTTTATTCACATGTTTTGATTTTCACCAGGTGCCTAACTACCAGAAGCCACGGGTTTATGTCCCGTTCAACCAGAACGTGCCTCCGCCTAACATGCAGCAAGGTGGAGGGGGGCACATAGACTTGCGGATGAAGGCTCCCTCGGGCACCACACTGAGTATGCCCATGAACAGCAGCGGAGAGACGGGCGGGGTCCAGTTTGATGGGAAACGTATGAGAAAAGCAGTGGTCAGGAAGACAGTAGACTACAACACATCTGTGATAAAATATCTTGAGGTGAGTGTCAGGGCTTTTTCTGTCTGTTTTAAATTTGTTAATGAATGTTTTGTTAATGAATGTTTATTGTAAGTTTTCCAACTGAATAATTCAATAGTGATAAAGGTTAGATTTGTTAATTTTTTGTGTGTATTTATGCTGTACAATTTTTTATTCTGTCTGCAAAGGACTTAATGAGAGAAGGTCTTCCAGCTGACTTGAGGTGCGCCGGTGGTTCAATGTCTGGGGTCTTCCTCACCAAATAGCTGGACGTTGCTACATTGATCATAACTGGTCGCTGCAATGTATCTTAAAAACAAAACAAAAACTTAGCCATAGTGGCTTGCCATGTTTCTTTTCAGATAGACTTAAAGATGTTCTTTTTCTTAGTCTTCATCTTCTTGTTTGACCACACGACTACTTTGTTGGTTTAATATTTATCTTTCTAATCTTTTCTTCAGTATGTTTTACATGTGATTGTTTCAGAATCGTATATGGCAGAGAGATTGGAGAGATGCCCGTGCAATCCAACCAGATGCATTGTATCAGCTTGATGTACGTCAATCTTAATCTCATTCAAGTATTCATTCTTTTTTTAGTTATTACTTTTAGAGTATAATGTTATCCACTGCTGTTAAATTTCAAGTGTTTTTTTTCAGTAGTTATTGTTTTTAATATTTTATTGTTATAAAAACTTTTATGACTTTTTTTATAATTTAAATTAAAAAAAAACAACCATTTTTTTAAAGTAAGTTTATTTACCTTGTAATACAAAGTAAAGTTTATATTGTTCTTATGTGTTTATGACTTAGTCATTCAAAAATGTTGAATCTCTGGTGACTTTCCGGATCAATAACTTTTGATAAGAACTCGACAGATTCAGTTCATAATTGGTTTATAAGTTTTTGATATTAAAATACAGGCTAGGGTTTTTTCTCATCATTTTTTTAACATAACCTTACCCCCAGATTTGGGATTTTTTTCACAACAATTGAGACAAAATTGGGATAAAACTCATAGTGTATTATATATAATAAATTAATAAAACATAAAAAAAAATGTTTGGTTTATGCAACTCCTTTTACAAAGTAGTATCTCATGTACTTAAGTAGTCACTTATTTGACCAGTGAAAAATATATATTTTTTTCCTTTTTTGAATAGGGAATTTTCTCCTTGAAATTGGGGAAAAAACATACTTTTTGCTATTGAGAACATTACCCAGTATTGGCCTTCAAAACATACCCCCCAACCCCCCTGCAGGCTAAGTTCCATCTTGCTAAAAAGACAATTATAGCTGAGTAAGCTGGATAATTTAAATAAAAAGCCAATTTTAGTTTTTTTTTGTACTATAAATGTCTAAAGAAAAAAAGATACATGAACCATTTACTTGTTATCTTAGCAAAAAATCAATGATTATTAATCTTTATTTTCTCAAGTTTCAGTGTGTTTTTTTTAACTGTATGTTATCTAGTCTGATGAAGTCCTGTTTTGTTTCAGGTGACCCCTCCATGTAACATGCAGCAGAAGCCTATGAATTGCTTGACTACAAAATTTATGAGACAATCTACCAACAAGTTCAGATGTCCTATCTTCTGTCTAGCAGTAAGATAATAGACTGTGAAAACCTTGTCAATAAGTACTATGTATTTACTGATGTTAAACAATATTTTGCTCTGCCCATCAGGTCTGGCAACCTTATTCCTTATATAGCTGTATTAGTGTAACTGATAAAAAGGATACTTAATTATGAAGAGTGTATAATGCTCCTGCTGGCCTAACTCTTGTTTTTCACAATGTAACATTAACACCCCACTTCTCTTTCCCAAATAGCTGTTGCCATAAAATGCTACTAGCTGGTTTAGTGTCAAGACAAAGTGTCTTGCTGCAGTTTTTTATAGTTGTTTGATTTGTGGATTGTAATGGTTAAATCTATAGTTTTACACTGTTAAAAATACAGCCATGACTTTAAGTGTATTAAAAAAGTGTATCTTTTTAGCTCACCTCTTGTGATGAAGGTGACCTTTTCTGATACCCCAAATTGTATGTTGTATGCTGTGAGGCGTCATCAATTTGCTTATGAACAGACTACAAGCTGCAGTTTTTAACCAGTCGTCACCAAATTTGGTTAGGATATTTGTCTACAAGAAGTCTTGGATGTGTTCATAAGTGGGTCACATAGGGTCAAAAACTAGGTCACAAGGTCATGTTTAAGTAATGCAATGTGAACTGCTTAAGGCTACATGCCACATACAAGCTTACTGAAAGCCCGAGTCCTCAGGTGAGCAATTAAGAGCCATCATGGCCCTCTTTATTTACTGTTTTGTTTCACCTTATATTTTATAAACTCATCTTTAATTTTCTCTTGAACTATCATTTCTATTTGACAATGGATTGCTTGGCTTTGCAGTGGACTCCAGAAGGACGTCGTCTGGTAACGGGGGCTTCTAGTGGAGAGTTTACCTTATGGAATGGGCTCACATTCAGCTTTGAAACGATCTTGCAGGTAATCATCGTCCTCATCATCAACATCGTCCTATATCATCAAGATTCATTACCACCATTATCATCACCATAATCACCATCATCATCAACATCATCATGTTGATGACCAACATCATCATGTTGATGACCATCAACACAATCGTCATTGTCATTATCACTTTTATCACCACTAACATCAACTTAATCTTTATCATCATTATCATCAACATCAACCATAATAACTGTTTTCATCACCATCATCACTGTCATCATTGTTATGTTCCTCTTCAGTCTCATGGTCTATGATATCCTCATCCACCTCTTCATTTATTCTTTTCATTCAAATTAGTTTCCTTTTGTTCAGTGTGGTATATATTTAATCAATTAATTCTTTGAAGTATAAATACACAAGTTATCCATATAGATGTTTTGTCATTGCTTACTGGTATTTATATATAAGAAGTTTTTTGCTTTTGTAAATTTTATGTTGATTTCATTTTTATGTAAGTTAGATTTATGTTATGTTAAAAACTGTTTTATATTATACTTATTATTACATCTATCAATCAAATAAAACAAAAAAAAATATTTGGGTCATTCAACTGCTTTTATATTTAACTCGACAGAGCTATATCTATTTTTCATGAGACTGAAGTAGTCAGTTATGTCATTTACTTGACCAGAGGTGAAAATTTCTTTGAATTGGGAATTTTTCCTTGAAATTGGGAACAACCCCCCCCACCCCCCCACCCCAATATACTTTTTGCAATTGGGAACACAAAACAATTTTGGTCTTCAATACAGAACAAAGAAACCCTTTTTCACTTCAGCCTGTTTCTATTAATAAATTTTAACATTTTTTCAAAATGAATTTGTTTAATTCATCATTTAAACATTTGTTAGAATATGTGAAGATTACATGCATGTAAAACTGACCAGTAAGATAATTAGTTCACTCTCTCCTTGCTATCACCAATGAATATTAAAAAAACATATTTGTAATGCAGAAATGCATCAGGATGGGGACATTTTTTTTCTTAACTACTATCATTATGTGTATATACTTTTCTGGAAAAACAACATGACATATATAACTGGCATGACCCACATGATCTTTAAATGATGTTAAAGTATGATAAAACGGTCGTGTTTATACAGTGTTTTATACCTTATTCACCTGATGATAGAAAAATAATGATGGTTTATCACAACCTTTCTTTGGCCTTTTCTTAACAATTTCTTAACCTTTGACTTTAACTGTTTTATAGAAAAAGTATGTTCTTCAACAAACTTGTTTTAAGTTGGGCAATAAATGAGTTAAACAAGGGTGCTTGTCATAAGGAAGCCCACGGAGTTGAGTCAAAATGAACCTTAAACCACAAGCAAAAGTTGCCTGAAACAATACTATAAATGTTCATCTGTAATGAACAAATTACATTAGCTGATGTTCCTAATTCATTACATAGTTTTCCATGTCAGCTATTAACCTTGAAGCATGCTTCACAGATTAATAATTATTAACATAAGCGAAATTAGACTCAATTCCTAAATTCATACATTTTTTTATTTCTCTAGAAAGATAGATCTCATCTGACTCTAAAGGTACCAGTTGGTCAACCCACTTTGTACACTTTTTGTTCGATGGCATGAACAGTGTAAAGATACAGAAATTTACATAGCTTTTTATACAGTTTGAAAGAATACACAGGGTTTTGTGATTAATTATATCTAACAAGTCAGTTGGTGATCAAAATAACATTTATTAAGACTAAAGTATAAATTCATACAAAAAGTAATGCCCACATTCCCCAAAGCAGTGGTTTGAAGTTGTTATATGTATTTAATGTAGGCAAACTGTTGGATACCACCTTTAATTGTCAAATATTTGATGTTTCTAATGCCGTAAAGTAACTATAAAACAAGGGCATGGCTCACCCACTCCCCCTATTTTACCTTTGCTTGTTGGGCAGTCAAGGAATAATTGTAATCTATTAAACTAGAAGATCAAGTGATTATATTTTGGTACAAAATAGGTGGTAGGCAGATATATTCTTGACATGTGTTTGCAATCCAGTAGCATTTAGGAGTAATTATTTTAGACTTAATTTAAGTTAAAATACAGTATCATATAGAAAGTATTGAATGTTTAATAAAAAAGTTTCTATTATCAGAATGTTAGTGACTGTTGTAACATTTGTCCAAATGTTTAATCTCTATTTATAAATAAGTGTTTTTTTGCATTAGAAGACTTGCCTGCTTCCCAATTTCCAATGCATTGTACAGTTGATTTACCATGGAATAATTTTGACCATTGTTTGCATACCTGTAATCGCTGACAGGGTTCAACTTACACCGCCCAAACAGTGCTTTCCAGCACTTTGATTGCATTTTAGCTCTTGAAGAATTTTACTTGTGAACTTTCATCGAAAATTATAAATCAAACAAATATATAATTGAATCTCCATATAAAATTCCAAGTGATGTAAATTGTGTTAAAATGATTTCAATGGCAGGTAAAGCTGCAAATGTAAGTAAGCCACTCGTACGATGATATATTGCTAAGTGTGAATAAGAATTGTTAATAAACAGTTAGTGTTAAGTGTTTTTAAGAAGTAAAAAAAGAAAGAAAAAAGTCTCCTTTGAAATGGATCCCACTTTTAACCCTTCATTGGCTAAAAAAACTTACCCACACCAATAAAGCATAAATAATATTGGGTATCATTCTAATGTTTTTGTTTTGTTCACAACTTTACTTCCAGGCCCATGAGACGTCAGTGCGTGCGATGCGGTGGAGCCACAACGACCAGTGGATGGTGACTGGCGACCATGCAGGCTATCTCAAGTACTGGCAGTCGAACATGAATAACGTGAAAATGTACCAGGGACACAAAGAGGCCATTCGTGACCTAAGGTGGGAGTTTTTCACCGCCCATTTTGGGACAATGCAACTGTGCTGTAAGATTTTCATTCCATGTGTACTCTCACAACTGTTACATTTGCTGCATTATGGCAAGCGAATGTTGACTCTCTTTGTAACCAAGCAGTCATGTCTGTATAGTTTCACACAAGTGAGTTTATGTGGGAATATAAAGATACAACATGAAAGGGTAATAAAGATATTTTACAAAAAATCTCTACAGATATTGTGTTTAAGCATAATGGCCTTGTTTGACAACACATTAAAGATATTGTTTGAAGGTACAGTTAAGACATTGTGGAAATTCTTCTATTTGACAAAATGTACAGTGGATCTGACCTATTTAAAATATAAATGGTTAGCATCCATTGTGAAATCTAAGGTAATACCAGGTTACCTTTGGAAGAGTCAACATTCTATTGTTATTGAAAAAGCTACATATTTGGGTTATATTTTTTTAATTTATTTATTTCTTGTTTGGGCCATAAAGGCCACGTCCAGCTTTATCAATTGTTTGTATGTACTGTTGTGTTTATAGAAGATAAATAAATGAATAAATAAATTATAAAAAGAATTGAATTTTCAGAGAAATAAAATACAATAATGGAATTATTTGAATTATTATGTATCATGGAGTGGCCATAAAGGCAAACCTAGTTTGACTGTGTTTATAAATAAATGTGAATAAAGATTATTATTGTTTTTGAAATAAATGATAAAGAAATATTTCTTTAATTTTAGTTGTTTTGCTAAGGAAGGTTTTATGATATTGCCATAAAGGCACATTCATAATATGTTCTGAAATAAAGTAGTGAAGAAATAAAGAAGCATTTCAATTTGTGGAAAAATAATAGTTGTGTTTTTGTCTACATGTCCTTTGTAGATAGTTTGTAATCTCGCCACAAGCACATGGTGATTCCCTTATAAAGCCATATGCTAGTTTAATAATCGACTGTATACTGTTAAATCTGAAATGTAGAAAAAATGAATAAAATTCACTAATAGGAAAGATTTTGTATGTTTCAATTACAAACTTTATGAAGTAATTAAAATATCTTATTTCCATCAAAACATGTCCCTCGTTTACTTCTTTCATCATCTTTTTGATGATGATGATGACAATTAAATGTAAACGTGCTTTTCAATGCTCTTTTTTTTATTTTACAAAAAACAACAACAACAACAATAAACAGGTACAGTAAAAATGTTTAAGTGATACTAGACATTTTTTCAACATTTTTTTTCAACAACACACCTAGTATACTACTGTTTGAACAAGCTGTTTTAGACATAATATCTCTACAAATATTGGTTTTGTTTTTAATGAATCATTTTACTAGTGCTTGCAACAATGCCAATTCTTAAAAAAACAAAACAACTTTTCTGAAAAATGTTTTACATATGTAGGTGTTTCACCTTTTTTATGCAGGTAACAGAAGAAAACAATGACCAACAAATCTAAATCTATATTTGCTCTTATTGTTGAGAAAATTCTGTAATAAAGAAATGTATTTTTTATCTTATAAAGCATCCTATAAAAACAGTTCAGCACATACTATGACGAGGATAAACTTAAGTTGTGGAATGGTAAAAAAAACTTATCCTGCTAATTGAAAGACCTTGAATTTACTTTTTTTTATACTAATTAATGTATAACAGTGAACTCAGTTCATGAGATAAATAACTTTCAATTTGAACTCTGTTCATGAGATAAATAAGTTTCAATTTCAGTATACTGGTATATATTTGGATGGTCTGTTTTTGAACAGTAAAGTAAATTCATATACATTTTAAGTAATTTTTGTTTGGAAATTTCCATCTCTATTAGGCTGAATTTATTTCTCTCTTATATTAAGAAAGATACTTTTTATACAGTTTCTTTCTAATGTTAACACCTGTTACAGAAACAGAAACAACATAGCTTTTTCTTAAAACATAAATAAGCTTAACATGCAACATAGCTTTATAGCTTTAATACTAGCAGGTAAATGGTTTTAAAGGTTAAACTTGAGTGTTTTTCTTGTAATGTAAACTGGAGTAACAATGGAGTCGTGAAAACAGACTTTATAGTCTGATTTGTTTGCTGCCTGCCCATCTGCATGCAGTGTACACATACTTTCTGTCCTGTAAATTACTAATTTGTCGTTAATTATTATTTTTTCAAAACTTTTATTTCCTTAACTGGTCTTATGGCGTTTGTAACTCCTCTGACTGCTTAGCCTCTCACCGCCTGGGCTTGAGTCCCTTTCAGGGCGAAGGACTTAATGTGAGAATGTCTTCCAGCTGACTTGCGGTGCGCCGGTGCTTCTACCCAGACGTGTTTGGGGTCTTCCTTGACCAAAAAATATGGACGTTGCTATAATGATCATATATGGTCGCTGCAATGTATTTCAAAACAATAACATAACTAAGAATACTTTAAGTCAGTGGGATAACTGTCCTTTGTATGTCTTGACAAACATTTTAAGTTAATCGAAAGAATAAATTAAGATTCAGCAAGACACAGAACACATTGAAAACAATAAAATGATATTTCAGGAAAACTTAAACATTTACCATAAATTCCTCCTTAAATTTAGAAAAATCTGCATATCTAATCAAAATATTGCGAATACCACACCAGTTTATTGTGAAATGCTTTATTAAACAAAAATGCCCCCTCGCCCTTCCCTGCAAAATTGAAAATAAAGTATCATTATATATTTCATTGCGAATCTGCTTTATTTTCAGAACATCTTCGTGTAAATACCATTGAACTCATTCTAAATTATCAAAAAGACAAATGAAGAACGTTTGGTACCTTTACTATCGTTTTCATCTTAAATTTATACAAGAAAATCTTAAAAATGCTATTTGTCTCACTTGTTTTATTGGTTTAATGCAGAATCTCTTTTTCAGAATAATAAAGGTATGTAAATGTTAACACCATTGTCTGTTATTTTTTCTTCCCCAACAGTTTTTGTCCCACTGATTCAAAATTTGCCTCATGTTCCGACGATGGTACAGTGAGAGTTTGGGACTTTTTGCGGTGCTATGAAGAGAGAACGTTGCGAGGTATTTCGATTATTTTTCAAAACTATGCCAAAAGCTCGAGATAAGGGGAGTGCATGTATTTCTATTTGCTCAAGCAATGTATCTAATATATCCCATAATCCTTAAAGGTGGTATCCGACAGTTTTGACCAGACTTTTTTCTCAAGTGATGAAAAATTAATCGCTACGTGAAAAGGTCTCGCAAAATGCTGTTCATTGAGACCCTAGATCTGTGAATAGTGAAACAAACACTAACTTGTCATTGCAAATAGGCATTTCTTACCAGAGCCACGCTGCATAGATGGGTATTTTTAAACTAAGAAAACATCGAGACCACTTACTATTGAGATTGTATTATAAAGTCATCAGGCTAGTCTGCTCTCATGTTGTCTATTTTTAGCTGACATCACACTTGTGCTTATTTATAGATTTGAAAAGAATTAACATTTAGAGTAACTTATTTTGGAATGTGTCCTATCAGACACTCTATTTAGTGTTCAAAAGCGTCTATTCTTAGATTTAAGTATGAGTTTATACAGACATTTTTCCTAAATTCCCCGAAGCAGTGGAAAAATATTGTTACATGCAATTTATATAGGCAAACTGTCAGATACCATCTTTAAAACTATAATGTGTGTACTCATTAAGGTTGTCACCATGAGGTGATTTAAATGCGTTCCAGGGCTCATATTTGTAAAGGATCTAGCTTTTTTTTCTCATGTAAACTAATTGATGTAAACTTCTAAGTAATTTCTTAGACTTTTATTATATATTAATGAAAGTTAAGAAATTTTCTTGTATCTAAGGAAATATTTTAAGATTTAAGGACTTTCCTATGTTTAAGTGAGAAAGTTAGATTCTGTATGTATATGACCCCATAAATACAGGTTTAAGAGGCTAAAAAAAATATTTCTTGGAAGAATACCCCTTTATCCTGAGCTTTGCTATACTTAAGGAATAAATTCTTGTGAATCTCTTTATTTTATTTGTCTTAACCCCAAAATGAAGTTTGAGTACTCCAGACATGAAGTCACAGTCACATTGAAACCATGACATTGAGTATGGGAAAGATAGATATTGTAGGCTAAATCATATATTAATTATATTATGCCACCTTTGATCGTAAGCTTTTCTTTACTTTGTCAAAAGCTTCTCATATGGGAATATTTCTGCTAAAGCAATACATTCCAAGTTCTTTAACCAAAATGTATAAGTGGGTAGTTGTCCAACATGTTATATCTAGACAAGTAAATATGGGTACTGGCCCAAGTTGTAAAATTTAGACCAGTTAATATGGGTACTGGCCCAAGTTGTTACATTTAGACAAGTTAATATGGGTACTGGCTCAAGTTGTTACATTTAGACAAGTTAATATGGGTACTGGCCCAAGTTGTAAAATTTAGACCAGTTAATATGGGTACTGGCCCAAGTTGTTACATTTCTACAAGTTAATATGGGTACTGGCCCAAATTGTAAAATTTAGACCAGTTAATATGGGTACTGGCCCAAGTTGTTAAATTTAGACAAGTTAATATGGGTACTGGCCCAAGTTGTAAAATTTAGACCAGTTAATATGGGTACTGGCCCAAGTTGTTACATTTAGACAAGTTAATATGGGTACTGGCCCAAGTTGTTACATTTAGACAAGTTAATATGGGTACTGGCCCAAGTTGTTACATTTAGACAAGTTAATATGGGTACTGGCCCAAGTTGTTACATTTAAACAAGTTAATATGGGTACTGGCCCAAGTTGTTACATTTAAAAAAGTTAATATGGGTACTGGCCCAAGTTGTTACATTTCTACAAGTTAATATGGGTACTTCTCCAATTTGTTACATTTAGACAAGTGAATGTTGGTACTGGCCCAAGTTGTTACATTTAGACAAGTTAGTTTGGACAGGCCCAAGTTGTTACATTTAGACAAGTTAGTTTGGACAGGCCCAAGTTGTTACATTTAGACAAGTTAGTTTGGACAGGCCCAAGTTGTTACATTTAGACAAGTTAGTTTGGACAGGCCCAAGTTTTAACATTTAGACAAGTAAATATGGGTACTGGCCCAAGTTTTAACATTTAGACAAGTAAATGTTTGTACTGGTCCAAGTTACATTTAGATGAGTTTAAGAAGTAGCATCAATACACAACTTGGAGTAGAGATAACATATTTGGCAGACCAAGTGTCTAAACAAGGGGAGTAACTCTGACTGATCATAATCCAGATTCCATAACCCACAAACAAAACCTACATGGTGGATTCTCTTTAAAGATCCAAATTGCAAAAAAAATAAATAATACAATTACACTGCAAGCTGTATAGGTTACATAGACTGAAGACAAATATTTAACAAATGAATACTCTTTTTTTGTAAACTTTGTCCAAAGTTCTAAATATTGGGAGTAATAAGAATGTGAAAATATAAACAATAATTCTTCATTGAAACTTCTACTCTTGGTTCTCATTAAAGTTGTTTCATTGAGCCCCTGATCTGTAGCTTTACTTTACTTTGTTTAAAGCATGAGATTTCTTCAGCAGATTGAGCAATCAAAAAATAATGCTTAAAATAGCTGAGGTAGAAAATATCACATGGGTTATCTCACATGGGTTATCTTACATGGGTTATCTCACATGGGTTATCTCACATGGGTTATCTTACATGGGTTATCTCACATGGGTTATCTCACATGGGTTATCTCACATGGGTTATCTCACATGGGTTATCTCACATGGGTTATCTTACATGGGTTATCTCACATGGGTTATCTTACATGCCTAAAGCACTTGACTCTTGTATTCCTACTCACTTAGGAAACAATCCATGTTATTATGAATATCAAACATATGGATTGAAATATATTCCCATTGAATTGATTCTTTTAAAGGACAAAATGTCATTGTTGTTCTTCTAATAATATGAGTAAATTATAAATGAAACTGAATTGAAATGGTGTAAAGGTACATGACATTGACATTCAGTAAAAAAATGGCTTTTTCCTTTTGTCACCAAACAATTTGACATTCAAGAACAAGGTCGGGACATAGGCTAAATTGGCTAGCTTGTTTCTCTATTTGTTCATTATTGTTAACATGTTTGTTTTTATTCACATCAGGAAAATTCAACTTGCGCTTAGTTATGCTATATCATGCGATTTGAAATAACCCTGACTGAATGTGATTTTCTTCTCATGAGTTAGTGAGAAAAAGAATCAATAATTGGATTAGATGTGAGATAGGGTGGCTAGTGGTGTGCTTCAAAAGAATCTTGTCAAAGCGCTTTTCTTTTTAAAAATGTTTACCAATGGGTTGAAATCTCCCGAACTCATCCATTCCTTAGGTAGACTATTAAACTTGCATGGCTACAAGCCAAACATACCGTCCTTATAATGTTGATTTATAAGAGTACATTTTGTTGTTATCATTTGGACATGCAAAACCTCATATTGTCTTGATAGAAAAAGTCCTCTTCACATTCATTACAGTCACCACTCTGATGTCCAATGCCCACTCTGATTTCCAGTGCCCGCTCTGATTTCTAATGCCCAATCTGATGTCCAATGCCCACTCCGATTTCCAGTGCCCACTCTTGATTTCTAATGCCCAATCTGATGTCCAATGCCCAATCTGATTTCCAGTGCCCACTCTGATGTCCAATGCCCAATCTGATGTCCAATGCCTACGCTGATGTCCAATGCCCACTCTGTTTTTTAATGCCCAATCTGATGTCCAATGCCCAATGTGATTCCCAGTGCCCACTCTGATGTCCAATGCCCAATCTGATGTCCAATGCCCACGCTGATGTCCATTGCCCACTCTGTTTTTAATGCCCAATCTGATGTCCAATGCCCACTCTGATTCCCAGTGCCCACTCTGATGTCCAATGCCCAATCTGATGTCCAATGCCCACTCTGATTCCCAGTGCCCACTCTGATGTCCCATGCCAAATCTGATGTCCAATGCCCACTCTGATTCCCAGTGCCCACTCTGATGTCCATTGCCCACTCTGTTTGTAATGCCCAATCTGATGTCCAATGCCCACTCTGATTCCCAGTGCCCACTCTAATGTCCACTGCCCAATCTGATGTCCAAAGTCCACTCTGTTTTCTAATGCCCACTCTGACGAACAGTGCCCACTCTGATGACCAGTGCCCACTCTGATGTCCAATGCATAATCTGATTTCCAGTGCCCACTCTGATTTCTAATGCCCAATCTGATGTCCAATGCCCATGCTGATTTCCAGTGCCCACTCTGATGTCCAATGCCTACTCTGATGTCCAATGCCCACTCTGATGTCCATTGCCCACTCTGATTCCCATTGCCTACTCTGATGTCAAATGCCCACTCTGTTTTCTAATGCCCAATCTGATGTCCAATGCCCACTCTGATTTCCAGTGCCCACTCTGATTTCTAATGCCCAATCTTATGTCCAATGCCCACTCTGATTTCCAGTGCCCACTCTTGATTTCTAATGCCCAATCTGATGTCCAATGCCCAATCTGATTTCCAGTGCCCACTCTGATGTCCAATGCCCAATCTGATGTCCAATGCCCACGCTGATGTCCAATGCCCACTCTGTTTTCTAATGCCCAATCTGATGTCCAATGCCCTCTCTGATTCCCAGTGCCCACTCTGATGTCCAATGCCCAATCTGATGTCCAATGCCCAAGCTGATGTCCAATGCCCACTCTGTTTTCTAATGCCTAATCTGATGTCCAATGCCCACTCTTATTTTTAATGCCCAGTCTTTATCTATACTCTATGTTGACTCTCTTGTGAAAAATAGACAGAAGATGGTCATTATTTCCTCGGCTGGCAGCATATTTCCTTAAAAATCACAAGGAGGACCCTATCATAAAAATGATATAAAATGCAATAAAGATTAGTCACTTTTTTTCCCCAGTACATTTACATTTCAAAACAAATTTAATTTAGGCGGCGACCATGCAAAATATTTAGGATTTACACATGTATTTAATGTATAAAATAAGTTCCGTATTGTATTAAATCTTTATGTTTTTTGTGTCATATCTTAATTGCATAAAACAAATGATTGTCTCAAAAAGCACTGCTCTTCCTGAAAGTTTGTCCTTATTGTGTAAAATTTCATAGGAAAGTAAGTAGCACAGGTACTCTACATATAAATGTCATGCAGAGAGCAATGTTATGACACTGAATGCTCATATTTATTCTTTATGTATTTTCACTCTAAAGTCTAGGAAGCATTTCTCTGTAATCCTCTATAAGATTCAGAATAAGACTGCTTAGCCTCTCACCGCGTGGGGTCAAGTCCCGTTTTGGGCGAAGGACTTGATGTGTCTTCCAGCTGACTTGCGATGCGCCGTTTGTTCTACCCAGACATGTGATCGGGGTCTTTCTCCACCAAAAAGCTTGATGTTGCTACAATCATAAATGGTCGCTATAATATATTTCAAAAACAAAACAAAGACATTAGGTACTACAATTTGCTAGGAATCATCAGTTATTTAACTTGCTCTTACACACACAATTATTTGCTGTTTTGAGAAGAAAGGTTTTTATGCCCTGAAGTGTGAAGCAGTCTCTGTCCCTTTTATGTCCATCCCATGTACATGGCGGCGATAGTTTCCATATTATTAAAAGTATTTCACTGGAACTTTATCACCTTAAAGACATACCCTTGAAGGTGTGTTTCACATATCATTTACAAGTGCACATATCATTTACAAGTGCACATATTTAAAAGTGCACATATCATTTGCAAGAGCAGCCCTTGAGGTCAACATATTTAAGGTCAAAGCATCTTTGGGGCCTTTCAGTGACATTTTATGTAACCATGAAGAATTATAGTATACCTAAATGTTATGAACAAAATGGAGGCTGTTTCTTTTCACCTCATCTATTTTAATATTTATGAATAATATATCTTAACTAAAAATAACACACAAAAAAAATTAAGTGAAAATGCTCTAGTATTGAGTTTAAAAACAATCAAAATTATTTTATGTTGATAAGTTTTAAAACAAGTTCATACAATACATTACTGTGTGTCATTAAAATGACCTGGTGTGACAACATATCAGTAGTCTATGGCATGATGCAACAGTGAGAGCAACACTTCAACCAAAACACTTGATTGGTTATAAGGGCATAAAGAGCATAAAACCACCCTTGATTTGTGCTACAAACAGTTATGAATGACATTTAATCCATCCACCAATAACTGTTGTATTCTATGAACTACAGGCCATGGTGCTGATGTGAAGTGTGTGGCGTGGCATCCCCAAAAGTCCCTGATAGCGTCGGGCAGTAAGGACAACCAGGTGCCCATAAACCTCTGGGACCCCAAATCTGACACGCGGCTTGCCACACTGTATGTACTGTTACAAAATACAAGTGATCAACCAGCTTTCAGCTAAATTTAATGCATTGAAAGAAAACATGTGTTCAACTTATCATCAGCAATCACTTCTATTCAAATTGAAAAAAATACATCTTCTCCTTTGATGCTCTGTAGTTTCCAATGTCAGATCATCTCATTTCAATTATTTCTTATTTTGTCATTATATGCAATTCATATTATATGTTTTAATTCAACAATATATGAATTCAAGTACATATTGTCATCTACAGTTTTCTAAATGGATAAGGTAGGCATACTGCATGGCCAAGCAGTTGAAACTCTTCAACCCCTCACTGCATGGGTTTGAGTCAATGCAAGAACTTTCATGTGGGGTGCTTTTCCAGTTTACCTGCAGTGTGCTGGTGGTTCTACCCAGACGTAAGTCTGGAGTCGTCCTTGACCAATAATTAACTGGATGTAACCAATATGACCATAATTATGTCATTGTCATGTGACAAAAACAACAGAACAACAAACAGCATACTACAGGAAGTAAAAGAAAAATCATTAAGTATGAAATACCTACCCATGAAGGGAGATAATTTGGTGTAATTTGATTTGAGTATTGTCTCTCCTGAAACATAAGAACATAAGACGATACATTAGCCTGGCCTCTTTAATTACTGCCACTTCATATACATTCATTTAAGTGTATATAAGACAATATTTATTTCGTAAAAATGGTCCATGTGATCAAACTGAACAGATGTGGGTGTCTGGTTTTGCACTCATGTCTCCCAGGTTGTAGGCCTTGCCTCAGCCAATGATGAAAACAATGCAGTATTTATGTTTGGAATAACCTTTTTTTATTTATGCATGAATATACCATGAATAAATCTAACTGTTATAATAATGGTATAGGGCTGGGTGAGAGTGATATTGATTGATGATAATGATAATCACCATCAATCATCACCACAATTATAAGCCCTCTACTATCGATACATTTTTGGTAACCAATTTATTATAATTTCCCCATTCTAGCCATGCTCACAAGTTCACTGTGATGGACATTGCATGGAACAAGAACGGTAACTGGCTGCTGACAGCGGCCAGGGATCATCTCATGAAGTTGTTTGACATTCGAAATCTCAAGGAGGAACTTCAGGTTTTCAAGGGACACAAGAAGGAAGCCACTTGTGAGTTTTGTAGGGGATTTTGTTTAGTGATTATTTAAAGTAAAAAAAAAGAGCAGTGGTAAATACAAGTGATTGATTAAACTTTAATAAAGAATACTCATTTTTGAAATTGATTTTTTTAACAACACATTACACCAATTTTAAGATGATTGAAAAAACATTGAGCCATCATTACTCTTCCTAAAGTTTGGCATTAGACAGGTGTCTACAAAAACTACATATGTCCTTATAATGTGTACATGTGTCATGTGTATACTTAAAACACTGGTTGTCATTGAAAATTAATTGGATCGTTAATATGGTAGAATGGTCGGTTTGCTGACCAAAAGTATAAAATACAAAACAATTGAACCACAAATATGGCTCACATGCATGTATGTTGACTGATGTTGTTGCAGCAATTGCCTGGCATCCAATCAACGAGCAGATGTTTGCCAGTGGGGGGTCTGATGGCGCCATTATGTTCTGGAATGCTGGGTAGGTTGAATAACTTTTAGTGTCACTTTGTTTCATTATATAGCTTTAAAAATAATTATCATTGTTTCATTAAATAGCTTAAAAAATAACTTGCACCTCGCAATATGTAACATAGACAAAGAAAATATGAAAGCATTGATTGTTTAACCTAAAACCACATTCATACTTCTGATGCCAAAGTCTAGTGTGACAAAACACTAGTGGCAACTTCATCAAGTTTCCATAGCCTTTAGCAACAGTATCAGTGTTTTGTAAAATTAACTGCAGAGGTTTGTGGCTTCCAACAACTACCGAACCTGGTCGCGCAATCAGTAGAGCTTCGGCTCCAGGTACGGGAGGCCTTGGGTTTGATCCCGGGCCGTGACATACCAGTTTTGTTAAAAATGGTAGTGATATGGCTCCCTAGCTAATGCTGAAGCAAACAAAGGGAAGTTACATGACTGGTTGACCCCGTGTCAGAATAATTTGACTGGGTGTGTTATCATGCCAGGTGTTCACGGCATGCTATATATAGTGAAGGCAGCACTATAAATGCTTCAAGTGGACACCGTCTCCATATTTTATACTCTCTTTACAAAGTTTGATCAATAAAAGTGTTGCAATGTTTTTCTATAGATAAAAAAACAATTATCTAAAACTTATATCCTATGTTACCTACATCTCTTGCAGGACTGAGAAGGAGGTAGGTTCCATGGAGGAGGCCCATGATGCCATCATATGGGATCTAGCCTGGCACCCCCTAGGTCATGTACTGGCATCAGCCTCTAATGACCACTCTACGTAAGTCTCCTACTGTATCATAGAACTTTCAGTAGTGAACTGAGATTTTATAACTTTAAAGTCTGACATAATTCCTAGGCACTTAATGGGTCAGGTTTTAAATTATTGTTTTAAACTGACCATTAAGATATTACCATCTAATGTTAAACAATGGTCATACAACTGAGCTTTAGTTTGTGACTTTTTCAAATTGTAAAATATATCTAGATTTCTTTAAAGCCATACTCACTTAGTGAAAAAGTTCAGCATATACTGAAAGTCTAGCATTTAACAAAATGTTTGCTTCATTATTTACTAAAATACTTTTAAGAAGTGGATGTTTGTAGACTTCTGAAGAAGAGGGGGCATATTGTTTTGAAGTTGTAGGTTGATAGGCCAGTTGGTGTGTCAGTAGACCACTTTGTTTCTGATTGTATAGAACAGATAAGACCACAATATTTAAACTTGGTTGGGACATTGGGCTTGGTGAGGTGGTGATCTCTATTTGTTTTTAATGCAACCTTTAACACATTTTTAGTTTTTGATCAGTCAGAGGCCTGAAATGCAAGCAATTTCTAACTCTTTAGATGGACTCCTAATTTGAAAACTTATTTCTTTATTTGAAACACTTAAAGAGTGTATGACTTGTTCATGAGTGTTTTTCTGTTAACAGAAAGTTTTGGACCCGTAACCGTCCAGGTGATGCTATGAGAGACAAGTATAACTTGAACATTATAGCTATTGGGCCAGATGGAGAGGCACTAGATATAGGTAAGGACATCAAATATTTGACAATTTTAAGGTGTTATAAATGTTATTCCCATTTTGTGATACATATATAGTTACTTATATTTTGTTGATATGAAACAAAAACACCATAATGTGGCAATGGACTTAACTTTGGAATTTTTACATTATTCAATATTTCTTTTTGAAATATGTAATAAATAGAACCATGGAAACTGATGTAAATACAGAGTTTATAAATGTAAAAATTTGTTTAGATTTATTATTTGGTGAAGTTAGCTTATTTTTTTAAATAGGGATAATTAATTTGATATATAAATGGTATCTGTGTATTATATGTTAGTTGATATAAATTGATGTAAGCAAGGAAGATGATACTTTCATACACTGATTCTTGATGATCCCACATTCAAAGGTTTATAAACTTGCTGAAACACTTTAGTGTTTATTTGGATTCATGTTATTCCTTATATTTAATTGGTTCAATGGTCTGCCCTCACTGAGACTATCAAAGGACTTGTAAACACCATAAAAGATGCTCTATGTTAGAGTCTATGTCTCTAACAGGTGGGTGTAGGACTGCTATAACACTGCATACATCTCAGGATTATCAACAACAAGGAAATGTAAAACTGCTCTGCTGCTGATGATGGTTGTTTTGGTTGTTTTTATGACAGATGCTGACACTCCCCTGGGTGATGGTAAGAGTCTTCTGCCTGGGATGGGACTGGAACATGGCCTTCCACCAGTTGAGGAGGAGAAACCAAAGAAAAGTAAGTCCGACAAATGGTTTTGAATATATATATTGTGGGTGGGGAGGAAACTTGGAAAATCTTCTTGTCAAAAACTTCAAGTGCTGGAGCTTTAATGTTTTGTATCCCTGTTTCTCGGGTGGTCCTGTATCAAGATTGTCAAAATATTTTAATCTGTTAAATAACATGGCCGCAAGGTCGTGACCATTTTCCCTACATGACTATATAGGAAATCAGAAACACCAATAGCTAGAGCTTTGATATTTGGTTAATCTATTCCTTTGGTGGCTTTGTGTCAATATTTTTCAAATAATTCTCATCTGTCAAAAAGCATAGCCACCAGGGCTAAATGTCACTCAGGTGAATGATATAGGGCCATCATGGCCCCTTTGTAGTAAATGTGGCATTTGTTCGTCTGTCATGTTTTTGTCAGAAGTGTAACACAAAACCTGTAAGCGATGTCAACATGAAACTTCATAGGCAGATAGATGTTAAATGACTCAAAGCGCAGCGCACAAGAATGGTAACTCTACCTTGTTCCATTTTTGAATTATTCCCCTTTTATTGATTTTTATAGAGCATTTTTTGTCCGGAGTGTAACTTTGTCACGGTAGGTCCAAATGACTCCAAACTTTGTATGCATGTTTCTGGCAATAAGTCAAAGTGCAGTGCACAAGAATGGTAACTCTACCTTCTTCTGTTTTTTTAGTTATTCCCCTTTGATTGATTTTCATAGAGCATTTCTTGTCCAGAGCCTAACTTTGTCACCGTAGGTCCAAATGACTCCAAACTTGGTATGCATGTTTCTGGCAATGACTCGAAGTGCAGCACACAAGAACCGTAACTCTACCTTGTTCCGTTTTTTAATTATTCCCCTCTGATTGATTTTTTATAGAGCATTTCTTGTCCGGAGTGTAACTTTGTCACTGTAGGTCCAATGACTCCAAACTTGGTATGCATGTTTCTGGCAATGACTCAAAGTGCAGTGCCGAAGAATGGTAACTCCTTCTTCTGTTTTTTAGTTATTCCCCTTTGATTGATTTTATAGAGCATTTCTTGTCCAGAGCCTAACTTTGTCACCTTAGGTCCAAATGACTCCAGACTTAGTATGCATGTTTCTGGCAATGACTTGAAGTGCAGGGCACAAAAACTGTAACTCTACCTTGTTCTGTTTTTTAATTATACCCCTTTGATTGATTTTTTTTAGAGCATTTTTTGTCCAGAGCCTAACTTTGTCACTGTAGGTCCAAATGACTCCAAACTTGGTATGCATGTTTCTGGCAGTGACTCAAAGTACAGTGCGCAAGAAGGGTAACTCTACCTTCTTCCTTTTTTTAGTTATTCCCATTTGATTGATTTTTAGTGCATTTCTTGCGAAGAGCATAACTTGTTGTGCATGTTTTTTGCAAGGAGACAATTAAAAGGTTATTTTATATGTGAATATGTGAATTTTATGCAAATACATTGATAATATCTGTACAACAAAAAACTAATTAACATTTTTTACAAAATTTTCGTCAGGCGACACATCCGACTCGCAGAGTTCTAGTTTATACTAAAATTTGAAGGCTTTTTTTCAGGTTAATGGAAAAAATTACAGTCATCACTTTTTTGTTGTTGCTTAGTTTCAAATCTGGTTGTATAAACTCAATGATTTGGTTGTTTTTATTTCATGTTTAATAAAAGTTTAAATTATAATTAAAATGTATTTTATATTACCATTTGTTCTCTGACTAAATATTTGTGCTTTTGTCAAAAATGTCAAACTTTAAAGTTTTGACATTTTTGACAAAAAGTACTAATGACCAAGTCATGACAAGCAACACAAAGCTAAGTACCTTTTTAAATAATATCTTTGCAGTTAATATGAAATAAAAATACCTTAATAATACAATTTATGCAAACAGATTTGAAACTAAGTACAAAAATGTTATGACCGTTATTTTTTCCAGTTATCTGAAAAAGAGCCATAACAAAAAAACACATTTGATCCAAAAAAAAAAAAAAAAAAGAATCCATTATTTCTACTGATTCTCTTGTATTAAATAGATTTATTTTATCTTATTATTGTTTAAAAATAATGGTAACATTTCCATTTTTAGACCTTTTAGAAGAAACAAAAGGAATAAACAAGATAAAAAATCCTCTTGTATGAAGCTCTTTGTAATTGTTTATTTTGAAACATTTTTTACTGAAAGAAGTCCCCATGGGTAAGTGGTAAAATTGAGAATCCAAAGAAAAGTGGGTTTGATTACTAAGAATTGAAAATACAGTCAAACCTGACCATGCGACCACCCCTTACCGGCGACCACCTGCTCTATGCGACCACTCCAAAGCCGCCCGATCATATTTGTTCTGTAATTGTAATGTAATAAGCGCCCACCTTTGATCTGCGTCCAGCGACGGCACATAAACATGTCAAACATGCTTTAATTATCCCCTACTCTATTTTTTGCTTATACAACACAATTTGTAAATTTCAAGTGTGGTTCTCACAAAAAGTAACCATGCTGCATTAAGAGACCACCTGTCTTAAGAGACCCCTTTTGCCCTGTCCCGAGGGTGGTCTTTTAATACGGGTTTGACTGTATACCGTTTGTGCTGTTCTTCATTCCCTTTCCTAATGGATTTAAGTCCTTGTCAGACTAGAACTTTGATGTGGGATTTCACTGTGGTGCACCCTAAGTTCTACCTTAACCTATATCCGAGGTCTTTCTCCACCAGAAATAGGGGAGGTTAGAGTAACAAATTGTAACACTGTAACTCCTCAGCCTCCATTCATGTGAGTTTAAGTACTTATTGGAGTGAGTACTTCCATGTGGGGAGGTTTTCCAGCTAACTTGCGGTGCACCAGTGGTTCTACCCAGATATAAGTCTGATATCTTCCTCCACTAGTTACTAGCTGGACGTTGCCAGTATGATCATAATTGTGTCAGTGTAATGTAAGAAACAACAACAACAAACAAACAATTCACCAGTATAAACTTACATTTGACTGTTATGACCATACAGTGTTGACCCAATGTAATTAATCAAATTCGAAACTTAGAAAACTAGCAGTTTTCTTGCTTATTGTTCCAGGTGTATTTACTAATGAGGAGGAGCTGCCATCTATACCTGGATTGGACTGGCAAGCTGATGTCCAGTACTTCAAGGAGCAACAGGTCAAGATTGATGAGCGACCGAAGAAAAAGACACCATTTGCTCGTCCCATACCTCGCAGCTTCGAGCAGGCATGGATAACCAACCAGCAACCAGGCACACTAGTCAAGGATGAGTGTAAGTATCTTGTGTAACAACTTTGCCAACTTTTTAACCTTTTTAGCTTTAGTATTTTTGTTAGAAGAAGCTATTTCACTCATCTCATTAAAATTTTGCTTGGAAGTTCTGTCATGCTTATATCTCAGTACCCAGTGCAAAGATTGGAATGAAACTTCCTATATCTCTCTCTAGTGATCATACAGACTGATATAATAATGTTTGAGTCTTCTGGGTTGGTTTTGATAATTGTCCATATATGGTAGTATTCATGAAATAATATATATTTAGGAGATAGTCAGAATATGCCTTCTTGTGTTCACACTTTTTTAGTTCATTTCTTGCTAATGCACAGCACACAGTCATCATTCTTTTCTGTCTTTACTTTTTTGTATTACATTTTCTTTATATATTACCATGATATTTATCAACAGGCATGAGGCATAGTTACCTATTCTTTCGTAACTATGAGACACAGTCCCCCATTCTCTAGTAACTATGAGGCATTGTCACCCGTTCTTTCGTAACTATGAGGCATAGTTACCCATTCTTTAGTAACTATGCGGCATAGTCAACCATTCTTAAGTAACTATGAGGCATAGTCACCCATTCTTTGGTAACTATGAGGCATAGTCACCCATTCTTAAGTAACTATGTGGCATAGTCTTCCATTCTTTAGTAACTATGAGGTATTGTTACCCATTTTTAAGTACATGTAACTAGGAGGCATAGTCACCCATTCTTAAGTAACTATGAGGCATAGTCACCCATTCTTTAGTAACTACGTGGTATTGTTACCCATTCTTAAGTAACTATGAGGCATAGTCACCCATTCTTTAGTAACTATGCGGCATAGTCACCCATTCTTTAGTAACTATGAGGCATAGTCATCCATTCTTTAGTAACTATGCGGCATATTCACCCATTCTTTAGTAACTATGAGGCATAGTCATCCATTCTTTAGTAACTATGCGGCATATTCACCCATTCTTTAGTAACTATGCGGCATATTCATCCATTCTTTAGTAACTATGCGGCATATTCACCCATTCTTTAGTAACTATGCGGCATATTCACCCATTCTTTAGTAACTATGCGGCATATTCACCCATTCTTTAGTAACTATGCGGCATATTCATCCATTCTTTAGTAACTATGCGGCATATTCATCCATTCTTTAGTAACTATGCGGCATATTCACCCATTCTTTAGTAACTATGAGGCATAGTCACCCATTCTTTAGTAACTATGAGGCATAGTCACCCATTCTTTAGTAACTATGCGGCATATTCACCCATTCTTTAGTAACTATGCGGCATATTCACCCATTCTTTAGTAACTATGCGGCATATTCACCCATTCTTTAGTAACTATGCGGCATATTCATCCATTCTTTAGTAACTATGCGGCATATTCATCCATTCTTTAGTAACTATGCGGCATATTCACCCATTCTTTAGTAACTATGAGGCATAGTCACCCATTCTTTAGTAACTATGAGGCATAGTCACCCATTCTTTAGTAACTATGAGGCATAGTCACCCATTCTTTAGTAACTAGAAGGCATATTCACCCATTCTTTAGTAACTATGAGGCATAGTCACCCATTCTCTAGTAACTATGAGGCATAGTCACCCATTCTTTAGTAACTAGAAGGCATATTCACCCATTCTTTAGTAACTATGAGGCATAGTCACCCATTCTCTAGTAACTATGAGGCATAGTCACCCATTCTTTAGTAACTATGAGGCATAGTCACCCATTCTCTAGTAACTATGAGGCATAGTCACCCATTCTTTAGTAACTATGAGGCATAGTCACCCATTCTTTAGTAACTATGAGGCATAGTCACCCATTCTCAAGTAACTATGAGGCATAGTCACCCATTCTCTAGTAACTATGTGGCATAGTCATCCATTCTTTAGTAACTATGAGGCATAGTCACCCATTCTTTAGTAACTATGAGGCATAGTCACCCATTCTTTAGTAAGTAGAAAGCATAGTTACCAGATTAAGAAGCATTTAATAACCACCAGATGATTGGCGCTACGTTCAGTTGATACACTGATCAGTGATCTGTGGTGCCCGTGGTGTAGTGGTAGTCGCAGGCTTGTAACTGCTATGACTGCTCGCCTATTACCACTTAGGTTGGAGTGCCAGTCAGGGTGAAAGACTTCATCTAGGAAGGTCTTCCAGCTGTTGTGCAGTGTGCCAGTAGTTCTACCTACCCCGACATTTGTCTGATGTCTTTTCCCACCAAAATAGCAGGAAGTCACTATAATGACCATAATTGTGTTTCTGCAATGTATTTCTATAAAATAAAAAGTACAAATACAAGTGATATACATTGTATGTTGTTTATTAATTTCAATAGGTAACAGTGCTGTATAATTATGAATAAAAAACTCAAAAAGAAAAAAAAACAGGCTGAATGTAATAATTGATATATAAAGACATATTTAACATCTCTATCATGTATAGGGGGCACCCATGGCGTAGTGGTAGAGTGGCTGATTCTGACCTCTGACCCCTAAGTCTCTCACCGCATAGGTTTAAGTCCCATTCGGGGTGAAGGACTTAATGTGGTAAGGTCTTCCATCTGTCTTGCAGTGCGCCGGTGGTTCTACCAGACATTTGTCTGGGGTCTTCCTCCACCAAAAAGCATTGCTATAATGATCATAATTGGTCGCTGCAATGTATTTCAAAACAAAACAAAAACAAAAAAACTATCATGTATAAAATTATGTAAGAAAGAGATAAGAAAAGGTACTTTATTCATGCTTTCCACTGTCATATCATTTTAGAAGGGACTGTACAACTGTAGGCAAAAACACACATTTGTCCAGAATTAATCTCCAAACATTCACAAAGATGTTATTATTACATTTGTTTGGTATAGGTTGAGTGTCAGATACCAGCTTAAAATCGACCGGCTGCAATAGCTCAGGTGGTAGAGCGTCGGCTTGCAGGGTTCAAACCCGAGCCGGGTCAAACCAAAGATTTTAAAGTTGGTAGTATAACTTCCCCCCTTAATGCTCAGGGCTAAGGGGACAGCATTACGCCCGTCGGTGTCAGTATAATGGACCAGCCGGGTTCAGTCCCTGGGCACTTCCTAAGTGCCCTGTGCTGTAATGATAGAAATGTTGCTGCCCAGTATCGGCAAAAATGCCGGCAAATGCCATCTCAGCTTAAAATCACTTATAGTCATATATATGGGCTGAGGTATAACATCACACCTATAATCCATTGTAATATTAAGGCAAATTAACTTAAAGGATTATTCACTTTAATGTTAAAAAATAGACAATACAGATCATTTAAAACTTTCCTTACCATACATATGCTAAGGACACAATGCACCAAGGGTAACACTTCTCAACCATTATCCAAAGAACAAAGGTCACATCACAACTAGAACATTGCACATTGCAAAGTTTCATTTCATAATCTTTTTAACTTGCTGGCTTTCAACTAGTGTTAAGAACAAAAACCTACCTTTTCTAAAAAAAATAATGTCTGGTACAAGGACAGTTTAAGTTGTCTTCTTCCCCAAAAATTTAAAGGTTTTTGTAGAAAAAATCACCTGGAAGTCTATACTTTGTAACAAGAAGAATATCTTAAGTGAATGCAGTGGTACAAATATGAGAATTTCAATTTTTTTCCTAATTAGTGAAAAATAAACAATACATCTTCTGAGAACAATCTGGGATTCATCTGAAATAAATATCTATTTCCGACTGGGCAGTGCTATTTTTCTGTTTTAATTTATAATTATTTTATGTTGAATCATTTCAAATAATGTTAACAACTTTTGAAAAATATCCATATTATGTCATATAATATAACAATTATCACTAATTTTTATGATGAAAATCAAATCCAATTTAAAAGCGATAAAATATTATAATACAAAATTATAAAAATTCTCCCTTAAATGTTAATGTAATAATAATTTCTCAATATTGATACTTAATATTCCATCTAGGTTTAAAATTACATTAAATATTTAGCTGCTTTGTTTCATTTTCTGCAAGTGATGAAAATTTTCTCCAAAATGCTAGAAATAAGAATTGAATTTCACTCCAAATTTACAATATAATATTAATTACACATTTGTATTCACTAACCTAAGAGTACATTGAATTTGCAAGTTTTGATATTCTTAGCAATTCCCTTGATAACACCTTTTGAAAATACCATTGCATCTGGGAGATGATTTTTATTTTTCATCGGTGGAATTCTCAAGAGCTATATTGCACTTTGTTGGAGCAAGTGTGAAATAAAGTTTCCTCATATATTCCAGAAATATCCAATATTCTATTCTTTCGCAGATGTAATGTCATTAATTTCTAATCATACTGTGCTATAATAACAACCATAGTGAGAGAAAGCAGCTGGTTGATGGATGGATAAATGAGTTACGTCTAATCAAACATTCTGTGTTTATTAAAACAGGAAATAGAAAGTTCATCTTAATTAAAGCAGATCAAATTAAAGGTGGTAAACAACAGTGTTGATCAGAACATTTTTCCTCAAATAACCAAATCATGTTACCAGACAAGATCCTACAAAATGCTGTTTATTGATGACCTAGATCAATGTGAACAGTGAAACATAAATCCTCATTCCTCATTGCAAACAGGTATTTCCTATCTGAACCACGCTGCAGAGATAGCTATTTTTAACTAGGAAAACCACATGACAACTCACATTTTGAGATTACGTTATATCGTCGTCCTGGTACTCTGCTCTGACATCAGCATCTATTTTTAGCAGAGATCACTATCATGCTTATTTATAGATTTGGAATGATTGAACTTTTAGAGTGTTTTTATTGTGATTGGTACTGTCTAACAATGTAGGCAGTGTATAAAAACAAAACTTCTTTACGTATACTAATGTATGGGTTTATGCAGAAATTGTTCGTTTTATTCCCCAAAGCAGTTGTAAGGTATTGTTATATGAATTTGATAAAGGCAAACTGTCGGATATTACCTTTAAGATAATTTTGATCATTTTATTAGTATTTTTTAAGAATGACACAAGAAACATTTTATATTATTAAAAATCAACTGTTTATTGAAATGTGTCATCTGGTTTTATAAAGGTGTATGTTAAATTAAAATTATTAGGTTATTGTCATTTTTCCCCCCCTTCAAAAATGCAATATTTGAGATATTTATTAAGACAATATTTTTAAGTCTTGAGCAGACAGTTAATCAGCATCTTAAACCAAGTTATAGAATTTGGTATGGCATAATATGGTTTTATGATATAGATATCAAGATGAATTATATCTATAATTTTTAATAAGTTAATAATTTATATTTACTTCTTAAGGCCGCTAATTCTTGAGCAAAATTTTTATTTCACCTTAAACAAAGATATATGAATTTAAGATTTATTTATTTGTACAATCTGGATACATCAAATTGGTAAGTTGTGACTTTTGTAAAAAGTGTGAATTTTATTTGAGGTATGAAAACATTCAACATGTTGCACAGACAGTTTACTTTCGCTCTTATGTTTTCAGTATTTTAAACAAGACATATTTTTCCACATTTCATACATTCATATCTGTATGTATGTTTTATTCATGTTTGATATATTTTTACAGGGTTTATATGTTCTATCATGTACACAGAGATAAATGTAAGGGAATTCCAAGAAATAAAAAATAACAACAACAAATTCACTCAGACATCTCAATAAAGATAGGTTACCGGGCTAAAAGCAGTTTACAAGTTTTAAAAAAATATACCATCAAATTACAGTTATTGCCATAATATTGTGGATTTGTTTGAACCATTTTTAGTTGCAGTTTTAAGTCATGTCAAACTATTTTATATGTTATTCGTCAGACTGACAAAATTTCTGTTATACTGACACTTTCTCCCAGCCAGTCAGTCCAAATAACAAAACTTTTTTTAACTTTCTCGATGTCTGCTTGATGCTGGCTGATCTAGATAACACTATTTGCCTAAGCCTGAAGGATTCATGCTTTATAGGCTACCAATTGAATTACTTTATGTTTCAGCTGATGGTACGATGAAGCGCGGCAAGATTCAGTCACTGTTATCCCTGGAGCTACCAGACAAACCTCCCCCTGGTCTGGAGTATGTGGGTAGGTTCTCCAGAAACTTTTCCTTACCAGCTGCAGATTATTTGCTCAGCTCAATTTATTCTACTCTTTTTGTGACCGAAGGCCATAACAATGATAAATTATAACTTAAAATATATTCATTATTATAACTATGCAATTCAACAAAATGATTGATCTATCAGTTATTGTTTCATCAAATTTTTTTTTACCTTTTTGCAATGGTAAATAAGCTCTATTATAGAAGTCAAGACACAACTAAAAGTAGGGTTTTCATTAAGATTTATTTTAAGAGGCCAAAATAAGACTGAAGGAGGCCTGCTAGCGGGGTCCATGGATATGCCAACAGAAATCTTGCATTCTGAGTACTTTTGGGTACTTTTGGGGGCTACATTAGCCACCCTGCTAAGGCATCAGTATTTATAAAAACACCATGGAATATTCTGGAAAAGCATTACTTGGAAATGGTGCCAAGTGCACTGCAATACAGACCTCATAAATATATATTGCATCAATTAAATACCGAAAAGGAGCGAACTTTTCAGGAACCGAAATTTTAAAGCATTCGTTAGTGGTATCTACTGGATTTCTAAGTGGTCCACAACGTGTCCTAAGTGTCTAAATTGGCCGCCAGCTGCCTCATAATGAAAACACTATATAAGAACCTTCTTAAGACTGTTTCTGTCAATAGTAATTTACCACAATTATGGACATGTGCATGTTTATATAACCACACACTATATTCAGAGCAGGTAAGTAGAACTGATTTGGCATTGCAGGATAAAATAATTCTTTTAATTATCTGAAGTTTTGCAATTAATTCCATTCTTACCACATTACGACTACTTCATTATAAAAATGGAAAGATAATTTACGACACAATTATTGCTGATAGATGCATTTGGCAATGCCAATCATGTAAGGTTCAATTTTAATTCTACGATTCAACAATTTGGTCTGTCTGGTGGAGATTTGTAGTATCTTGACTGGACTTTTTTTCATGCTGACTCTTTTCCTTTACCGGGTATAGCATGCTATGAATGTCTGACTCATCTAGCCATTTTATCTTGACACTGGGTGCCTAGTCCTTGGTCTTCCTGTTGCATTTGCTTGAATATTAAGCAAGGGAGCTATACATCAGACCTGGTAGCACAATCGGTAGGGCGTCAGCCCTGGGTTTGATCCTGATCCGCGACATACCCAAGTCATTAAAAATGGTAGTGGTACAGCTCCCTTGCCAATGCTCAAGCAAATATAAGGGTAGTTCCACGACTGGTTGACCCGGTGTCAGGATAATGTGACTGGGTGTGGTATCATGCCAGGTGTTCACGGCATGCTATACACAGTGAAGGCAGCACTTTATCTGCTTCAAGAAACACAGTCTCCAGATAACTTACATACTGTTGGTGAGACAATAAACCCAATACCACTATACTAATACACTGCAGTATATTTCAGATCTTGATGCTAATGGAGAGGATGAGGATGAACCTGAGCGACAACCTGTAGAAGATCCGGACCCTGTGCTGCCAGGTTTGTATACTCCTCTCAATATAGATGCTGTTTCATCTAACCTCTGTTCACTTGCATTTAGGAAATATTAAGGGAATAGTTTATAATAAAATCCCTTAGTGCACTTACATGCTTAATATATAATTAACAGCAACAACATAATACCATGATATTTTGTTGTTGTACACTGCTGTAGCAGGGTTAGGATTAGGCAACCAATACAATTCTTACACAGGAAGTTACAGACCTAACAATTCAAACAATTCCTGTCTTCAGCTTGATAGAAAATTGTTTCTACCAATTTCCATTATTTGATATCAAATAAAAAGCCGAGGCCTACATTGAAACCCTGATTCAGAACAAAACCATGAAATGCCAGTATAAATATGTCCAGCTTCTTTAAACCAGATAACAGATGTGATTCAAACAAATATTGTACTTCAGACTTGTAAATAAACCCACCTCCAGAGCGCACAAGAATACAATATTCAGACACTTGTTTGATGTAACCTGCATAATGTGACAGTGACTTGGTCTCTGGATCGTTAAATTACAAAGGTCTTAGTTACTGACATATTTGTGTGTTTTAACTTTCACTTGCAAAAAATGTATTCGGAATTCAGTTCTAATGGCATTTCTCCATCTTTTTATTGTTTTAAAACTTGTACTAAGTACCATATACATTAACTTGCCATAATAAAATAAGTTTAAAACTCTCATCGACATGCTAGAATGGCTCACTTATACATTAATACAGATACAAATATAGAGCGGTCCACACTGTGATAGCCTATCATAAACACCTAAGTGATCCACAACCAGTCACATTAACCTGACGACAAGCCTTACATTCTTGGCTGTACCCATATAACTGCTTGAGTGTTTGTTTTTTCTCCATTTTGTGTGTCTACCTAATTTCTGTTTGTTGGGTTTATCGTCCTACCAACAGTATTTCAGTTATCTGGAGATGGTGTCCATTTGAAGCAGATATAGTGCTGCCTTCACTGTGTATAGCATGCCATGAACACCTGACAGGATACCACATCCAGTCACATTGTCCTGACATTGGGCCAACCAGTCATGGAATTACCCTTATATTTGCTTAAGCATTGGCAAGGGAGCTAATTTTTAATTTTTAATCTGGGCCTTATGCACCTTAAAGTTTGTTCTTATTATGTATCGAGATAAGAGTGTGGGTATTTATTACTGCAGGTTTCGGTGGTGAAGAATTCACTGGTGACCAGGACTACCGAAGTGACCAAGACTATCGGCAAGATCAGGACCTTCGTGCTGACCAGGATTACCGGGGCAATGACGACTACAACATGACTGATCAGCAAGGAGGGTACCCGTATCAGGCTGATGCACATCATTTTAGAGGTGCCGAGCCTCCGGCTGCTGGTTTCCACAGCAATGGTCCCCGTCACCTGCCTGGGCACCATGATGACTTAGATCACCACGCCTCTCAGGGGATGTATGATGACCCCAACATCGAAGTGGGTGGATATGGGGAGGAGTACGTAGATCCACATAGTAATCATGGAAACAACCCTCCACACAGCATGCATAATGATAGACAGAGAGACCAGGGACATTATTATCACCCAGGCCAGGGACAAGGTCATGACAACAATGAGAGACAAAGGTCAATTCCCAACCCCTCTGGGTTTGATCGTGGTCGAGGAAGGGGGCATCCTCCTGGGGACTGGAATAGAGGTGGTCATGATGGCTTTCGTGGGAGGGGTCGTGGCGGTTACTATCACAACAAGGACAACATTGTTAGGGAAGAGGGCGGGTTTGAAGGTGAGGAGAGGCATGGTGGCTGGCAGGACGGTGGTCCCCGAGGTGGGGGACGTGGGGGCCGGGGCAGGGGTGGCTTCAGAGGTGGCGGAGAACCTAGGGGGCGGGGTGGTGGAGGGTTTAGGGGGCGGGGTAGAGGGCCAAGGGGACCCAGAGGGGCTCCTTACTGAACTGGCACTAATGTGGGATGTATGTTTGACTAATGTGACAAAAGACTAAATGGGCTCTAAAGTGCCACAGCAGTAAAACTGATGTGGACAATGTACTTGTGGGTGGATCTGGGCCAAAAGATTTGACCTTGAGAGTCTTAAGTACATTCATCTCATAAGGTCACAAAGTTGTGAAACATTCAAGTGAAAACTTCTTCTGATTGGTCAGATTACCTTTTCACCAATTAAACTGACCAATGAGATGCATAAACTTGGCTCCATCATGAGCACAAAGAGTTCTTGTCTGGTTTCCAGGAGAAAGGCTGTGAAATAAATGCTTGTGTAAAGGATATAGGATGTGAAGTGACCTAGTTGATGCTCAACTGGGAAGGTATGCATGCAGAAATTGGATGAATAATCACCTGATGACACTGTTTTTAAGGAAAGTTAAGAAATGCAGTCCTGCAACATTATCTCATTTCTAATGAAGTAGAGGCTTTACTGTATGAAGTAAGAATAGCTTAAAGTCAAGGTAAGTAGTGTGGAGTAATTAAGACAGATTTAAACAGATATTCTAACTTTTATCCCTTCAAAATACAAATGAAGATTTAAAGAGTTAAAAAACTGGAAGAAACCACATTTGTTTATTAATTATTTATTGATTTGTGTTAAAATACGGCACATAGATCTCAAAATGATCCTTTTTAAAAGACAGGGAAAGTGATTTTGCTTAAGTTTGAGCTATATCCAGCATCTAGTCTGCATGACAGACACTGTGGTTGGAAGTTTGTTAAGTTGGGCATTCCCTCACATTTGAGTTTCAATCACATCATTGTGTATGGCATGGTCCATGTCTTTGTTTGATTATTCAATTTTGAAACAGTAAAATTAAACATAGAGCTTAAGTAGCATGTTGTCTTAGTGCACACTAAAAGTTATTAATTTCTGTATGATCATTATATACCAATATAGTATAAATTAAATGTCCAAATGAACTTTGTCTGTTTTACTTGTAATATGTTTTGAATATTTAAAATATGAAACAAAATATTTTACCACTAAGAGCAAGAATCCTTTTGTGTTTTTCAATTGATGAAATGAATAGAAAATAAATGCACAAGGCTTACAGAACGATTTATAAACTGTATCTTCATGTGAAGCAGAAAAATAGAAACAGTAATATCTCTGCTATCAGCGTAAAGGCTTTCAATGTTGTTGATATTGAGGTCTTATGTTGCGCACACACCTGTCCTCATGGTGTACTTGTGATGTAAGGAATCTTCACTTGCTCAAGTTTGTTGAAGTAGGTTTGGGTAAGATGGGTTTTCATTTCTACCAGCTAACATCTCATTAACATTGTGATGTTGAGTGTTTTGTTTGGCATTAACAAGAAATATTGTTAAAATTGTCAATGGTCTTTACTTTCGTTTTAGATGGCTCTTTTTCAGATAACGGGAAAAAATAACAGGCATTACATTTTTGTGCTTAATTTCGAATCTGGTTGCGTAAATTATATTATTAAGGTATTTTTATTTAATATTAACTGCAAAGATATTTTTGAAAAAAGTACATTGCTTTGTGTTGCTTGTCATGACTTGGTCATTAGAACTTTTTTTGTCAAATATGTCAAAATTTTTAAGTTTGCATTTTTGACAAAAAAAAATAATTTAGTCAAAGAACACATGGTAATGTAAAAACATTTTAATTATAATTTATATTTTTTGATAAAATATGAAATAAATATCACCAAATCATTTAATTTGTGCAACCAGATTTGTTACTAAGCAAAAGAAGTGATGTGGTCATTATTTTTTCCATTTTTCTGATAAAGGGTTACATATATTTTTACCTTTCTTAAATCATAAACATGTTTAGAACTATTTTATGAAAGAAACAAGACAGTTATCACCACCAACCTCACATTATATTATCACATTTTTTAAATAGATTTAGCATTGACCTTCATTTCTCTCGACTTGTTAAACGATCATATTTTGTTGTAAATAGTTTCAGCATTGACAAACATGTATTGTAAATTTGTTGCCTTTTTGAGCTATTAACAGCATCACTTAATTGTAAATAGTTTTGTAAATACATTTTTTTTTTGTATGTTGTCTCTTAATAGGTAAATTGTCATCAATTTCAAGTTGTCTCCCATCAGAATGTAATCATAATCTAACATAATTTTATCATTGCACTAGACTACATCGATTATATTTATGTTATCCCAGGCCTTTATAACATTTTTTTTCTGACTAAATCCTTTATGTGTTTTCCAATCACTTTATTGACAATTTTAATGAGTACTATCTTTTTTTTTAATTTAAAAATGGTCACTTTTGGAGTTGAGCATCAGTTCATATGAACTCATCTTCTCTACATTATCTATTTTTCAGTCTATTTTACTAAATTTTGTATCAAATTTAACAGTTTTATCAAGTATTTTAAATATCAAAACTACATTTTGATAGTTTAAAAGGTAAAGAAAAAACAACCAAAACAAGATGCACTGTTATTTTGTTTAAGGATGAGCCAATAATTTTATTTATTTCTGTTTAGATCTATTAATTATTTGTGCATTTATCAATTTTAAAAATATTGTATTCTAAAAATATATGACTTAAGAGTTTTTCAATGGTGTATAGCTTTTAATTTTTCTACCACAAATGATGAAATTACAAGCAAATAAAATTCACAATTCATCTGAAAATCCTTTGAAGTTGCCATCGAATATGGCTGCCAATATAAGGGAACTTTCCTGATGTGGGAACTATCTATACAATGACTCTTTCCACACAGCTGGCAGCAGCTATAAGACCCATGCTTGATTGTAAATGATTATCATCCATATTTTATGCTATTTTATAAATTAAACAGCCTCCATACCACTGGAAGAATGGTGCCAAAAGCATCTGAAAGGATAACATGAATACTTTATTATAGTTAATCATCATTTCATGTAATTTTTATTGTGAGGGTAGACGTTTTTAGCTCAATACCTCTGAACACAGTAATAATTGATTGACTTCTCTTGGTATGCAGAGATCGGACAGCTTGCTAAAGCTTAAATTTTAAATGCACCCTAAAATTAAATATGATAAGACTAAATTGTTTTCTTACTTATATATATAATATGAATTGTAATAGTATGATATATATATATAATATGAATTGTAACAGCATGGTACTGTAGGAAGTATTTTGGATAAAAAGTTTGAGATTCATCAAAATATTCACGGAAAAATTGTTTTAGCATGTGGTGCCAGATATAGGAAGAATGCTGGATTTTGAGTAGCATTGTCTCATAATTGTTAAAAAATCGAAATTATTGTTCTTATTGTAATTGTCACAGCTGGGCAGTTCTAATGAGTACAACAACTATAGAGCTTAGAGGAGAAATAAAGGAGTTTGCTAGAAACACAATCACTTTTTTTGGAAGCCATGGTGGTTGTCCTATACACAAGGGTGACTGTGGCAGAGTGGTTAATAACCGGCTTGTAGGCCCCGTCCCCCAGAACCTCACTACTTTAGTTTGAGTCCTGGATGGGACAAAAACTTTCATGTGATGTTTTCCATCGTATCTGCTGTACTTTGAAGCTTTTACAAAGACACTTCTCTCAGGCAAAAATAGACATCCCCAATATGACCATTATTGTGTCCATTAAAACTCATCATAAGTTAACACATCATTTTTGTGTGTTGTATTTTCATTAACACCTGAAACATTATTGTTTTATTGGTTTCTTGCTTCATTCCTACTAACATTTTTACAGCCAGTTATCAACTCGTTCACTAAAACTCCACCATTGTGTTGCCGTAAGGCTTTATATAACAGAAAGTAAATGTGTATGTACAAAATGGTAATGTTACAATGATTAGAAAAAATAAATGATTATATGAAATACTTTGTTTTTGTTTATTTAATGTCATGTCACCAGACTGGCAATGTACACCTTAAACCAAATAAAAAATATTACCTGAATCTGCCAAAAATTGGAAGTATGTATTACCTCCCTTTGTTCTGATAAAGTAATGATGAAGAAACAGCTGGTAAAATACAGTTACTCCATTTAATATATTTAATGTGTGTTGTATTGGATTGCTTTGTAAAGATAAACTGTGAAAGAAAAACCTTTTGTGTCTTGTTTTACTTGTTTAAAATTGATAAAGTTGTGTTAAACAAATTAATATAATTTCAAAAATGTTATTGGCAGATATGTTTAGGCAAAGTATGTTGTAAGTATAAAACCATTCCTATAAAAGGTTTATTTTGGTGTGTTGGGGTATGATGTTGCCCTTGATAGTTTGTACTTCAAGCTTTATTAGGGTAAAGGTCAAACTTTACCCACTTATAATCAGGACTGGAGAAAATCTGGATTATGACAGTTTTTACCCTGGGCAATATTAGGGCAGAGATTCAACTAGACTCGCATATTATCTGGACTGGGATTAATCTGGCCCATGACAGTTTGTAACTCAGGCAATATTATGGCAGAGGTCAAACTAGACCAACATAATCTGGACTGGGGTTAATCTGGCCCATGACAGTTTGTACCTCAGGGCAATATTATGGCAGAGGTCAAACTAGACCAGCATAATCTGGACTGGGGTTAATCTGGCCCATGACAGTTTGTACCTCAGGGCAATATTATGGCAGAGGTCTACCTAGACCAGCATAATCTGGACTGGGGTTAATCTGGCCCATGACAGTTTGTACCTCAGGGCAATATTATGGCAGAGGTCTACCTAGACGAGCATAATCTGGACTGGGGTTAATCTGGCCCATGACAGTTTGTACCTCAGGGCAATATTATGGCAGAGGTCTACCTAAACCCATCTAATCTGGACTGGGGTTAATCTGGCCCATGACAGTTTGTATCTCAGGCAATATTATAGGTCTACCTAAACCCATATAATCTGGACTGGGGTTAATCTGGCCCATGACAGTTTGTACCCAGGGCAATATTATGGCAGAGGTCTACCTAGACCAACATAATCTGGACTGGGGTTTATCTGGCCCATGACAGTTTGTACCTCAGGCAATATTATGGCAGAGGTCTACCTAGACCAACATAATCTGGACTGGGGTTAATCTGGCCCATGATAGTTTGTACCTCAGGCAATATTATGGCAGAGGTCTACCTAGATCAACATAATCTGGACTGGGGTTAATCTGGCCCATGACAGTTTGTACCTCAGGCAATATTATGGCAGAGGTCTACCTAGACCAACATAATCTGGACTGTGGTTAATCTGGCCCATGACAGTTTGTACCTCAGGGCAATATTATGGCAGAGGTCTACCTAGACCAACATAATCTGGACTGGGGTTAATCTGGCCCATTACAGTTTGTACCTCAGGCAATATTATGACAGAGGTCTACCTAGACCAGCATAATCTGGACTGGGGTTAATCTGGCCCATTACAGTTTGTACCATAGGCAATATTATGACAGAGGTCAACCTAGACCCACACAATCTGGACTGGGGTTAATCTGGCCCATAATAGTTTGTACCTCAGGCAATATTATAGCAGAGTTCTACCTAGACCCACATAATCTGGACTGGGGTTAATCTGACCCATGACAGTTTGTTCCTCAGGCAGTATTATGGCAGAGGTCTACCTAGACCAACATAATCTGGACTGCGGTTAATCTGGCCCATTACAGTTTGTACCTCAGGCAATATTATGACAGAGGTCTACCTAGACCAGCATAATCAGGACTGGGGTTAATCTGGCCCATTACAGTTTGTACCATAGGCAATATTATGACAGAGGTCAACCTAGACCCACACAATCTGGACTGGGGTTAATCTGGCCCATAATAGTTTGTACCTCAGGCAATATTATGACAGAAATTAAACTAGACCCACATAATCTGGACTGGGGTTAATCTGGCCCATGATAGTTTGTACCTCAGGCAATATTATGGCAGAGGTCTACCTAGACCAACATAATCTGGACTGGGGTTAATCTGGCCCATGACAGTTTGTACCTCAGGCAATATTATGGCAGAGGTCTACCTAGACCCACATGATCTGGACTGGGGTTAATCTGGCCCATGATAGTTTGTACCTCAGGCAATATTATGGCAGAGGTCTACCTAGACCAACATAATCTGGACGGGTTAATCTGGCCCATGATAGTTTGTACCTCAGGCATTATTATGGCAGAGGTCAACCTAGACCCACATAATCTGGACTGGGATTAATCTGGCCCATGACAGTTTGTACCTCAGGCAATATTATGGCAGAGGTCAACCTAGACCCACATGATCTGGACTGGGGTTAATCTGGCCCATGACAATTTGTACCTCAGGCAATATTATGGCAGAGGTCTACCTAGACCCACATAATCTGGACTGGGGTTAATCTGGCCCATGACAGTTTGTACCTCAGGCAATATTATGGCAGAGGTCAACCTAGACCAACATAATCTGGACTGGGGTTAATCTGGCCCATGACAGTTTGTACCTCAGGCAATATTATGGCAGAGGTCTACCTAGACCCACATGATCTGGACCGTGGTTAATCTGGCCCATGACTGTTTGTACCTCAGGCAATATTATGGCAGAGGTCTACCTATACCCACATGATCTGGACTGGGGTTAATCTGGCCCATGACAGTTTGTACCTCAGGCAATATTATGGCAGATGTCAACCTAGACCAACATGATCTGGACTGGGGTTAATCTGGCACATGACAGTTTGCATCCCGGGCAATATTATGGCAGACGTCTACCTAGACCAACAAAATCTGGACTGGGGTTAATCTGGCCTATGACAGTTTGTACCCTGGGCAATATTATGGCAGAGGTCAACCTAGACCAACATAATCTGTACTGGGGTTAATCTGGCCCATTACAGTTTGTACCCTGGGCAATATTATGGCAGAGGTCAACCTAGACCAACATAATCTGGACTGGGGTTAATCTGGCCCATGACAGTTGTACCTCAGGCAATATTATGGCAGAGGTCTACCTAGACCAACATAATCTGGACTGGGGTTAATCTGGCCCATGACAGTTTGTACCTCAGGCAATATTATGGCAGAGGTCTACCTAGACCCACATGATCTGGACTGGGGTTAATCTGGCCCATGATAGTTTGTACCTCAGGCAATATTATGGCAGAGGTCTACCTAGACCAACATAATCTGGACGGGTTAATCTGGCCCATGATAGTTTGTACCTCAGGCATTATTATGGCAGAGGTCAACCTAGACCCACATAATCTGGACTGGGATTAATCTGGCCCATGACAGTTTGTACCTCAGGCAATATTATGGCAGAGGTCAACCTAGACCCACATGATCTGGACTGGGGTTAATCTGGCCCATGACAATTTGTACCTCAGGCAATATTATGGCAGAGGTCTACCTAGACCCACATAATCTGGACTGGGGTTAATCTGGCCCATGACAGTTTGTACCTCAGGCAATATTATGGCAGAGGTCAACCTAGACCAACATAATCTGGACTGGGGTTAATCTGGCCCATGACAGTTTGTACCTCAGGCAATATTATGGCAGAGGTCTACCTAGACCCACATGATCTGGACCGTGGTTAATCTGGCCCATGACTGTTTGTACCTCAGGCAATATTATGGCAGAGGTCTACCTATACCCACATGATCTGGACTGGGGTTAATCTGGCCCATGACAGTTTGTACCCAGGGCAATATTATAGCAGAGGTCTACCTAGACCCACATAATCTGGACTGGGGTTAATCTGGCCCATGACAGTTTGTACCTCAGGCAATATTATGGCAGATGTCAACCTAGACCAACATGATCTGGACTGGGGTTAATCTGGCACATGACAGTTTGCATCCCGGGCAATATTATGGCAGACGTCTACCTAGACCAACAAAATCTGGACTGGGGTTAATCTGGCCTATGACAGTTTGTACCCTGGGCAATATTATGGCAGAGGTCAACCTAGACCAACATAATCTGTACTGGGGTTAATCTGGCCCATTACAGTTTGTACCCTGGGCAATATTATGGCAGAGGTCAACCTAGACCAACATAATCTGGACTGGGGTTAATCTGGCCCATGACAGTTTGTACCCCAGGCAATATTATGGCAGAGGTCTACCTAGACCAACATAATCTGGACTGGGGTTAATCTGGCCCATGACAGTTTGTACCCTGGGCAATATTATGGCAGAGGTCTACCTAGACCAACATAATCTGTACTAGGGTTAATCTGGCTCATGACAGTTTGTACCTCAGGCAATATTATGGCAGAGATTCAACTAGACCCACATGATCTGAACTGGGGTTAATCTGGCTCATGACAGTTTGTACCCTGGGCAATATTATGGCAGAGGTCACACTAGACCAACATAATCTGGACTGGGGTTAATCTGGCCTATGACAGTTTGTACCCTGGGCAATATTATGGCAGAGGTCTACCTAGACCCACATAATCTGGACTGGGGTTAATCTGGCCTATGACAGTTTGTACCCTGGGCAATATTATGGCAAAGGTCAACCTAGACCCACATGATCTGGACTGGGGTTAATCTGGCCCATTACAGTTTGTACCTCAGGCAATATTATGACAGAGGTCTACCTAGACCAGCATAATCTGGACTGGGGTTAATCTGGCCCATTACAGTTTGTACCATAGGCAATATTATGACAGAGGTCAACCTAGACCCACACAATCTGGACTGGGGTTAATCTGGCCCATACTAGTTTGTACCTCAGGCAATATTATGGCAGAGTTCTACCTAGACCCACATAATCTGGACTGGGGTTAATCTGGCCCATGACAGTTTGTACCTCAGGCAGTATTATGGCAGAGGTCTACCTAGACCAACATAATCTGGACTGGGGTTAATCTGGCCCATGACAGTTTGTACCTCAGGCAATATTATGGCAGAGGTCTACCTAGACCCACATGATCTGGACTGGGGTTAATCTGGCCCATGACTGTTTGTACCTCAGGCAATATTATGGCAGAGGTCTACCTAGACCCACATGATCTGGACTGGGGTTAATCTGGCCCATGACAGTTTGTACCCAGGGCAATATTATGGCAGAGGTCTACCTAGACCCACATAATCTGGACTGGGGTTAATCTGGCCCATGACAGTTTGTACCTCAGGCAATATTATGGCAGATGTCAAGCTAGACCAACATGATCTGGACTGGGGTTAATCTGGTACATGACAGTTTGTACCCTGGGCAATATTATGGCAGACGTCTACCTAGACCAACAAAATCTGGACTGGGGTTAATCTGGCCTATGACAGTTTGTACCCTGGGCAATATTATGGCAGAGGTCAACCTAGACCAACATAATCTGTACTGGGGTTAATCTGGCCCATTACAGTTTGTACCCTGGGCAATATTATGGCAGAGGTCTACCTAGACCCACATAATCTGGACTGGGGTTAATCTGGCCCAAGACAGTTTGTACCTCAGGCAATATTATGGCAGAGGTCTACCTAGACTCACATAATCTGGACTGGGGTTAATCTGGCCCATGACAGTTTGTACCCCAGGCAATATTATGGCAGAGGTCTACATAGACCAAGATAATCTGGACTGGGGTTAATCTGGCCCATGACAGTTTGTACCCTGGGCAATATTATGGCAGAGTTCTAACTAGACCAACATAATCTGGACTGGGGTTAATCTGGCCTATGACAATTTGTACCCCAGGCAATATTATGGCCGAGGTCTACCTAGACCAACATAATCTGGACTGGGGTTAATCTTGCCCATGACAGTTTGTACCCTGGGTAATATTATGACAGAGGTCAACCTAGACCAACATACCCTGGACTGGGGTTAATCTGGCCCATGACAGTTTGTACCTCAGGCTATATTATGGCCGAGGTCTACCTTGACCCACATAATCTGGACTGGGGTTAATCTGGCCCATGACAGTTTGTACCCCAGACAATATTATGGCCGAGGTCTACCTTGACCCACATAATCTGGACTGGGGTTAATCTGGCCCATGACAGTTTGTACCTCAGGCAATATTATGGCAGAGGTCTACATAGACCAAGATAATCTGGACTGGGGTTAATCTGGCCCATGACAGTTTGTACCCTGGGCAATATTATGGCAGAGGTCAAACTAGACCAACATAATCTGGACTGGGGTTAATCTGGCCTATGACAATTTGTACCCCAGGCAATATTATGGCAGAGGTCTACCTAGACCAACATAATCTGGACTGGGGTTAATCTTGCCCATGACAGTTTGTACCCTGGGCAATATTATGACAGAGGTCAACCTAGACCCACATACTCTGGACTGGGGTTAATCTGGCCTATGACAATTTGTACCCCAGGCAATATTATGGCAGAGGTCTACCTAGACCAACATAATCTGGACTGGGGTTAATCTTGCCCATGACAGTTTGTACCCTGGGCAATATTATGACAGAGGTCAACCTAGACCAACATACTCTGGTCCGGGGTTAATCTGGCCCATGACAGTTTGTACCCCAGGCAATATTATGGCAGAGGTGTACATAGACCCACGTGATCTGGACTGGGGTTAATCTGGCCCATGACAGTTTGTACATAGGGCAATATTATGGCTGAGGTCTACCTAGACCAACATAATCTGGACTGGGGTTAATCTGGCCCATGACAGTTTGTACCCAGGGCAATATTATGGCAGAGGTCTACCTAGACCAACATAACCTGGACTGGGGTTAATCTGTCCCATGACAGTTTGTACCTCAGGCAATATTATGTCAGAGGTGTACATAGACCCACGTGATCTGGACTGGGGTTAATCTGGCCCATGACAGTTTGTACCCAGGGCAATGTTATGGCTGAGGTCAACATAGACCCACATGATCTGGACTGGGGTTAATCTGGCCCATGACAGTTTGAACCCAGCGCAATATTATGGCTGAGGTCAACATAGACCCACATAATCTGGACTGGGGTCTATCTGGCCCATGACAGTTTGTACCTCAGGCAATATTATGGCAGAGGTCTACCTAGACCCACATAATCTGGACTGGGGTTAATCTGGCCCATGACAGTTTGGACCTCAGGCAATATTATGGCAGTGTTTCAACTAGACTCCCATATAATCTGGACTGGGGTTAATCTGGCCCATCACAGTTTGTACCCGCAATATTATGGCAGTGTTTCAACTAGACTAGCATATTATCTGGACTGGGGTTAATCTGGCCCATCACAGTTTGTGCCTTAGGCAATATGACAGAGGTCAAACTAGACCCACATAATCTGGACTGGGATTAATCTGGCCCATGACAGTTTGTACCTCAGGCAATATTATCGCAGAGGTCAAACTAGACCCACATGATCTGGACTGGGGTTAATCTGGCCCATGATAGTTTGTACCCAGGGCAATATTATGGCAGAGGTCTACCTAGACCCATATAAGCTGGACTGGGGTTAATCTGGCTCATGACAGTTTGTACCCCAGGCAATATTATGGCAGAGGTCTACCTAGACCCATATAAGCTGGACTGGGGTTAATCTGGCTCATGACAGTTTGTACCCCAGGCAATATTATGGCAGAGGTCTACCTAGACCCATATTACCTGGACTGGGGTTAATCTGGCCCATGATAGTTTGTACCCAGGGCAATATTATGGCAGAGGTCTACCTAGACCCATATAATCTTGACTGGGGTTAGTCTGGCCCATGACAGTTTGTACCCAGAGCAATATTATGGCAGAGGTCTACCTAGACCCATATTATCTGGACTGGGGTTAATCTGGCCCATGACAGTTTGTACCCAGGGCAATATTATGGCAGAGGTCTACCTAGACCAACATAATCTGGACTGGGGTTAATCTGGCCCATGACAATTTGTACCCAGGGCAATATTATGGCAGAGGTCTACCTAGACCCACATAATCTGGACTGGGGTTAATCTGGCCCATGACAGTTTGAACCCAGCGCAATATTATGGCTGAGGTCAACATAGACCCACATAATCTGGACTGCGGTTTATCTGGCCCATGACAGTTTGTACCTCAGGCAATATTATGGCAGAGGTCTACCTAGACCCACATAATCTGGACTGGGGTTAATCTGGCCCATGACAGTTTGGACCTCAGGCAATATTATGGCAGTGTTTCAACTAGACTCCCATATAATCTGGACTGGGGTTAATCTGGCCCATCACAGTTTGTACCCGCAATATTATGGCAGTGTTTCAACTAGACTAGCATATTATCTGGACTGGGGTTAATCTGGCCCATCACAGTTTGTGCCTTAGGCAATATGACAGAGGTCAAACTAGACCCACATAATCTGGACTGGGATTAATCTGGCCCATGACAGTTTGTACCTCAGGCAATATTATCGCAGAGGTCAAACTAGACCCACATGATCTGGACTGGGGTTAATCTGGCCCATGATAGTTTGTACCCAGGGCAATATTATGGCAGAGGTCTACCTAGACCCATATAAGCTGGACTGGGGTTAATCTGGCTCATGACAGTTTGTACCCCAGGCAATATTATGGCAGAGGTCTACCTAGACCCATATAAGCTGGACTGGGGTTAATCTGGCTCATGACAGTTTGTACCCCAGGCAATATAATGGCAGAGGTCTACCTAGACCCATATTACCTGGACTGGGGTTAATCTGGCCCATGATAGTTTGTACCCAGGGCAATATTATGGCAGAGGTCTACCTAGACCCATATAATCTTGACTGGGGTTAGTCTGGCCCATGACAGTTTGTACCCAGAGCAATATTATGGCAGAGGTCTACCTAGACCCACATAATCTGGACTGGGGTTAATCTGGCCCATGACAGTTTGTACCCCAGACAATATTATGGCAGAGGTCTACCTAGACCCATATTATCTGGACTGGGGTTAATCTGGCCCATGACAGTTTGTACCCAGGGCAATATTATGGCAGAGGTCTACCTAGACCAACATAATCTGGACTGGGGTTAATCTGGCCCATGACAGTTTGTACCCCAGGCAATATTATGGCAGAGGTCTACATAGACCAAGATAATCTGGACTGGGGTTAATCTGGCCCATGACAGTTTGTACCCTGGGCAATATTATGGCAGAGGTCTAACTAGACCAACATAATCTGGACTGGGGTTAATCTGGCCTATGACAATTTGTACCCCAGGCAATATTATGGCCGAGGTCTACCTAGACCAACATAATCTGGACTGGGGTTAATCTTGCCCATGACAGTTTGTACCCTGGGTAATATTATGACAGAGGTCAACCTAGACCAACATACCCTGGACTGGGGTTAATCTGGCCCATGACAGTTTGTACCTCAGGCAATATTATGGCAGAGGTCTACCTTGACCCACATAATCTGGACTGGGGTTAATCTGGCCCATGACAGTTTGTACCTCAGGCAATATTATGGCAGAGGTCTACATAGACCAAGATAATCTGGACTGGGGTTAATCTGGCCCATGACAGTTTGTACCCTGGGCAATATTATGGCAGAGGTCAAACTAGACCAACATAATCTGGACTGGGGTTAATCTGGCCTATGACAATTTGTACCCCAGGCAATATTATGGCAGAGGTCTACCTAGACCAACATAATCTGGACTGGGGTTAATCTTGCCCATGACAGTTTGTACCCTGGGCAATATTATGACAGAGGTCAACCTAGACCAACATACTCTGGACTGGGGTTAATCTGGCCCATGACAGTTTGTACCTCAGGCAATATTATGGCCGAGGTCTACCTTGACCCACATACTCTGGACTGGGGTTAATCTGGCCTATGACAATTTGTACCCCAGGCAATATTATGGCAGAGGTCTACCTAGACCAACATAATCTGGACTGGGGTTAATCTTGCCCATGACAGTTTGTACCCTGGGCAATATTATGACAGAGGTCAACCTAGACCAACATACTCTGGTCCGGGGTTAATCTGGCCCATGACAGTTTGTACCCCAGGCAATATTATGGCAGAGGTGTACATAGACCCACGTGATCTGGACTGGGCTTAATCTGGCCCATGACAGTTTGTACATAGGGCAATATTATGGCTGAGGTCTACCTAGACCAACATAATCTGGACTGGGGTTAATCTGGCCCATGACAGTTTGTACCCAGGGCAATATTATGGCAGAGGTCTACCTAGACCAACATAACCTGGACTGGGGTTAATCTGTCCCATGACAGTTTGTACCTCAGGCAATATTATGGCAGAGGTGTACATAGACCCACGTGATCTGGACTGGGGTTAATCTGGCCCATGACAGTTTGTACCCAGGGCAATGTTATGGCTGAGGTCAACATAGACCCACATGATCTGGACTGGGGTTAATCTGGCCCATGACAGTTTGAACCCAGCGCAATATTATGGCTGAGGTCAACATAGACCCACATAATCTGGACTGGGGTCTATCTGGCCCATGACAGTTTGTACCTCAGGCAATATTATGGCAGAGGTCTACCTAGACCCACATAATCTGGACTGGGGTTAATCTGGCCCATGACAGTTTGAACCCAGCGCAATATTATGGCTGAGGTCAACATAGACCCACATAATCTGGACTGGGGTTTATCTGGCCCATGACAGTTTGTACCTCAGGCAATATTATGGCAGAGGTCTACCTAGACCCACATAATCTGGACTGGGGTTAATCTGGCCCATGACAGTTTGGACCTCAGGCAATATTATGGCAGTGTTTCAACTAGACTCCCATATAATCTGGACTGGGGTTAATCTGGCCCATCACAGTTTGTACCCGCAATATTATGGCAGTGTTTCAACTAGACTAGCATATTATCTGGACTGGGGTTAATCTGGCCCATCACAGTTTGTGCCTTAGGCAATATGACAGAGGTCAAACTAGACCCACATAATCTGGACTGGGATTAATCTGGCCCATGACAGTTTGTACCTCAGGCAATATTATCGCAGAGGTCAAACTAGACCCACATGATCTGGACTGGGGTTAATCTGGCCCATGATAGTTTGTACCCAGGGCAATATTATGGCAGAGGTCTACCTAGACCCATATAAGCTGGACTGGGGTTAATCTGGCTCATGACAGTTTGTACCCCAGGCAATATTATGGCAGAGGTCTACCTAGACCCATATAAGCTGGACTGGGGTTAATCTGGCTCATGACAGTTTGTACCCCAGGCAATATTATGGCAGAGGTCTACCTAGACCCATATTACCTGGACTGGGGTTAATCTGGCCCATGATAGTTTGTACCCAGGGCAATATTATGGCAGAGGTCTACCTAGACCCATATAATCTTGACTGGGGTTAGTCTGGCCCATGACAGTTTGTACCCAGAGCAATATTATGGCAGAGGTCTACCTAGACCCATATTATCTGGACTGGGGTTAATCTGGCCCATGACAGTTTGTACCCAGGGCAATATTATGGCAGAGGTCTACCTAGACCAACATAATCTGGACTGGGGTTAATCTGGCCCATGACAATTTGTACCCAGGGTAATATTATGGCAGAGGTCTACCTAGACCCACATAATCTGGACTGGGGTTAATCTGGCCCATGACAGTTTGAACCCAGCGCAATATTATGGCTGAGGTCAACATAGACCCACATAATCTGGACTGGGGTTTATCTGGCCCATGACAGTTTGTACCTCAGGCAATATTATGGCAGAGGTCTACCTAGACCCACATAATCTGGACTGGGGTTAATCTGGCCCATGACAGTTTGGACCTCAGGCAATATTATGGCAGTGTTTCAACTAGACTCCCATATAATCTGGACTGGGGTTAATCTGGCCCATCACAGTTTGTACCCGCAATATTATGGCAGTGTTTCAACTAGACTAGCATATTATCTGGACTGGGGTTAATCTGGCCCATCACAGTTTGTGCCTTAGGCAATATGACAGAGGTCAAACTAGACCCACATAATCTGGACTGGGATTAATCTGGCCCATGACAGTTTGTACCTCAGGCAATATTATGGCAGAGGTCTACCTAGACCAACATAATCTGGACTGGGGTTAATCTGGCCCATGATAGTTTGTACCCAGGGCAATATTATGGCAGAGGTCAACCTAGACCCACATAATCTGGACTGGGGTTAATCTGGCCCATGACAGTTTGTACCCCAGGCAATATTATGGCAGAGGTCTACCTAGACCAACATAATCTGGACTGGGGTTAATCTGGCCCATGACAGTTTGTACCCAGGCAATATTATGGCTTAGGTCTACCTAGACCCACATGATCTGGACTGAGGTTAATCTGGCCCATGACAGTTTGTACCCAGGGCAATATTATGGCAGAGGTCTACTTAGACCCACATAATCTGGACTGGGGTTAATCTGGCCCATGATAGTTTGTACCCCAGGCAATATTATGGCAGAGGTCTACCTAGACCCACATGATCTGGACTGGGATTAATCTGGCCCATGACAGTTTGTACCCAGGGCAATATGGCTGAGGCCAAACTAGACCCACATAATCTGGACTGGGGTTAATCTGGCCCATGACAGTTTGTACCCAGGGCAATATTATGGCAGAGGTCAACCTAGACCCACATGATCTGGACTGGGGTTAATCTGGCCCATTACAGTTTGTAACTCAGGCAATATTATGGCAGAGGTCTACCTAGACCAACATAATCTTGACTGGGGTTAGTCTGGCTCATGACAGTTTGTACCCCAGGCAATATTATGGCAGAGGTCTACCTAGACCCATATTACCTGGACTGGGGTTAATCTGGCCCATGATAGTTTGTACCCAGGGCAATATTATGGCAGAGGTCTACCTAGACCAACATAATCTGGACTGGGGTTAATCTGGCCCATGACAGTTTGTACCCAGGGCAATATTATGGCAGAGGTCTACCTCGACCAACATAATCTGGACTGGGGTTAATCTGGCCCATGACAGTTTGTACCCCAGGCAATATTATGGCAGAGGTCTATCTAGACCCACATAATCTTGACTGGGGTTTATCTGGCCCATGATAGTTTGTACCCCAGGCAATATTATGGCAGAGGTCTACCTAGACCAACATAATCTGGACTGGGGTTAATCTGGCCCATGACAGTTTGTACCCCAGGAAATATTATGGCAAAGGTCAACCTAGACCAACATAATCTGGACTGGGGTTAATCTGGCCCATGACAATTTGTACCCCAGGCAATATTATGGCAGAGGTCTACCTAGACCCACATAATCTGGACTGGGGTTAATCTGGCCCATGACAGTTTGTACCCCAGGCAATATTATGGCAGAGGTCTACCTAGACCAACATAATCTGGACTGGGGTTAGTCTGGCCCATGACAGTTTGTACCCAGAGCAATATAATGGCAGAGGCCCAACTAGACCCACATGATCTGGACTGGGATTAATCTGGCACTAAGCAGCTTGTATTCCGGGCAATATCATGGCAGAGGTCAAGCGGTGGTCAGGTAGAGACTGATCACAATTGACGATGGTCAGGTGCAGACTGATCTTAGTTGACTGGTGGTGAGGTGGAGAATGATCTTAATTGACTGGTGGTCGGGTGGAGACTAATCTTAATTGACTGGTGGTCAGGTGGAGAATGATCTTAATTGACTGGTGGTCAGGTGGAGAATGATCTTTATTGACTGGTGGTCAGGTGAAGACTGATCTTTGTTGACCGGTGGTCAGGTGGAGAATGATCTTAATTGACTGGTGGTCAGGTGGAGACTGATCTTTACTGGAGGTCAAGTGGAGACTGATTTTAATTGACCTGTGTTCAAGTGTTGACTGGTCTTAATTGACTGGCGGTCAGGTGACGACTGATCTGTTTTGACTGGTCAGGTGGAGACTGATCTTACTTGACCGGTGTTCAGGTGGAGACTGATCTTACTTGACCGGTGGTCAGGTGGCGACTGATCTTAATTGACTGGTGGTCAAGTGGTGGCTTATCTTAATTGACAAGTGGTCAGGTGGCGACTGATCTTAATTGACTGGTGGTCGGGTGGAGACTGATCTTAATTGACTGGTGGTCAGGTGGCGACTGATCTTAATTGACTGGTGGTCAGATGGCGACTGATCTTTATTGACTGGTGGTCAGGTGGAGACTGATCTTAATTGACAAGTGGTCAGGTGGCGACTGATCTTAATTGACTGGTGGTCGGGTGGAGACTGATCTTAATTGACTGGTGGTCAGGTGGCGACTGATCTTAATTGACTGATGGTCAGGTGCAGACTGATCTTTATTGACTGGTGGTCGGGTGGAGACTGATCTTAATCGACTGGTGGTCAGGTGGAGACTGATCTTAATTGACTGGTGGTCAGGTGGAGACTGATCTTAATTGACTAGTGGTCAGATTGTGACTGATCTTAATTGACTGGTGGTCAGGTGCAGACTGATCTTAATTGACTAGTGGTCAGGTGCAGACTGATCTTAATTGACTGGTGGTCAGGTGCAGTCTGATCTTAATTCAGTGCCAAAACGGTTATAGTTCTAGAGTTGTGTTATTTAGAAGACAACAATTAAAATTACATAAAATTTACACTTGTTACAGTGTGATTCATTGTACTTAAGTTGTGTTGTTTTGAATCATATTATGATAGAAAAATATATTGTACATGTTTGTGACTTTAGATTTTTCCATTAAGCTTTCTCTGTAACCTTTGAAATTAACTTTCTTTATGTATACACTTATATGAATGGTTGATTGACGTTGCAAAGGTTAATGTTTGTTTTATGGATTTTATAGTGTTGTTGCGTCAGAGGATATCTTCAGAAAATGATCTATACTAATATAAATATTGAACTGTTAGTTTAGTGTCTGATTTATATAAATCGGTGAAAGGAGAAACAGAGTTTATTTGCTTTAAATGTATCCAGTTATAAAGAGATATTCTCCTGATTTATAAGATGACATATAATTTCAAAAAAACTGCAGCCTTTGAGCATCTATTATGATTGTCATTTTGTATATATTGCGATAAACTAGGGTTTTACGAACAAGTCAAGTACGTGGAAATAGTTAACATTAGGTTATTATGAATTAGGGAAGGTTATGTATGTTTTTGTTCAAGATTGATTAACTTTATATAATCATCATTTTATAAAGGAAAGAGGGATTCTTTCCTCAAGACCGTTTTATGTGGACCAAACGTTTGAATTTAAGGTAAAACAACTGTACAATATTCAGATAGAAAATAACACTGTATATGTGTTGTATATCTTCATTTTATAAACGAGTTCAGTATTTAATATAATTTATCTACATTTTAATCAAAATTGGGAAAACAAACCTGATAGATAAAGGTACAACGTGACCTTTTAAGGTGGAATCCGACAGGTAAATTTGCTTAAATAGATACCAACGTCAGAGCTGATTACCCGGATGAGGATATAATGTGATCACAAAAGAACGTTGTCACGTGGCTTTCTTAGTTTACATATAGCTAACCTTGAAGAGAAGCTCGGATAGAAAATACATGTTTGTGATGGCGATTGGGGTGTTACATTTCACATAGATGTAAGATATCAATAAACAACATTTCACGGGATATATTCAGGCAACAATAATTTATTAAGTTATTTGCGAAAAAATGGTCCGAACTGTTTGATATGACTTAATATTTGTTGAAATTAACATATAACCTGACAGTGGATCCATTGATCCATTGAATGTAAGACCTGAAAGTTTCGATGACAGATAGAATGAAAAGAAAGACAAGAGATAACATCTACGAAGGAACCTTGCTAAAGAATATGGCTGAACCAACAGGCAAGTTGTGACAATAGTGAAAGTGGAGAGGTTATAATAGAATTGCAGCAAGAGAATGGTACACGCAGAAAAAGATAGGTGGATAGAAAGAAAGAATGATATAGAAATAACGAAACCGATAGAAAGAAAGAGTGTATGTGTGTGTTTCTTTTTGTTATTTTTAACATACCAGTCATATTCTTCGTGTCACTATCTCAATAACATAAACTCTACTGCGGCCAACAAATAATCAAAGCGCTAAAAGCTCTGTTTGGGCGGTGTAAGTTTAAGCCTGTTAAACCTAAAGGTACGCAAATAATCTTTTGAATTAAAATCTACCTCACAGTGATTTATTTTGTCAACATATCCCTTTCATGTGAATCTAAATCTAAATTCTCCGTAGGAAGTATAGTCCATGTATGTCAATCCTTTGTGCCTTCGAAATTCAGCTGTCTCGTAACTCAAGCGACATCGCCCAGAATGAATATCACCTCATACAACTATCTCATACCGTCAGTTCATTACGAACGATAGGCTATCTCTGCGTATGATGAGGATGCTGTATATACATCCTAATAACTGATAATCTGTTGTTTAAAAGTGTCGTTCCAAAGGGAAATCATGATATGGCAGAACATTGTGCAGCTATAAACAACTTGCATTTCTAACAACGGCGCGGCATTTTTTTTTTTGCCAAATGAGTGAAAAGAATGGCCCTGGTTGTTAATCTTTATAAAATTTGGCACATATTATGCGCAAGTAAATAAAACAAGAATAAATGAATGAAACGATTTGCACAATAACCTCTTCACCAGAGATAATAACGTACCGATAAAAATAGATACTCCCGTTAATTTTCACAGACATCGGCCACACAGACTATTTATTGAGATGAAATGCCTAAAAACTGTTTTGATCATGGTTTATATATTGTTTGATGACTCTGGCTTGTTGCGAGTGCGATAGACATAAATATGTCTGTCTACTTCTAGAGACACTTATTAAAATACTCTCCGGATAATATACTGTAGATACAGGCATCGGAATCTTTACTAGAATAGTATGCACAACCCTTGAAAATAAAACATCGTTTGTTGACGTTTTGAATAGAATACATTTAACTGATTTGACAAGAAAATTCGCAATCTTCGAAATGAAAGAGAAGAAGGGTACTAATTATATTACGTGTGTTTCATAGACCGTATATCCGAAATACTATCAGAAATACTCTCATTTCGTGGTTAATTTGTTTATGATCCTAAACATGCTATCTCATATACTGTGCATGCTGTGATTTAACACAAGGACATTTTCATTGGTTTGGGGCGGTGTCGCTTGCGTGCTTTCAGAAGCACACATGATTGACCCTTCATGACTTTGACTACTCGCGGTTTGTATGTCTAAGGAGACTCGACGCGTCAATTGTATCCAGGCATGCTTCAAATGATAACATTAATATTATTCTGTGTTTAAACTGGAAGTTTATTATACTGCGTAATTTAGATAAACGTGAAATGCCGATTTATGAATGTACAATGCGTAGGAATATTACTCATTGACTAGAGGAACGGGTCGAAATGGGCGGTCTAAAGCTACAGCACGCGCTCGGAGAAAAATGGCGCACACATTTAGATTCAGATCACTGGGGAGTAAGAGGTAGTAGTTACTTTCAAACTCAGTTTATTTTTGTCGAATCCGATAGCATGCATGAGCGTATATTTTAGAGATAACTTAAGTTAAAATGCAAAATCATATAGAATGTTTAATAAACTTGTTTCTATTATCGAATGTTTGTGACTCTGATGTAACTTTTGTCACAATGTATGATCTATATTATAGAAGAGGTGTTTATTTGCAGCTGAAGACGTCTCTGCTTTCCAATGTCCACTGCGCAGTACATTTGATTTACTACGGAATAATTTTGAAAATTGTTTGCATAGCTGTAATCACGTACTAGGTCAAACTGACACTGCCCAAACAGGGCTTCTGAGCGCTTTGATTTGCTACAGACGGCATAGATAATACCAAAAAAGGGAGACAACAAAACGCAATTTGATATGTAAGAGTAACGTCCCTTCATGATCGATGTGCGGGATCTGTCTTCAAACCATTACATCTCCGACAGGCACGTTGTTAGGCCTAATCCATATATTAAAATATAATACTAAAAACTTATAAACTTCAGACGTTATTAATTTGCAAAATTAAGAAAAAGACCAGAATGTAAAACTAAAATAAATAAATAAATAAATAAATAAATAAATAAATAAATAAATAAATAATAAAAAAATAAAATAAAATATTTTAAAAAATTAAAATAAAATAAAAACAAAATTAGTTTTCGTAGAATTCGACACCGGGGTCTCTTGTTTTGCAGTGTAGTGATTTACTGACTGCGCCATTGGTCTTCGTTGTTTAATGTCTTTTTATTGGACAATGTATAGATTTAAATTTCAAAATGACCCATGTTATGAATTTAACATGTTTCAACCGGTGCCTACATATTTAGTATTACTATCAGACCAAATGAGGAGTCGAGCGCTAATATAATGGTCAGTCTTTTTTGCCACATATTACAAATTACGTGGTTTTCGGGATAAATTTTGGGCTTAAACCGACTTTTATCAGATATTGTAATCGTTGGTTGGTATAACCAACACAGCTTTCGAATTAAGTGCCAGGAAGTTGTAACGCAGACCGGCGCACAATCGGAACACCTCGGATAAATACGAATCATCTCACGGATGTACGTAGGTAGTCGGATCATCTCGGCCATTTCCCTAACAATGGGGCTACTTTTGAGACAGACTGCAAAACAAAGATGGCAGCTCGGGTGACAGCTCACTACAGTACGATGCCTTTAAAGCTTCAATTTGTGGCGGCTTCAAATTTAAATAATCCAATTGTATTTTACCCAGAGCAGCAGACACGCAGTTGTCAAACAATGGCATTGTTTATGTTTTGTGCGAACTAAATTTTAGGCATATTCTTATTCCGACTTCCGGCGAACAAAACGATCGCGATTCTGTAAGTATCATTGCACTAGATACATCCGAGGGATGATTGTCCCGAGGACGGAATTACCCGAGGAGTTCCGATTGGCCGGCGCACCCATCCGTACACCAATCACAGTAACCCTCGCTTAACCGCGCAACTTTGGAAGCCGCTTGACCTGGGAAATTCCTTGGACAAGAAACTCCAGTCCGGCAGTTGACTCTATCCCACTGATGCCACCAATATAACGCAGGCCGGCGGTCCTATTTCTATTGTCGTTATATTGTAAAATTGTCGCGAAATTATATCAACAGAGAAATGCTTAAAAATTACAAAATATGCCAAATCATGTTCATAAATGTCTGTATTTTGAGGTATCTCTTCGCACCTGTATATATATATTATATATATATTTGTGTTAGCTTTGTCATATAGTATTACCTAAATGCGACACAGCATACACGTTTCAAAACAGCTCTGTTTGACAAAATGATATCTAGTTTATCAAGAAGCAATGCGATTAAGATAAAAGACAAATGTTGTCTTAAGTGCATTTAATATATTCAATGTACCTGTATGTATCAAAAAGTGAAACCTTATAACACAATCATTAGAGAGTGTCAAGAGACAATATAACAACTGTGTGCGTAATACAAGGCCGAGTTATGTTTGTTGTTTTCAAGTAACATGGCTACAATATTGACCCATGATTCAAAAAGGAAACATTGATTTGAAGTAAACAAATATTAAGCCGGCCAAACCGATTTAAACAAACTCACGTTAAAGTTTGTTATCAAAAGTGTTAAAATCATTTTACTGATTTATCGAAATCGCTTGACGGGGGAACAGCTGGATGTTTTGTAAGATAAATACACCTGGTAACGTTCACAGTGTCAGTTCAATTTTATTTTAACTTTAAATCCCGAAATATCACTGTTAGGCATAAAATAAATATTCGTATGAAGTCCATACTTTGCCCTGCCTAAATAAACGCTCCATTCTGTAAGCAAACTAACAAAACCTGATTCGATTTTTTAGTCATACAAAAACAACAATCGACAATGTGGTGGACAGGTTATGCACTGGTGCTATAAATATTGTTTTATGGAATCGAAGCGTCTTCAAACTTTTAAAATCGCGACGCAAGAAGTTTTCTTATTTACCTATTGTTCAGCACCTTTCTTGTACATTGTACATGTTGATATTTAGAAATATCGTAACGACACAATTATGATCATTATAGCGACGTCAAACTAGATTTGCTATAGATAGTTTCCATGTGATGTCAAAGGCACTGATAAAACAGTTTAAGGCGGCCATCTTTGAAGGAAGAAGCTAATGCAGACCGAAATATAGAAATATGTGTTGTGTTAAACTTACCACTGTGCTGTTATTTTTCTATCTATTTTAATGAATTTAATATCAAATTTAACAGCTTTTATGAAGCATTTTAAATATCAAAACTATATTTTTATAGTTTAAAAGGTAAAATAATACAACCCAAAAGGATACACTGTTCTTTTTGTTTACAGCTGAGCCAGTAATTTTATTTATTTCTGTGTATTAATTCTTTGTGCAATAATCAATTTAAAAAAAAAATCTATTTTAAAAATATGAATCTCAAGAGCTTTCCAATTGTGTATAGCTTTTAATATTTTGACCAAAAATGAAAAAAATACAAAAAAATAAAATTTACGCTTTTATACAATTCATCTTAAAATCCCTTGAAGTTGCCATCAAAGATGGCTGCCAAGATAAGGGATCTTCACTGATATGGAAACTATCTATTAGCGGTGAAGTTAAACCCCAAAACATGTGTAGACCTTACGCACACCAGGTCACCTGGAATGTCTTCTTAAATCAGGACTTTTGGGTCATTGAGTCAGAGAAGTCGAGGCTGCTAGTCGGGAACTCTGACCGCTACAATTCTTCTCCCCTGTATACGTGTTGTCTGACTAACGCAACTGTGTTACTTTGAAACTACAAAAACTTCGAAACTACAATGACAATTCTCAACGGATAAGACTACTGGGCCGGGTGTTGCATTTAGCAGTTGTTCATATGAAAACTAAATGTTATACTTTATACATGCAGAACAGAACATATTTTATTACAGAATTCACGCTGAAAGATTTTCAAGAAATCCTGTATGTAGAGAGAGCAGATACTGTTTGCTATGTAATAACAGAGACATTGAAGATGTCTTTCATTTTATTTGTATATGCCCAGTATATACTGGTTTAAGAAGAAAATATCTCAACTTAACTTTGTATAATATACCGTCTGTATATAAAATGTGTTTGCTGTTTGATTCAAAAGATAAGAACATACTTACTAATCTCGCCCTTTTTATGAAGAAAGCAACCTTAGTAAGAAGGAACATGAGCGTTAATAATACATAAAGTCCATTCTCTAATGTTGTTTCTTTTATGTCAGTTATAATGCAACTATCACACAAAAAGCATAATATATTGTCATTTTTATTTCTTCTCTTTCATAATAATAACTAAACCGGATACTATATTTGTATATTGTATTTATAATACGATGATGTACATGAGTACAAATCTGAATAAAAATAGTCCATAAATGTGAAGAAACAAGCAATCTAACTTAGTTTCGTGATATATAAATACCCTCTGTGTCGCCATTCTGTCGGTTTAGGCTCATAACCAAACAGTTCTTGGCCCTATCGATAAAACTGTACGTAGTTGTATTTTAATCAATTTTCATTATGTATATGCCTTTCAATGTTTGTCGGATTTGACCCCTATCTTGTCGGAGGTGTGGTCAAACTGACCCCAGTCTTGTCGGAGGCGTGGTCAAACTAGCTCTATCGAGAGTCAGCTGACGGCGTCGGTCCCTATCGAGCTAGTTTAGACACACCTCTGACAGATCAGCCCGGTATGACAGTTCAATGTTTGTCTGATATGACCCCTGTCTTGTCGGAGGCGTGGTCAAACTGGCTCTACCGAGAGTCAGCTGATGGTATCGGTCCTTATCGAGCAAGTTCAGCCACGCCTCTGACAGGTCAACGCAGAAAACTGACATGCGCATGAACATTTATTTGTTACTTTGTCGATAATTCAATGCATTATTAGGTTGTGAGCATAAAGCAATAGAAAAGAGATATTTTATATGATTAGAGACATAACATAACAACTAAAAATTCGGCAAATTTTGTTTCTTTAAATTAACATTCACTGAACCAAAGTTTCAATTCACAGTGCAGCCAAATTCGGAATTTCCATACTCAACTTAAGGTTAATTAACTTTAAGAAACACATTCACTTAGCACCAATACCTTCAAGTGAAATGAAACGACAGATTGAAAACGAAAACCATTGTACATTTATCCGTGTTGTCGAAAAAATAAACAAGGAGTCATGTGTCACACGGTCGGATGTCAGAGAATGTTGTTTTCGGGACGTGGCCGTTGATCTTTGTTACTGTGTTTATTGTCATGTTTCAATCATATTAAATTAAATATCTTTAATTTTCCAGGACTAGAGACTATCGATAGGCATGTAATAAGAAGGTTCACTTGTCGATTTTAATGAAAATGAAAAGCAGAAGCCAAATGTAATGAATAAAGAACAAACAAGTATACAATAAAAAGGTTACTTCGCGCTTTCTTGACAACTTAGCTGACTGACCTTCTCTCTCCATTTTTTTCTGTTTCCCAATCTCTTGGTCTTCTCACATAGTAACATTGTTGTTGATTTAAAATTTCTTAAAAAATTGGACAGATAAATCAGAACGTTTGCTAAGTGTATTCCTGACAAAATTATTGTTTGATGCCCAAATAAAAAATAGAGCGTATAGCGGTTTGATAACAGTTTAGAGTAGATACTGTGACACAGTCTGAGTATTTAAATATACTTCAAGTCTCATTTGAAGATAACATATTTCATTAACTAATGGCACATTGTATAAATTAGTTGCAGTAGATATACATGTTACCTGACCGGTGACCAGTGTTCACACGTAGACTGACTGGACCATGACCTGGACGCTTTCATTGTTACTCATGACGTCACAACTAATTAGCATAACTCATTAGCATCTAAATATGCCCCTAGACGATTATATGGTCCCATAATATATATAGATATATATTCTTTTCTATTTTCTTTATTGCAACTAGCCAAGTTGTCAGGTTGGCCAGATGGCTTGAAACGAGCTGGCAAAAAACACTGTAGTATATCTTCGAGTGGATCCGGATTGGATCTGAAAGAAAATCTCTAAGATTGTTTGGAATACAAACCCATGACAGGAATATCATTGTCTTCGTCTATGGCGCAGAAGGGACGATAAGAACGTCTTTTAAACCATCATGATCCACCCCGGAAGGTCACTGATAATCCAAACCATCCAGTGAAGTAGAAAGTACCACAACAACGCTGGAACTGATGAATATGCCATGTAGATTTCTATCACTTTAAAGACAGTTCTTACCAGAAACTTGCCAGAAGAAGCTGCATTGTAACGTGAGGGGAAAGATATGAGATTCACGAAGCCATGAACTTCAATCTACCGTCCTCCAGTGATCTTTCTGGCGACTCAATAGACAGAAACCCAAGTGTAAGCAGTAGAGAAAGCTGCTGTGTGGCTTATAGGGCGACCAACATTCATTAAGGAAAACTGACAGAGAAGTTTGCCGCCGTGTCAGTCATTTGGACACTGTCCAGAAATCTAACGTACTAGACGCCATAAAATTTATTTCCAATTAGACCGGTCGTGGGCTTCTTGTTTTGTTTAAGTTCTTTAAAATATTGCAGTGACCAAGTAAGGCTTCTTGACCAATATAAGGTGTATACTCCAAGACATATCTTGCTTTTGTCAGAAGACAGACATTACCAATTGCTATATTGTCCTAAGTTACTTGGTAAGCAGATGACGTAACTGAAGTTTTATTACGACTTTACCTATTTCGCCAGAAGACAAATACAGTCTTTATGATTTACGGGAAATGTCAATGTTCTGTAAAGATGACTCGAGAAGCGCCCAAATAAATACTTTTAGTTATAATACATAACTCATTCTTTCAATTGTAATAAGATCTCAGCTCGGAGTAAAGTGCGGAAGAAAGGTTTATACTCTAGTCGGACGCATACTACCCTTCTTAATTGTCTATCATGTGTATTCACTCCCCAGGGCAAGTGCATTCAGCCGACCAAGATGTAGCCAAGATCCAGAATTATAATGACACCTGTCTTGTGGGTAGAGTAGATGGGCGACCTTAAATTCCATATGAACTCTCTTAAAAACCATTCCAGGCTACCAACGAATGAAAGAATACGTGTATATTTTAGTTTAAGAACAGTTCAAGACAGGGACAGCTATGCTTGTTTTGCGCGATCCTGACCTCTTACCGCGATCCGGGTACCAAGAAGTTTTATGATGCATACAAAAAGCGCTCCTTTGAAACAAACTTCAGAGTCGAAACGTAAGCACCGACATTCTGTAGCTCGAGTTGAGTAAATGTTTCTTTGTTAAGGTCTGAAACTTAACTAATTGCTAATAGATTATTGGCACTAGCAACACAGCACCACCCCTTATTGTGGTGACCCTTCGTCATTGTCACACAACTTCTGTTCTAAGGGAGCTTCACTGGCTTCTAGCTTTTCTATGAAAAGAGTGCTGTATATACTGGCACAATTTACCATTAGTACAACAACAACAACAACAACAACTACTACTACTACTACTACTACTACTGCTACAACAACAACAACAACTGCTACTTCTACTGCTAATACTACTACTGCTGTTACTACTGCTACTTCTACTACTGCTGCTGCTGCTACTGCTACTAATACGACTTCTTCTGCTGCTGCCACTACTACTACTGCTACTACTACCACTGCTGCTACTACTACAACTACTACACATAATATGTTTTAGTCAAAATGTCATATAATTTCATCCATATTAGAATCTGTTGACAGACGCCATATTCTTCAATTACAAAAAGAAATGTTAGATTAACGTATCGAATTCCTTAGAAAAGTCTAAAAGTAATAAATTCATTTGCGTTCTGATAGGAGTGAGTTGGCCAGTAAGTTGGAGTAATTGAGTTGTACAAGATCTACGTTCTCTGGAGACATTTTGTAGTTCAAACTGAAAATTATACAGAAGCAATATGTCCGAGATTCTTATATAAAAACACGAAAGTAATATCTTCCGGTAATTCACTGGTTCTGATTTGTAACCTTTTTTGAAAATAGGATTGTAAAATGCTTAATTTCAGTCACATGGGAACTCGCCTGAGCACAATGATTGTTTGGGGTCTATACAAGGAAGAAATAAAAAAAGACCCAATAAGTAAATTAATTTAATAATTAAAATATATCATTCAAATATATCCTATAAGTAAGAATTGCAACACAGAGGGTTGTGTTAACCAGCACGCTCACACACCGACCATCCATCCAGACACATTTTCATTACTGTTCTTAACTGTTATTTGTTTTACTTGGCTCAATGGAAATACCTTGGCTATTATTGTTAAAAGTCCAGCTGTCCAATAAGTTACTTTAATGGTAGTCCGGTAGTGACAAAGAATGTTAACTTTATGTTGTGAAAATTATTCAAAATCGACAGCTGATTACGTTGTTTCCAAGCTCTATATAAAAAAAAAGTTTTTTGTCCGCTCTGGACTGCGGCGACTTTACGGAATGAGTTCGAAATTTGTCCATGGACTGTTTTTGTTTCGACTCAAGCAAGTTTACAGGTGTAGTTACATTATAAAACGAAAGTTTTAACATTTTTAAATACTATGCGATACAAACGGTACATATGAGAATTACCACAAGCATTAACAATTTGAACTACAGACAAAGGCATACGGAGTAAATTTAAAAGTGACAAAACACAAAGACGAGATATTACACACCCGAAGAAAAACACCAGTTACCGGCGAAAGAATCGACTGGGGTGCTTGAAGCTGGTTTGTGGAGCGCTCCAACCTCACATTTCCTGAAGGATTTTCTCATAGTGTAAATATAAAATATCCTATCAAAGGGGACACCTAACAGCAAGAAACTGCATCATGGGTTAAAAGTGACGATACTATGAAAAACAAAATAACACTAATTATAATGAACCATTTACATATGTACAATATGTACAGGAGATAAAAGACTCGGTAACCTGACAGTTTTAAAGGAGTTTTTTTCTAAATAAAGGTGCCCAAGCAATGATGTCTGATAAGAACAATCATACGATAGACATGCCATGACGTCATATGTCAGTTCCAGCAGTGACTTCCAAATTGTGGCTTTAAGTCATCGTACTCATGTAATCTTCATGTACATGTGACACCGGTGGTAGAGTGGATGAGTCGCCAACTTGTAACAAGACGGGTTCTCATCGCGCAATGTGTTGACAGAAATGCTTTTAAATATCGCCGACAATACAATTCTACACAAAGTAGGTAACGCGTGCATCATACATGACATGCTTTTTATGTTTTGTTTTTGAAATACATCGCAGCGACCAGTTATGATAAATATAGCGACGTCCAGCTATTTTGGTGGAGGAAGACTCCAAACAAATGTCTGGGTAGAACCACTGGCGCACCGCAAGTCAGCTGGAAGACTTCACCACATTAATTCCTTCGCCCCGAACGGGACTCGAACCCACGCATTGAGAGGCTAAGCGGTCAGAGTTACAAGTCGGCGACTTTACCACTACGCCACGGGCACCCCTGACATGCCTTTTATAAACATTTATCTTGTGTCGTTAATATATATAATGTTTATATCGTGGATATGAGTCCCGGTCAGGACGAAGGATTTAACGTGGGAAGGTCTTGTCTGTGGTGCGCTAGTGGTTATACCCGTACATTTGTCTGGCGTCTACCACATCAAAATAGCCGAAACTTTGCTATAACAAAATCATCATCATCATCATCATCATCATCATCATCATTATCAACACCAACAACACAACAACAACACCAACAAAATCAACAAAAACAAACCCAACAATAACGAAGATTTTATCGTCAAACTTACTATTTCTTTTTCTTAACAAACATTGGTAGAAAATCACACCACCTTTACGTCAGAGTACTTGTCTCGCCCAGGAGACCCAGGAGCACGTGACACTTGTCGGTTTCTATGTGTCTAACTATCTCTGTTTGTCATCACCGTCCAGACTGACATTGTAAAAACGATCGCTATTCCTATTGTTTCCCAGCCGGAACTTCTTACTTCTTGGACAATAGTTTTACCTGTTCTGTTTATCAGAAATAAAAGAAATAAAGTAGTCTCTGCTCAAATATAAATATATCAATCCGTTGGCATATGAAGAACTAGGATAATTCACAAAAACAGCATGCATTTCATTTAAAGAAAAAATAACACGTGTTTTGGCAGATATGTCTATTTGCATTTTCACATTTATTCGAGCACAAATCCATTATCTTTCGTATTCTTAGGGGAATACATGTCGGGAGGTTCCGGAGCATTACAAAAAACCCATAGGCACAGGCGTCGAGGATTCTGAGCTCTGCTGCATGAGCTCTCTCCGATGGCACCTATTTATATCTGATCGTGAATGACCAGTTATCATGGCAGGTTGCTCTAGTAAGTCTTTTTACTCGTCCTTATGTAACTCCAAAGATCGTATCGGTGAATCATACATACATGTGACTGTCTTTGTCCTTCCTTTTGTTGCATGTGATTATAGTCTTTGGCAAACGAATATATGCAAAAGTAATTAGGCAGATAACTTTTGTCTGCACCAAATAGTGCAGGTATTGGCTACTGCAGATATTGGCTACACAATTCAGAGGCAGATGGTTGATCCGAATCTACAGCTTTTGCATGAGTCGTAAGTCATCCGTAGAGGTAATGAGTTAAATGAATCTTTCCTTAAGTAAACATGCAGTTGATTTGCTCTATATTAATATAATTCAAAACTTGTATAGCATTTATTATTTTCTATGGTAAAAATGAGCATCATAAATTTAAGCTGCAATGGCACAATTTAGAAAAAATACTTAAAACGTATTAAGATTTTTAGCACAGATCAAGTTCCAAACATATTTTGAGATTGATGTTTAATTATTTGGACGACAATGCAGAGTTTAACCTATTTAGAAATGCTAATTTAATGTTATTTTGTAGTCATACGAAATAAAATAATTTTAATTTGCAATATCTATCTCATTTTTTTGACAAATGCTCAATATTAAAGTGATAAACACGGTGAAATGGGATAAAAGAGCATTTAGCCTGGAAAGTGTGCTGTCCTCAATATAAATGCATTGACTAAGTATCTGCACGCATGCTTTTCTCACTTATTTCTGACATTATATTTGGGGACTTGCATTAGTTTTCCAACATAATGGAAATAAAGACTGAACTAGTTTACCATATAGAGGACAGAAAAGAAGAACGTGTTCTCAATTTTTACTGTGTTCATACCCTTTTTCTGACATACAGGTCAGTATTTATAACTTCGATCACCATCCATAGGCCGACCACTTTCTATCAATAAACAATGGCCATAACATGTTAGGTTTCACAGATCGTTTTTGTATATGTGAGAGATGTCCACGAAAAAGTAAATTTTAACATCAAGTAGTGATTTAAAGTATTTATAGTAGGTTGGCTTGGGTTTATTTTTTTTTCTTCGCAGGTTTTGAATCGCACACTTCTTAAGGCTGTCAGTAAATAACCGTTCTAAAACTTGACATTTGCAATGGGTTATCCAAGGTTTTGTAACATCATATAACACAGTTTTGGGTATCTAAGGTTTGGCATTTGTGTTAGTTTTGTCCAATATTTTGTACATCTGGACTTACTTTATTGCAGAAATAGGTGTATGGTCACATTTACTTAATGCAAAAGAAATTGTTTACTTGTTGATTTAAACAACGAATACTTTTACAATAGTCAACATGAACTCTTTCAATTTCATTTGAAACCTCATAACCCCACAAACTGGATAGTATCATACTCAAATAGTTTAAGTGCTTCCATGTGGTTAAAATGACCGAATTATTGTTAATATTTACGTATACAAAAACTGATTTAATGGATTGTTTTTCGTCTTAGACCAAGAAAGCGTACTTGAAAGAAAACACGTATTTATTTATAAAAAGGTACAACTTCTATTGGGTTTCCATTTAAGGCCCATCTATCAGATTCCTTAATAGGACCGCCGTTTCGAAAAAAAAATGGATTTGTCCATATTTATACACATACCAGATTCTCAACAATAGTCTTCGATTAAATAGAACTCATTTTTTAGATTGCGGGCCGTGTCTGCAAATCATGCATTGGCATCTACAAACATTAATGTATGTAAATCTTCTGTATTTTTGCGAGATAAAGATTACAGACTGAGATTTTTTTGCGAATATACTTATAAAGATCAGTTATAAATAAGGAACAAAAGAGGTGAACTAGCACAACCTTGCCTTGTACCAATTTTACATTTGAATATTCTTCCATGGTAACCTCCGTTCATATATTCTCCACCCCCGTAGCCTTTTTCTAGACCCAAACAACCTTTAACACATATTGTAAGTGTACTGTACATTGACATGATATGTGTCATTGAAGCCCATGCCATTGCATACATGACCATCTATCGAACGCCCTTTTAAAGTCTATAAAATAAAGAAATGATAAATGTGTTTGCTTAAATATTTTGAATAACTGCTTGGAGAGTGAAGATAATGTATATGTAGGAGAATAATTCTGAATTTCTGAAGCCAGCCTGGCATTCATCAATAATTTTATTATCGTCACACCATTTACTAAGTCGTTTGGTTAAAATATTCTTAAATATTTTACTGATTGAATTATTTAGTGCAATTGCCCTGTAATTGTATGGGCCGTTTTAAGATCCCTTTTTATAAACAGGTGCTATAACAAATTTGCCCCAACTTGCTGGGTAAACACCACTAGCAAAATTATGATTAAACAACACACGTGGATATGGTAAAATAACATGTACAATTGTCTTATAAATTTCTGTGCCAATACTATCTTTTTCTGTTGCACGGTTACCATTATGGCTAGACACACTATGTTTATTTCTTCCCGGGAAAATGGTATATTAAAGCAATTAGAATTTGTTTTATTTACAAGATTGTCAAACAAACCAAAGTCCATAATGTTAGTATTGGGGTGTCTACCCATATCATCCGCAAATTTTTTCCAAAACAGTCTGGTCACTGGTCGACTGAAATGGTTTGATCTTGTGTTGACTTAGAGCAATGACTTTGCTTAACTAAATACCCAAAGATTTGAGGAGTTTAGGATTATTTCTAGAGTCAACAAGTATGTTTCTACGCACTCGTTAAAAGTACAATTTCTTCTTTTTTACATAATTTTTAAGCAACATTTTTCCTTTGGTATACGTTTAGATTGCTTTGTAAATTGGTCTGTCTAACTGCTTTTAATGACCTGATTTCGGAATGCTTTGTCACAGTTTTCGTCCCACCATGAGGGTTGGTTATATGTAGGGTCTTTCTAGTGATGTATTTTTATTGAGCCACCTGCTTGTATTAATAATGATATGAAATCAGGAAGTTTTTGTACAACGTTGTCTGGATTTAGTGTATCAGAAACACTGTAAATAAGTCTTTGAATTTCTGTATACAAAGGATAGGTTATCGGAGAAATGTTCGTCAATGGTCAAAAAAGTATGTTAGTAGAGGTGACGTTAACACAAAAATGATTACACTCTTTCCCCCATTTGAAGTACAAGTAAATTACAATCTTTAACACCAAAGAAACAACCATTAGCAATATGTATATCATGTGTACTGCACAAAGCAGTAAGCAAGGAAGTAAGTGGTAGAGGAAGTGGGTAGTTAGTATAACAGTTAAATATGTCGTCATTAGGAATAAAATCATGTGGCAAGCGAAGTTTACCATATGGTATACATGAAAAATTCCCGTTCAAAGTCCAGTGCCCCGACTTTAAATTTTAAAGACACGCTAAGATTCGAACAGCGGGAAAAATTCAGCTTGTCCTCCTCATGAAGACTGTTCGGTCACTTAGATTCTGGACTACTGTGTTTTGTGATTCTTTCATTAACCAGTATTTTTATAAACGATTCACAAAACGTTATCTTAATTTTGGAAATTGCAAGGCCATTGATATCATATGAATGCTATATATTTTATATGCATAAGGCGTACACATGGAAAAGGAGACATTAAAGTTGACTACATTTCTGATTAGGTATCTAACATATATTCAAATACTAAATGGGAGTTAAATTTAATGTATCACAATTAATCACTTCACCAACTCGAGTGACTAAAACATCATGCAGTCCAATAGACAACACTTCAGCAAACTCGTCAGAAAATGATAACAGAATTAGCAAAAGCGACATTAAACATGTCTGTTTTATACAGAAAAAGTTATAAACTTTGTAATATTAAAGGGTACGAAAATTCGACCTGCCGTAAGTTTATACAGTAACGGTCTTACAAAACGTTAAATGAGACAAAAATCAACTCGATTGAATACGGTCCGGTATATATAACGCAGAACAGGAATGGAATGCAAACAGTGGAGTAATTATGATATAATTAATAGAGAATTGCAAAATAGCGTCACTTAAATGCAAACGCGTCAAACGTGTCCTGGTTGGTTTAATAAAACTGTTACTGTCCTGATACACAAAAGACATAACTGTTAAAAAACGTGGAAACATGGTCAATATAATATATTGACGAATAAGGTCAAATATCAACGATCCTAAAATGTATGAGAAATAAATGTAGTAAATGCATTATACCATCACTTCATAAATGTATCGTCTTAGACTAACAAAACTTCGATTTCGAAATCAAATTATGATAAATTCAAAGCCATTTATATAATAAACTAGGTAGAATCAAATTCCAAGAGGAAATAGAGAATGGATAAAATGTTGGCACGTAACTAGTTGATTTACGTAAAGCATTCCAGTCATAATCGTACAGTTTTGTTGTAGATACGAAGGTAGCAGTGCCTACATAAATATTTTTTGAAATACATCGCAGCGACCAATTATGATAATTATAGCGACGTTCAGCTATTTAGTGGAGGAAGGCCGCAAAAAATTGACTGGGTAGAACCACAAGCGCACCGCAAGTCAGCTGGACGACTTTCCCACAATAGGTCTGGGACACAAACCCACGGGGTTATAGGCTAAACAGTCAGAGGAATTAGTGTTTTAATAGTATAATTCATTTTTAAACAAGATATTTGAAATAAATTAGATCGCTACCGGAAAAGCAGAGAACGGCGCTATCTCGTTCATATCGTCCGTCAACCTCCTATTTAGAGAGCTCATCTAGTTATATCACGAAGTAAACGCATGGCGTCCCAAAAGTCGGCAGATTCGTTCTAGAAAAAAGTCCCAAGGCCATACACCTATAGAATGGCCGCACCCCAACTCATAAAATCGGTTAAAAAGTGCGGTGAATACATGAATGAATACGGTACAATCGGCGACTCTACCACGGGCGCCCCCTAAATAAAAACCCTCAACAAAGTAGATTACTTAACAATAGAATTTCATTTTGCTGACGTTCATGCTTTATGATGCGCTCTATGGTTAACTTGCTCGCGCGGTAACATGCAATAATCACAAAGACACGGAGAAATTCGCACTGATTCAACAGCCGCGCATCTTCGTATTATATGTCCACTATCGTAATGCATCTCAATCCGGCTGAAAAGTTCCAAGAACTTTTCACGTGTCTATTCACGTGAATGGCGTCATGCATTCACGCTTATTATGACGTCATTCAAGTTCACGTGAGCCATGCGGGCTGAAAATGAACGTCATCTTTTTCCTTTTAAAGGTATAGGAAAATGTAAAATGTCAAATTTTAAAATATTACACATAAGTGTTTAATGTATTACAGTAATATACATGAAAGGGTATTACGCTAGTTTTGTACCCACCCTTTTTAAAGCTCAAAAGATCTCAAGAAAGCTCCCAGCACTGTTTCTAGCAGGTCAACTTTGTCAGACTCAAAAGATCCCCCAAAAGTTGCAATCATTATTTTACCTAACCGCCTTTTTAAGGCTCAAAAGATCCCAAATAAAGCTCCAACATATTTCCACCCGTTTTTTGTACCCACCCTTCCACTCTTTTAAGGCTCAAAAGATCCCCCAAAAGCTCTCAGCACCCTTTCCGGCACGTCAACTATCTTTTTAAGGCTAAAAAAGTCCAATAAAGCTCCCAGCTCCTTTTCCGGCAGGTCAAGTATCTTTTTAAGGCTCAAAAGATCCCCCCAAAGCTCCAAACATTTTTTCACCTAACCGCCTTTTTAAGGCTCAAAAGATTCCAATAAAGCTCCAACATATTCCCAAAAATATAGTTTTGTACCCACCCGTTTTGAGGCTCAAAAGATCCCACGAAAGCTCCCAAAATCTTTCCAAAAAGATAGTTTGCGTACTCACCCTTTTTAATCCTCAAAAGATGCCCCAAAAGCTCCAATCATCTTTTTGTGGGAATCGATGCTGGGAAGTGGAGTTGTGTGGGCAGGGCTTAGAAAGCGGGTGCTGGAAAAGCTAGGATGGTAAGCGGGGCTGAGGAAGGAGCCGGGAAGCGGGGCTTGGAAAGCAGAGCCGGTGGAGCGGGGCTGGAAAGCAGAGCTGGGTGAGAGGGGTTGGGAAAACGGAGCCGGTGTAGCTGGCTGGGAAAGCGGGACTGAGAGCAGGGATGATGGTAAGCGGAGCTGGGGAGCGGGGTTGGGGGAACGTTATCGGGTAGCGGAGCTGGGAACATGAAGCTGGAAAAGCATAGCCTGGAGCATGGCCGGGTAGCGGAGCTGGGGGCGAGTGGGTTTGGGAAAGCGGGACTGGGTAGCGGAGCTGGGAAAGCGGGGCCGGGAAGCGGGGCCGGGAAAGCGGGGTTGGAAAGTGGGGCCGGGAAAGCAAGGATAGTAAGCGAAGCTGGGACGGAGCTGGGAAAGCGGAGCTGGGGGAGCAGTGGCTTGGAAAGCGGGACCGGGTAGCGGAGCTGGGAAGCGGGAATTGGAAGCGGGGACGGAATCATAGCTGGGAAGCGGGGCCGGAAAAGCGGGTCTGAAAAGCGGGATGGGAACCGGGGCCGGGGAGCGGGACCGGGTAGCGGAGCTGGGCAGCAGAGCTGGAAAAGCGGGGCTGGGAAGCGGAGCTGGGAAGCGGGCCAGGAAAGCGGGACTGGAAAGCAGGGCTGGGAAATGGAGCCGGCAAAGCGGGTCCGCGGAACGGGACCGGGTAGCGGAGCTGGGAAGCGGGACCGGGTAGCGGAGCTGGGGAGCGGGGCTGGGAAAGCGTGGCTGGGAAAGCGGGGTTGGGAAGCGGGGCCGGTAAAGCGGAAAGCGGGGATAGTTAGGGAAGCTGGGGAAGGATCTGGAGAAGCCGAGCTGGGGGAGCAGGGGCTTGTAAAGCGAGACCGGGTAGCGGGGCTGGGAAAGCGGGGCTGCGAAGCGGAGCATGGGGAGCGGGGCCAGGTAGCGGAGCTGGAGGAGCTGGCTGGGGAACGGGGCTGGGAAGCGGAAAATGGGGAGCGGGGCCAGGTAGCGGAGCAGGAGGAGCTGGCTGGGGAGCGGGGCTGGGAAAACGGGGCTGGGGGAGCGGGCTGGGAAGCGGGGCTGGGAAAGCGGGGATGGGTGAGCGGGGCTGTGAAAGCGAAGTTGTGGGAGCGGGATGGGAAAGAGGGGATGGGTAGCGGAGCTGGGTAGCTGGACGTGGAAGCGTAGCCGGGGAAGCGGGGCTGGGAAAGGGGTAGCCGGACCGGGGAGCGGGACCGGAAAGCAGGATGGGAAAGCGGGGCCGTGGAGCTGTACCGGGTAGCGGAGCTGGGGAGCGGGACCTGGGGTACTGGACTTCGTCCACATCCACCAACCAAACGACTTTCACCCAAATTTGGACGGCTTCGAATATTTGTGCAGAAATCGCCGGAACCTAAAACAAAGCATACGAAATTTGCACCGACTGCATTGCTACTATTCCCACCATTGGAAGTGTTTTCACAGGAGACAACTCAACATGTTGATGTGGCGCAATAGACCACTGCATTGCCAGCAAAAAATGTGTTTTTTGGATATGTATATCGAAAAGAGGTTCTGGTTAATCGTTTTCTAGTATGGCAGCCCTTAGATCGATATCATTTTTCGGCCGAAAAGGGCTTCGATTCTTGTTTTTCTCGGCCTCGGCCTACGGCCGCGGCTCGGGTTCTTGGGTTGTTTTCCTCGGCCTCGGCCTACGACCGCGGCTCGGTTTCCTTTGATGGTTCCTCAGCCGCGACCTTCAGCTGCGGCTTGGTTTCCTTGGTTGTTTTCCTCAACCTGGCCATCGAAGGTTTTGTCGGTGGAACTTTCTTCCAGCTCTATTCTGACCAATCGTTCGGCCATTTTGTTGTTCAAAGTGGGGGCGGTGCTGTGTTCCCCCAGATAGCATACAAACCATTTCCCATAGGCTCGCAGCTTCTCTATTTCGCCTATGCCGCGAACTGCCTGGTCCAGGAAGTAGCCGTATACAGGAACGTTGTCGTGTTCTTCGCTGGACAGCAGCAGCAATAATCTATTCTTTTTGTTGTGCCTCCCTACTGCGAAGTGCTAACAAATATATACCCCTCGGGACATGTCACCCTTTTTCCTCCATGTTTTGCGTGGTGGCACTATTTGCAGTTGTTTTCCTCTAGGTCCGCTGTGGTTTTCCAGCCCTGCTTATCGGGCGCGGCTATACCTCCCTGCGTGCGTTTGGGCCGGCTCTAAGCCAACGCTTCTGCAAATGCCTTCACCGGCGATCTTTCGAAATATACATGTGTTTTTTTTCCGCACGGGCACATTTTTACTAGAGACAGCGTAACGAACATGTACCGCAGCGTCCAAGCACATCAGTCGTTGTCGTGAATGTTTTCTATATTGCAAACAGCCTCGTCGACAATTTCCTTTGGAATTTCTAGCGGCAGCCGGTTTTCTACCTTTTTCGTTGAAAGGCATTTTATGCTCCAAAGAACACATTAATATTTGCTGGCGATGCAGTGGTCTTTTGCGCCACATCAACATGTTTAGTTGTCTCCTGTGAAAACACTTCCAATGGTGGGGATAGTAGCAATGCAGTCGGTGCAAATTCCGTATGCCTTGTTTTAGGTTCTGGCGATTTCTGCACAACTATTCGAAGCCGTCCAGAAGATGTTCGAAAGTCGTTTGGTTGGTAGTTGTGGACGGAGTCCTGTACCATACCTTTTCGTAGGTAGCTAGAGAAAACAAGTGCGTATATTTCGAGAAACTGCCTTGGGATTTGGTGCCGCTCGTAGAATGAGTACCCAGCATGTTCTACTATGTTTTTCTGCGTCGGAGAGGAGCAGATTCGGAAATTTGCCTATAAAACAGCTCCATTCGGCTTCTATTTCTTTTGCAGGATGGTCTTCCTCCTTTCTTTCTAAGGCACTGTGGTCTTCCTCCTCTCCTTACTTTCTTTTTCTTTTCCTTTTTAAATAGAAATTCGGTGGTGCTGCTCCAGACTGGGAGATACAAATATGAAAGAGCTCCAAATAATGCGGGTAGACAATACACTAAAGGCCCTCTTAGCGGATTAAATGGGCCTACGAATTGTTGGGCCCCGTTCCACTTCTCAGCTCCGCTTCCCAGCTCCGCTACGCTGACCCGCTTTCCAAGCCAGCTCCCCCAGCCCCGATCCCCGATCCCCGCTTTCCCATCCCCGCTTCCCATCTCCGCCACCAAGTCCCGCTTTCCCAGCCAGCTCCCCCAGCTACGCTGCCCCATCCCCGCTTTCCCATCCCCTCTTACCAGCTCCGCTACACGGTCCCGCTTTCCCAGCCACCTCCCCCAGCCTTGCTCCCCCACCCCCGCTTCCAAGCCCCGCTTTCCAGCCCCGATTTCCTGGCGCCGCTGTCCCAGCCCCGCTTCCCCGGCTTCGCTTCCACGTCCAGTTACCCAGCTACGCTATCTACCCCCTCTTTCCCATTCCGCTCCCACAACTCCGCTTTCCCAGCCCCGCTTTCTCAGCTCCGATCACCCATCCCCGCTTTCCCAGTCCCGCTTCCCAGCCCGCTCCCCCATCCCTATTTTCCCAGCCCCGCTACCCCAGCCAGCACCCTTAGCTCTGCTATCAGGCCCCGTTCCCCCATGCTCCGCTTCCCAGCCCCTTTTCTCCAGCCCCACTTCCCAGCTCAGCAACCCGGTCCCGATTTCCCAGCTCGGCTACTTGGTCCTACTATCCCGGCCCCGCTTCCCGGCCCCGCTTCCATGCCCTGCTTTCCAGAACCGCTTGCCCGGCCCCGCTTCTCAGCTACGCTTCCCAGCCTCGCTTTCCCGGTCCCGCTCCCCAGCTCCGCTCCCCGGTCCCACTTCCCAGCTCCGCTCCCCTGTCCCGCTCCCGGTCCCGCTTCCCCGTCCAGCTTTTCCATCCCGCTTTCCAGCCCCGCTTTCCCGGCCCCGCTTCCCGGGCCCGCTTCCCGGCCCCGCTTCCCGGCCCCGCTTTTCCGGCTCCTTTCTCAGCCCCGCTTACCATCCCAGCTTTCCCAGCCCCCGCTTTCCAAGCCCTGCTTGCCACAAAAAGATGATTGGAGCTTTTTGGGGATCCTTTGAGCCTTTAAAAGAGTAGGTACGCAAACTTTTTTTTTTGGAAAGGCTTTCTTAAGATCATTTGAGCCGTAAAAAGGGTGAGTACGCAAACTATCTTTTTGGAAAGATTTTGGGAGCTTTTTTTTATCTTTTGAGCCTTGGAAAGGGTGGGTACAAAACTATCATTTTGGGAATAAGTTGGAGCTTTTTGGGAATCTTTTGAGCCTTAAAAAGATAGTTGACCTGCCGCCGGAAAGGGTGCTAGGAGCTTTATTCGGATCTTTTGAGCCTTAAAAAGAAAGTTAACGTGTCGGAAAGGGTGCTGGGAGCTTTTTGGGGATCTTTTGAGCCTTAAAAGGGTGGGAGGGTTGGTACAAAAACGCGTGGAAATATGTTAGGAGCTTTATTGGGATCTTTTGAGCCGTAAAAATGTGGTTAGGTGAAAAAATGTTTGCAGCTTTTTGGGGATCTTTTAAGCCTTAACAAGATCGTTGACCTGTCGGAAAGGGTGCTGGAAGCTTTATTGGGATCGTTTGAGCCTTAAAAAGATAGTTGACCTCCGTACTCCGGGAAAGGTGCCGGAAAGAGTGCTGGGAGCTTTCTTTAGATCTTTTGAGCCTTAAAAGGGTGGGTACAAAATCTAGCGTAATACCCCATCATGTATACTACTATTACCAATAATTATCCTTACGTTTGGAGAGAGCATCTTATTCTATTTAAGTTAAAATTGACATTTTCTCACAACTGTTATCCCTTTCTTGTGAAAGCCAGGTTAACCATCATTCACAAAAACGTTCTTTTTTATTAAAATAGCGTATCTCTGTAAGTGTTTCAATGGATTTAAAACTCATATTTATACATAATAAGAAATTCCATTGTTTGTAATTGCACAATCTGCAATAACGTAGGCTATTAAGTCCATGAACTAAATGAGTCCACCTACTATTTGGACTATGTCGGGTATCATTTAATAAAGGAGACCATTTTCATCTGATAAGTTTCTCTATTGTATCAAAGAATTTACATGTTTTAAATTGTATTAATTTAACTGTGCATATCATGTCTGTTTTACCATATGTTAAAAAACAGAGGCAAAAATACATTATTACATAAGTTTGTGATTATTGTACATAGATCTCGGCGAATAAATAAAATATTTCGATGTGAATCTTGCCTTTTCCTTTTTCTCTCTCTCTTTTGAAAAAAAATATGAAAATAAGGAAAAACCAAGATAGAAATTATTTCATTTTAAACCAATTGCAATGAAGCATCAACGGGTAAAAGAGGGCATTGTAAGGCGTGCTCAGCTACAACAGCAAAGAACGGAATTCGAAAACCGAATCACAACACGTCTCGCACAAGTAAAAACATTAAGAAAATAAAAACGTACTTTGCATATTGTTCTTGACGCGGATAAGCATTTAAAAGCAAAACCTTGTTCATTTTTAAAGTATGTTTATGTCTTTAAAATTAAAAAACAGATTAAAATGAGCAGTAATAAAGCAATGATCCGCTCATCAGTGTTCGTGTAAAGAGCGGGTGGGGTATCATACAATCCCAAACACAAAACTAATTATGCATAAACTCAAAAAAAAGCTAAGTAAGCAATAACGTATTACATTTTGACCAGATACCTGTTCGAATACACCATCGAAACAATTGCAGAATCGAAAGCTGCTTTGGGAGAGCATTTCCCTAAACGCCTATCGTATAAAATCGTACTTCTCATTTACGCGTATAAATGTACCATCTTAAAATAAAGAAATTGTATATAAAATCATACCTCCTATTTCCATTTATATTTAGACTATTACCTATTCATAGCAAACCATGTATGCCACCTTTACCTTTACCGCCTTGTGATCTGCTCTTGTCAAATGATCTTCATTTTTGCCCCTTTTTTATTTGAACTCCAACGTTATTCTTACCTTTGATTCTGTGTTTTCACACAGTCACTCCGGAATCTCATACATCTTGGACCAGAGTTTATCTATTCTTTACTGGCCTGTGTTGAGAACTCTACTATTGAATGATCACTTTTAAAAAAGAGACACAGCAGGCATTATATTAAGAGAATAGCGTTGGCATTTTGCATAATCATAAAACATCGCGCACAGATTCTTTGATGTTAACACGAATCGCCAAAATGACGAACCTCTAAGGGACTCCGTTCCGGGAGGATCCAGACTCTTAGGAATGCTAAGGTGCGAGGATAATTCAGAAGCATTCATGGTAGTGTGTTTGTAGCCAAAAATAGAGACCTTTGCCGTCAGTTTGTTAAAATGTAAACCCAACCCTACGACGTTTGTTTACTTTAATCATATCTGCGTCTTTAAAAGGGGCTTTCAGACACTTTTCGTTACTTGAAAGGAGACTGCAAGACTGGCAGCATGGGAAAAATGAGCTGTAAAACTATGTTTCTTATTCTAGTTGCATTGCAATTATGTCGATGTAATGCCGCCTCGGAGATCAAAGCGCACAGATTTGTTGATTTCGATGGTCTTTCGTGTCCGCAGACGGACAGCTTGTTTCTTCAGAGAGATGTCCGGTCTAGGATTGAATGTGTGACCCGCTGTTTTGAGCTGTCCGATTGTGCATGTGTTTTCTACAAGCAGGACTACTGTCAAGGATGCCGGGGCTTGTGTCATAATAGCACCATGTTATCCGCTCTGACTGGGACGACATACTATTTCCTGAGGCCCGGTTAGTAAACTATTTTTGACTTTGTTTACCTTAAGGAAGACGTACAATACTACTATAAACCGAAGAAGATATCATTTCAAAATACTGTCAAACTAATTCTATGGTTAATCTGTAAGGCCTCCAAAAGCCAAACAATGTAACTATATATAAAGGATCAAAAGAAAGAACGTCGACAACATTTCCATTGAAAGTTTTCTCTAAGTAGCTTTATGGATTTACAAGCAACCATCCTCCTGGTTAAACAGAAACCTGTTAATTTGTTGCAATATTTTTATATTATAGCATTAAGCTCTGCTGCGGGAGTTTTCTCTAACGGAATCCGCTACTATCTGATCGTGAATAACCCGGCAACATGGCAGGATGCACTAGTAAGTATTCTTCCGGTTCTTATGCAGGTCAAAGCCTTCTAAGGGTGAATATGCATACCTGGTTCTGTCTTGTTCTGCTGTATATGTTAAAACCATTACACAACTTTATATTTATTGGTAAACAGCTACAGGCATCATCGCTAATCCATCGATATGCTTAATTTGCTGTTCTTCTGCTATATATATTACTAATACCTAAAATTTGTGTTAGGGAATAGACTCTGTTGCTAATTGATTTCGGTATTACAGTAACAGTATTTGCATCTGACGTTCGATTTAAGTTTCTTTTGGAGCACCGAGGTTTGCTTTGCTTTGAGTTATGCTTTGGTTCGGCTGTCGGTCGTAAGATTGCTCATGTCGGATGTAACTTTTATGTCCAAAATGGACATTGATATAAATGGGAAAATGGTTTTACGACATCGTAAATGATGATAAGGGCGATTATTACTTGCATAACTCAGTCATCGTAAATGATGATAAGGGCGAGTATTACTTGCATAACTAAGTCATCCTAAAGTGTCACATTTATGACTGAGAGACACACCATTCGACATATTACCTGGATGTGACGTCTTGCCTTTTACGACTTTATATATATATTTCCACATCCTATCGATAATCTGCCAATAGGTAGATTTTCGTGAATATCTATGAGATAAAATCATTTAATGAACCACATTTAACATTTGACTCTGACACTCTGGCTAATGGATAAATGTATGCTTTCGAATAGATCTTTTTTTTTTTTTATTTCTGAGAGTTGGCTCTGTGTACATGTACCAAACAGTGAAAAAAGTATGACAATCGACTTTTGCTGTCTCTAAAAAGTTCCTAGTGAATGCAATTTTTACGATTGCTATGTAACATTTTGTTATGTTTCGTTAAATATACTGGTTACTTTAAACAACAATCGTCACTGGTAACTTCAAGTTATGCTTAATATTGGAAATAACTGTTGTCTCAAAAGAGATCATGCTATTAATATTTATGCCAATATCAAGACTAAAATAAACAATGAAAATAAAAATAAAATAAAATAAAATAAAAAACCCAACATAACTAGCATTTTAATATTTTGACTACTTTATAACATAACATATAAGGGATACAACATGTTTTTGGCTATTAAGCTGGAAAGTAAAATATTTTAGATGAATATTAAATAAAAACCACACCAGGCTATGCGTTTTGGCAGTTTTATTATGCTTGAATATTAAACTTACATAAAACCTATACAATTTGTCTGATATTTCGAGTCGTGTTAGTTTTAGGTAAAGTAAAAGTATAATATTCATTGTAACTAGTTAATTGTGAATATAACTTAAGTCATCTATACTTCTCAATTAAATAAATTGGAACACCTAGTAACGCAACGCTATTATTTTGTCAATTAGCTTGTATTAAGGAGCACTGGTATATAGAGATAAATTGCTTACAAATGTATCATGAATAAATTCGATTTTTTTTGGTTTAAATAACTAGAAATCTTTTGGTTGTCACTTTTATTCTTAATGCGAGTTTCTAAGAAATTAGCACACTGCTACACGTAAAACTAGTAAATGTTTATTGATTTTAATTATTTTAAAGGAATGTCGCTACCGGAATATCAATGAATGGCTCGTTAATTGTCGGTTATATATGTGAACATAAACCGGCTTTTCCAATTACAGCAACGGTAAACAATTCGGCAAACGGTTGAACTCATTTACACACCAAGACACATTATCTTTGATCATACTTGTAAGTGAATATCTGCGAATGAAAAGAAGAGTATACAGTATATAGTAAAATACAAATGCAGAACCGTGAAAATTATATAGTGGATCTGAAACGTAAAAGTAGACTATGGTAAGTGCCATTTGTGCTGCATTCTAAGTTAGCAATAGGTCAACAACTGGTGAACAATAGGTGAACAAAAGGTGAACAAAAGTTGGACAAAAGGTGAACAAGAGGCGCACAATAGGCGAATAATAGATGGACAATATGTGAATAATATGTGAATAATAGATGAAAAATTGGTGAACAATAGACAAACAATAGGTAAAAATAGGTGAACAATAGGTTAACAAAAGGTGAATAACATGTGGACTAAAAGCATAGAAGTCAGTTTATTATTTAAGATTTGGATGATTCATTGTTTGTGTAAATAACAGTCTTCTGGTGCATAGGTAAACATGGAAAATATATCTTTTGTAAACTTGTAAGAGCGTTATCAATTTTTATTACAATACATTTAAACCACTCTTTATTCTTTTAACATAGTACTAAAAAGCCAATGTTTGATAAAACAGATACCACCTGAACCGCGTTTCTTTGAAGTTTTGCGTATGCTGTCTAAGTTAATTTTCTGTCAATTTAATGGTTTGCTCCTTTTTTGTTTTTTAATTTGTAATCGTCTTTTGGAATCTGATTGCTTGTCAAACTTCGAGTTCATGTTATGATGTAAGAGTGTATCTCAAAAAGCACAGAGGCGATATCTTATCTGCGCATGTGGGAGAGTTACTCTGTGTACAAGCACACTGGTCTGAGGGGTTAAACATCGCACCAATTGTAGTCAGTTTGCAGGCAGTTTGTTTGAAGGGTATTTGATGGTGCAAATGATACAGAAGCTCCACTGGTTTCCATAGATGTTGAGTCTAGATCTGGAAGCTCACAATCTGTGTTCACACAACAACCACGGCTTGGCCCTCGGTTTTTCGTAGTGGGACCTTGACCGGGATTAAGGCATTCATGCATTTACAAGGCACACAATAGATACTCTGACAGTAAATGAATAAATCTACGTTGCCAATGATTTTAAAGTATACCTTATGCACCAGTTTTGCACATTAAATGAAACATAAACATGATCGTAAATGTATAATATTACCATATGGTTGTTATATTAAACGTCAAAAATGACAGCATGTGTTCTTTAGCTCATTCGAATAAGCGTTTGTTTCCCTTAAGGACACATTTTTTCCCTATAAGACGCATTAGCTCCCTATATGACGTTTAATTCTAGAATGGAAATCTTTTGACGGAACAAATAGCAAAGAAAGTTATGGTATGTTTTCATAGATATACATAGGCTTTATACATGTTTAAAGCATATTTTCAGATGTACAATTTGAATAGAAAATATTGTTTGTGAATCTTTGTCCGTGTGAATAATTGAATTAAAATTCAGTAGCTGAATGTGTGTTTTTGCTATTTCATCCAGAGTTAAAATAGTTACCAAGGCATCAATGACTATCATCACAATCAGTTCAAGAAATGTCTGGACCAACGTCTAAAGAAATAATGTTTATGATATTTCAGAACTACTGTAACAGTCTCGGGGCGACACTCTATTATGTAGAAACTCACGCGGAACATGTTTATATAATCACACAACTAGGTAAGTGAAAAAAATAACCACAATAAATTTATTTTCATGAGACTTTTTAATGTTCTCATTCAGTTGTATTCATGTAGAAAATCAAACATTATACAGTTAAATGAATCGCGAAAGTTCTTAATTTTAAGGTACATGTAAAAAAACAACATTACTTATGCTGCTATGTTGTCTTTTGTCCTTTTGTCCCGAAGTTTCTTTTCATGGCATGCAAAGAGTCTATGCCCAGGAAATTATGACTATAGTGGCTGAACGTACTTACAAACCAATCAACACCAACCAAACAAACAACAAACCGATTTAATGTGTTGTCTTTATTCACTAATATTATAAGAACTTTGTCATAATTATCATGATTCTTGCACATTATTCTCTAAATACCACAGGAAGCAAAAATACCTGCTTATTACATTTCTGTAATTGTAAGTATGCCATTTTCTCACAAACTAAATAGATCAATTGTAAAATGTAACTTAACATAAATGTCGTTACAAATGATTTCTCACATTAGTTACACAAAATGGGCTAAGCACTTGATGTTTGGCGATGCCCTGGAGGGTGACGACTGTATATGGAATGCATTTTCTACAATGGAGAAAGCAAATCTATTTAAACTAATTTGTCCTCCCTTTTTAAATTTATCTGATCGAATTAATGTTAATGAAGTAGAAACATTTCTCATTTAAACATTTGTTTAAAACGTCCTTTCTGTCCAGATAATTAGTATCATAGATAATAAGTGACATAGATAAAAGAATTGAAGTAAAATGGTGACAAGATACGTGACGTTGTCTGACGTTAATATAACTGGCAAACAAGTGGTTATACTAAACGTATCTGTTCATTTCAGATGTGGTTTTGCTCGTAGGTTAATAAGAAACAACAACAACAACAACAACAACAACAACCATAGGCTTCTTTATGTTGAAATGGTTCACCCACTGTTTGGAATCTTATGATCTCAAATCCAATCTTATGATAGATTCTGTTATTCCTTTACAGGTTCCCTCGACTACTGGATCGGTGGAGCGCGCTATGCTGGTGAGTGGGTATGGTCTCACAGCGGCGTTCCGATCGACATGACCCTGTTTGAGTCAGGACAACCTGATGGCACTGACTCGTGCGCGAGATTGTGGTATGGCCATAGTTTCAAGTTAGATGACTTCACGTGTACCTGGCTACATCATTTCATATGCAAATCACTTTAAAACGACATTCACTACCATGTCATCGCACTATGTTTGAATCGCTGATCCACACAATTAATGTTTTCATGTTGACTTTCGTCAGCCTTTAAACTTTTCTATTACAGATGTAAGGATGCTTCATCATTAAGGTTCATTACGATAAATGTAAAAATTGTGGGAAACAACGATGTAGCATTGTTATTTGTAAAAATCTTGTACCGATTTCTGGAATATACAAAACGCTTTCTCATTAATGTGTTGGAAACAAATTTAGGGTGTTAACTGCCAAATAACTGAATTTTCATTATTAACATGTTATTCCTTCGTAAACCTTGATTTATATGCTGACCGTTGTGTGTGCTCGATGGATGAAAAGGCGTAGATGATTTCACGCGTAAAAGCGTAAATTGTGTCTTAATTACCTACTTTCTTATATTTGTAAAGTAGTTTCTGGAGTCTGTTCTTTTTTATAATCATGTTTATATTGGGTGTTTTTTCAGCCTTTAATGTATCAGTACGGATGTCTCGTATATATGTTATGTCAGCTTGACCTTTGTCCCATTAATAAATGAATTATGTTTAAAGAATATAACAACCACTCTGCGGTTTAAACATAATTGTCACTACTTGATATGCACTTTGACCAAATAATGCATTGTCAATGATATGCTTGGTATGCTGTAGTAGGATAAATGACTACAGTACTTTTATGTCACTAAAACTCGCTTTCATATTAGGATAAAATGATACAATATTAACAATCCACACTTTTAGTACAAACCTTGAAGGCTAACATGTTGAGGTACCGACATACAATTAGTTGCATACAAAGATGTAACATAATTACACGTTGAAATGATCTACAAAAACTTCATGGCTTCTAAGTTGAAATTACTTTGGATAAATTTGAAAGAAAGTATAAACGCTTCGACCTAAGTAGTAACCAGACAAACTTTACTTTAAAAGAAAAGTATTCTTAACTTACATGTGTCATCCGTAACTCTTTATGTTTAGACAATAACATAACAATATTAACATAACAATATGTGTTGTAGAAAATACGCTTATAAGTATTTAACACTGACTTGCTGTTAATTTCTTTCTTTTACCATGTAGCTCTGTCTGATAAAATGATATTTTTAGAAACTATGTTATTTATTCATGTTTATATAGCACAATTCGCGAGGAAGACGAAATACTTACACATGTTATAATAATGCAATTTGCTTCATGAATTGAACGTTTCCTATATTTATATTAATTATAGGTAATGCCAATCAGTACTTAGTACGAAAATGCAGTTTTTGCGTAAAACTTTACCAAGTACGGTTTTGTTTTCAAGTAGGCTACGATACTGATCTTTAGTTTAAAAATTAAACTAAAAAAAAATAAATAAAATAAACAAGTACATTTTCTGTTTAAACTGACTTTAACAGACTGACTTCAAAGTTTCATTTTAAACAAATATTAAATCCTTTTTACTCCTATATCGAATTCGCTTGACAAGAGACAAAAAATCGGCAGGGAGTTTCACAAATTGTCCATACAAACTGTCGGATTGAAAGATAAGGATCAATTATTATTTCACTGAAAAATCCTAAAATATCAGTGCTCGGTTCGAAATAAATATTTTAATTTGCGCAAGACTTATTTAGACAAAGGACTTGTGTTCCCTGTTGTGTGAGCATGTGAGATACACAGACGTCAGAAGTCAGTGCAAACAGTAGCCCCGAGGCACCGTTAGGTGTCAAGTTTGGCCATGTCTATTTTCTCGTCATCTGTTAAACACTGTGAACTGTGTTTTAACATATGTAAATATACACATTACTAGCCTGTGATCAGATTGCATTTAATAAATAACATATCTTAATTCATATAACAGAAAATATAATTTATATGTATTTGTTTAACTACAACTGTTATCTTTTTTTTGTTCTAATTTGCTAATCATTCATGACTGATTTTTTTTCTATAAATAAAACGTATTTCAGATATTCATAAACGGACAATTTTGTCGAAGGTAATAATGCCTACATAGATTTTTAAAAAAAAAACATCGCAGCGTCCAGTTATGATCATCATAGAGACGTCCAGCTATTTAGTTGAGGAAGACCGCCGAAAAATGTCTGGGTAGAACCACCGGCGCACCGCAAGTCAGCTGGAGGACTTTCCCACATTAAATCGGGGACTCAAACCCGCGCGGTTATAGGCTAAGCAGTGAAATGGAACAACAATCGGTGACTCTACCACTACGCCGGGGCGCCGCCTACAAAAAGACCATCAACAAAGTAGATTGCATTTTTAAGATACCTACTGAACATTTTGAATTTATGAATGAATATTGTGCGAGGGTCAATTAAAGATTTCACTGAAGCATTGAATTTTATTTTGCTGGCGTTCATACTTTACGATACGCGCTATGGTAAACTTGCTCGCGCTGTGATATGCGATAATTGCAAAGACATCTTCGTACGACCTGTCCACTAGCGTAATTTATCTCAATCCAGCCGAAAAGTTCCAAGAATAACGCACTATTTCTATGAAATAAATCGTACCCTAAATGACACAATCTCCAGACCATGCCAAATAAAACGGAATGTTTTTGTTATGATAAATAGAAGATTTATCTCTTCGACAGCATTAAATATAAGTTACACACGCTTGTCTATTCACGTGCATGGCGTCATGCATTCACGCATATTCTGACGTCATACAAAGTTCACGTGAGCCACGTGGGCTAAAAATAAACATCATGTTTCTCTTCTGAAAGGAAGAGGGAATTGTAAAATGTCATTTTAAAATGTTACATATAAGTGTTTTTATGTATTACCAATAATTATCTTTAAGCTTGAAGAGAGCATTTTTTTTCTATTCAAGATAAAATTACATTCATTGACGTTTTCTCAGAACACCCTGTATGAATAACGCCGACGTTGGATTGTATATTAACTGTTATCCCTTTCTTGTGATAGCCAAAGACTATTTTCATCTCAGAAATATTCCCTATCGTATCAAATACAGTTACACACGTATACATGTTTTAATTTGAATTATATAAACTGTTTATCACGTCAGTTGTTACGATATGCTACGAAAACTAGAAGTAAATTTAAAATACATTTCTCAAAGACTGTGATTGTTGTACATATATCTCAGCGAAAAAATAAAATCAAATCGTACAGCTTCTCCTTTACGCGTATAAATGTACAATCTTAAAACGAAGACAATTTTATACAAAAATATACCTCCTATTTCCACTTATATTTCAACTATTAACTATATGAAGCAAAACAGCTTTTTGTCAGCTTTACGTTTACCGCCCTTGTGATCTGATATTGTCATAAGATCTTCCTTTATGCCACATTTTCTGATTTGAACTAGAACGTTATAGTTTCCTTTGATTCTATTGTTTTTCCACAGACAGCCCGGAATCTCATACCTCTTGGACCAGATTTTATCTATTCTTTATATCAGAAATAAAGTCGGCGTAGAGGACTCTATTTTAGAAGTATCCATTTTAATAAACAGAAACAACATGCATTACATTCAGAGAGTGAAAAAAAAAAAAACGTATTTAGGCGGATGTATCTATTTGCTTGATCACAAAACATCACGTACAGATTCACCGCTTCGTCAACCCGAATATGCCAAACTGTCGAACATTTAAGGAAATCCGTTCCGGGACGATCCGGACTCTTATGAAAACTAAGGTGCCGATAGATCCTTAGTGAAGACCACAAGGCATATGTGACACAAATACGTTTTAAAAACCTTGGTAGTGTGTGTGTGGCCTAAAAGAAGAGGCGTGTACCGTCAGCATGGGAAAATGTAAACTCTAAGACGTGTGTTTACCGTAGTCATATTTGCGTCTATAAAAGGCGCTTTCTGACACTTTTCGTGACTTCAAAGGAGACAGTAATACAGACAGCATGGGGAAGATGAGCTGCAAAACAATGTTTCTTATTCTTGTTGCATTGCAATTATGCCGATGTGGTGCCGTCATGGATACCAAAGCCAGCAGATTGGTCGATTATGATGGTCTCTCGTGTCCTCAGACGGACGTCTTGTTTCTACACACTGATGTCCGATCAAGGATTGAATGTGTGACACGCTGTTCCGGGCTCTCCGACTGTGAGTGTGTTTTCTACAAGCAGGGCTACTGTCAAGGATGCCAGGGCTTGTGTCACCATGGTCATTATGCCAACCCTTTACCCGCTCTTGCAGGAACCGCCTACTATTTCTTGAACAAAACGCCCGGTTTGTATATTCTGTTTAATTTGATTTACATCAATTTTCAAAGGACTTTAAAGCTGAATTGATATTAATTCAGACTTATATACAAACTTTTTTACTATAGTTAACAGTTGAAAGGTTTTATCTAAGTAGTTTTATACATATTACAACAACCGTCATTTATTGTATTTTTGCAATATTTATATTTATATTCAATTTATAATTTATATTCAAGCAATAAGTTCCGCGGCAGGAGCTTTTTCATTCGGCACCCATTACTATCTGATCGGGAGTAACTCGGTGACATGGCAGAACGCACTGGTAAGTAGTCTAAAACTTTACCCTTTAAAACCAATAGATATTGTTTATTTTTTCTACTGTATAAGAACATAATAACCCGACGGCATGGCAAAGTGTACTAGTAAGTAGGATTTCCGTTCTTATGCAAGTCAAAGCCTTATAAGGGTGAATATACATATCTGGTTCAGTCTTGTTCTGCTGCATATGTTAAAACTAGTATACACTTTATTTATAGATAAACAACTATTGTTATTGACATCACTCATCGCTCGATATCCGTAATTATCTGTTCTTCTGCAGTGTATATTACCAATACATAAAAGCTGTGTTCGGGAAAAGACTCTGTTGCTCATTGATTACGGTATTACAGTTTTGGCATCTCAAGTCCGATTTAAATTCCTCTCGGAATGTTTTTGTTTTGAGTTATGCTTTGTTTCAGCTTTCGGTCGTAGGAGTGCTCATGTCACATTTAATTTTAAAAATCGACTTTGATAATGAGAAAATGGCTTCATTTCATAGTAAATGACTCTGGTGAGTGTCATTTGTGCTGCATTCTAGGTAAGCAATAGGTGAACAGCAGGTAAATAATAGGTGAACAATAGGTAAACAATTTATGCACAATAGGTGCACAATAGTTTATTGCTAAGGAGTTTCTTTAAATAAATAAATCTAAATATAATAAGGCATAATTTCACTATTTAATGGGGTAAAATAGTTTTCCTGTTGAAATATCAAATGCATGTTCACATGTTTATCATATATTGCAAAATCATACTTAAAGATATTTTTTCCTATATGGCCGACGTCAGAAATGCTCAGAACAGAAATGCTTTCAGCGTTGATATTAAAGAAAGCAAACAGAAAGAGAAAGAAAATATTTCTTGCACAGAATAAGCATTTTCTTTCATAAACAACTATTGTTAGACAATTTTCCCAGCAGCCTTATTAAACAAGAGTTCTTATGTCAGAGACATTTGACGCACGAAATGAACATAGCAATAATTCCATAACATAATTTAAACAAATAACAACGATTAAAAAATATTTTTTTATTTATCCTCGTTTTATTGTAAGATTGTAAATGAGTCTGTCTAAAAGTGACATTATTTTGGAATGGTTAGACATTTTACACTTTTCGTCCCACCATTTTAATATACTGGCTGCTGTCTGCTCACCTCGTAATTATGTATCTTATTGTATCATTAATTGTTATTAATCGACAATACGGTACTGTCCAATTAATGATCGCAACAAACATATGGCTGGCTGCTTTATTATCGTCTCGCAAATTACACTAATCCTTCCCTGAGGCGATGTTTATTCGGCAGTTATGTACACAACATGTCAACGTCCTCAAGGTGAAGGCCGCCGCGCAAGCTTGACTGGCTATCGAACTTCTCCTTGCTAGCGAATTACAGTACGCGTAGAAATGGTTACCAGTCTTAGCCGCTTAGCGATTCACAAAAAAATAATGCCGAAAAAATCGTGCGCCATAAGGATGCGCCAATTTTAAAAAAAATGTGCCACGTTTTTTGTTTTTGCGCCAATGGCGCATTTGGCGCATGGCAGCGGGAGCCCTGATGTATTTTTTTTTTGAACCACCTGCTTGCTTAAATAATGATATGAAATCAAGAAGTTTTTTGTGCAACACTGACTGGATCTAGTGTGTCTGCAAGACTGTAAATAAGTCGTTGAATTTCTGTAGAAAAACGATAATTCGTGTGCAGGATTCCATTTAAAAATGTCAGGTGATCAGACTTGGACTAGGTTAGTACAACGTAAAATCGTTTCTTGTAAAACTTAGTTTAAAGGTAACAGGGAAGTGATCGGAGAAATCTTGCTCGACAATGAAAAAAGGCAAAAATGTGTGTTAGTTGAGGTGAACAGTTGAGGTTAAAGTAAATATGAATTATCGGTACATTCCTTACGAGTTTGCCGTGTTATATAGTCCTGTTATATCATACTGAAGACAAAATGACTTAAATATACAGCCAGATTAATGTTACATAAGGCCCTGAATGCTCACTCATGTTAATTGACGGTTGAGTCACCATATCGTGGACAAACTGTAGACCTTGTTGGTACTGAAATCATAAGCGTAGGAACACTAATCAATTATTATACTTGAAGAATCCAGTTTTCCCCTTGGAACAGTGAGGGTTAAAGTAGTGGGTATAGTCATAGTCCTGCACGTGCTTTGGCGGTTTGTTAGGATTAGTCCTCAGCAACACGGATTGGCAATTGGCCTTGCTTACTCAGGGTTCTATATGCCTTTAACACGCTTGTTTTAGATGAGTGAAGTGTGCATTTAAAGGCCCTGATTCATATTTACCCGAATGACGATATACACGATCATATTCAATACTGAATGGCATCTATATTAAGACTGTTTGGAATTTCAGCGCCTATCTTATCTTCAGGGTCAATAATAGCATCCGATGGTTCACCAACGCTCAGAACTTGTTCCTTCGGCTGAAATATTCACTTCTTTCTTGCATTGAGGCTTGATTCGACAGAATATTATCAGTGTAGCATTACCTTTCAGTACTTCCACCCTATCAGTCTATTTAATGTTTGGCTCCTTTAAAGCTTCGTTTTCAGTTAATGTTTTGATATCAGAACGTATCTCAAAAAGCACAGAGGGGATATCGAGTTAATTGGCGCATGGGGAGAGTAACTCTTCGTTCTAGCATACAGGTCTGATGGGTTATACATCACTTGTAGTCTGTCTGTTTGCTTGAGGGTTATTTGATGGTGCAAATGATACCGAAACTTCACTGGTTTCCATAGATGCTGATTCTAGATCTGGAAGCTTACAATATGTGTTAAGACGACGACCACGGCTTGGTCCTCGGTTTTTCCTAATGGGACCTGGACCTTAACCTGGATTTGTCTCAACACACTGGGCAGCAAGACAGCATTCAGACATTAGCAGGGCACATTTTTACAACAACGGGTACTCTGACAAGAAATGAATAAATATAGTCTGTCAATGATTTTAAACTATACCAATCGCACCAGTTCTGCACATTAAATAAAGCATAAACAATATCTTAACTGTGTAATATTACAACATGGTTGTTATATTTAACGTCATTTGAAAAGTAAATGAATCCAATCACAACACGTGTTATATAGCTCATGCGAAGAAGCCTTTGTTTCCATGCAAGATGTATTTGTTACCCTATAAGATGTTTAATTTTATAATAAAAATCTTTTGAAGAAATCATCTTACACTTATAGAATGTTTTTCATAGATATACATATTTCAAGCACATTTCTAGATGTACAATGTACATTTGAATAGACATTGTTGTTAGTAAACATGTTGCCAATGTGTTTAAAATTGAAATTAAATTCAGTTATTGAATTTGTGCTCTCTTTCATCAAGAGATAAAGTAGAAGTAGATTGTATAAACAAAGGCATCAGTGACAATCAATAACAAGTAGCTGAGAAATGTCAGGACCATCGTCCAAATGAAATACTGTTTTTAATATTTCAGAACTACTGTAACGGCCTAGGGGCGACACTCCTCTACGTAGAAACGCAAGCGGAGCATGCCTTTGTAGTCACACATCTTTGTAAGTAAAAATAACCACAACTTTACTTTCGTGAAACTTATTAAGCCAAAACGACTATTTCATGTTACATAAAATGGGATTTCCTATTTTCATCACGCGATATTAATAAAAACAGTTTTGTTTTAATGATAGGTAATTTGTATCACAACAAAATTTTAGTTTATTACACAATGTCAAATAGCTTTGTACCTTAAAACGAACGTTAATTTAAGTTTTGTTTTTAAATTTTCGTGTAAACCTTACAGCTTTTCTTGGTAAAGACTGGTTTGGTGAAATAACTTGCTTGAGACATCACGAAAATAAGCTAATATGCATTTTAAGAAAACTGATATTTAAGTGGTTGCAAGAATAAGACAAGATGATAAATAAAATAAAATAAGAAACTTTTTATAGAAATTTCCATTAGGGAAATACATTGTTTTTTCAAAGTAAAAGTTATTTGCTACTATATAAGGATAATAAATATGAAATGTCTTTTTTAAGATGATAGCCACTGAGAGTGAGTGTCTGTTTTGAATAAGAGGCAGTAGAGGAACAATTACAATAACACTCAATGCGACATTTATCAAAACTCTCAACATAAATCTCTCCGTATAGCTTCTAATATGGCCCTCAAAAATATGTGTTACATGATGACAATAGAATAGATCTCAATATACCCCCAGTTTGATCTCAATATACGTCCGGAAGGATCTCAATATACATCCGGATGGATCTCAATATACCACCGGATGGATCTCAATATACCCCTAATGGATCTCAATATACCCCTGATGGATCTCAATATACCCCTGATGGATCTCAATATACCCCGGATGGATCTCAATATACCCCCTGATGGATCACAATATACCACGGAATGGATCTCAATATACCCGTGATGGATCTCAATATACCCCCTGATGGATCTCAATATACCCCCTGATGGATCTCAATATACCCCTGATGGATCTCAATATACCCCCTGATGGATCTCAATATACCCTCGGATGGATCTCAATATACCCCCCTGATGGATCTCAATATACCCCTGATGGATCTCAATATACGCCCGGATAGATCTCAATATAACCCCGGATGGATCTCAATATAACCCCGGATGGATCTGAATATACCCCCTGATGGATCTCAATATAGCCCCTGATGGATCTCAATATACCCCAGATGGATCTCAATAAACCCCTGATGGATCTCAATATACCCAGGATGGATCTCAATATACCCCGGATGGATCTCAATATAACCCTGGATGGATCTCAATATACCCCCCTGATGGATCTCAATATACCCCCTGATGGATCTCAATATACCCATGGATGGATCTCAATATACCCCTGGATGGATCTCAATATACACCCTGATGGATCTCAATATACCCCCTGATGGATCTCAATATACCCCTGATGGATCTCAATATACCTCGGATGGATCTCAATATATCCCCGGATGGATCTCAATATACCCCTGATGGATCTCAATATACGTCCGGATGGATCTCAATATACCCCTGATGGATCTCAATATACCCCGGATGGATCTCAATATACCCCTGATGGATCTCAATATACCCCTGGATGGATCATAATATACCCCTGATGGATCTCAATATACGTCCGGATGGATCTCAATATACCCTTGATGGATCTCAATATTTCTCCGGAGGATCTCAATATACCCCCTGATGGATCTCAATATACCCCCTGATGGATCTCAATATACCCCCCTGATGGATCTCAATATACCCTCGGACGGATCTCAATATACCCCTGATGGATCTCAATATACCTCCGGCGGATCTCAATATACCCACGGAGGATCTCAATATACCCCCTGATGGATCTCATTATACCCCCTGATGGATCTCAATATACCTCCGGATGGATCTCAATATACCCCTGATGGATCTCATTATACCCCCTGATGGATCTCAATATACCTCCGGATGGATCTCAATATACCCCTGATGGATCTCAATATACCTCCGGAGGATCTCAATATACCCCCTGATGGATCTCAATATACCCTCTGATGGATCCCAATATACCCCCGGAAGGATCTCAATATACCCCTGATGGATCTCAATATACCCTTGATGGATCTCAATATACCCCTGATGGATCTCAATATACCCCCGGATGGATCTTAATATACCACCGGATGGATCTCAATATACCACCGGTTGGATGTCAATATATCCCCGGACAGATGTCAATATACTCCTGATGGATCTCAATATACCTCCAGATTGATGTCAATATACCTCTGGATGGATATCAGGATGGATATCAATATACATCCGGATGGATCTCAATATAACTCGGGATGGATATCAATAAACCCACGGATAGATCTCAATATACCTCCGGAGGATCTCAATATACCCCCGGATGGGTCTGAATATAACCCCGGATGGATCTCAATATAACCCCGGATGGATCTCAATATACCTTCGTATAGATCTCAATATACCCCCGGATAGATCTCAATATACCCCCAGATAGATCTCAATATACCCCCGGATGGGTCTGAATATAACCCCGGATGGATCTCAATATAACCCCGGATGGATCTGAATATACCCCCGGATGGGTCTGAATATAACCCCGGATGGATCTGAATATACCCCCGGATGGGTCTGAATATAACCGCCGATGGATCTCAATATACCCCCGGATGGGTCTGAATATACCTCCGGATGGATCTCAATATAACCCCGGATGGATCTCAATATACCTCCGGATAGATCTCAATATACCCCCGGAGGATCTCAATATAACCGCCGATGGATCTCAATATACCTCCGGATAGATCTCAATATACCCCCGGATAGATCTCAATATACCCCCGGATGGATCTCAATTTACCCCCGGATAGATCTCAATATACCCCCTGATAGATCTCAATATAATCCACGATGGATCTCAATATACCTCCGGATAGATCTCAATATACTTCCGGATAGATCTCAATATATCCCCGGATGGATCTCAATATAATCGTCGATGGATCTCAATATACCTCCGGATAGATCCCAATATACTTCCGGATGGATCTCAATAGACCTCCGGATGGATCTCAATAGACCTCGGGATAGATATCAATATACCTCCGGATGGATCACAATATACCTCTGGATGGATCTCAATAGACCTCCGGATGGATCTCAATATACCTCCGGATGGATCTCAATAGACCTCCGGATGGATCTCAATAGACCTCCGGATGGATCTCAATATACCCCCTGATGGATCTCAATATACCACTGAATGGATCTGAATATACCTCCGGATGGATCTCAATATACCTCCGGATGGATCTCAATAGACCTCCGGATGGATCTCAATATACCCCCTGATGGATCTCAATATACCACTGAATGGATCTCAATATACCTCCGGATGGATCTCAATAGACCTCCGGATGGATCTCAATAGACCTCCGGATGGATCTCAATATACCACTGAATGGATCTCAATATACCTCCGGATGGATCTCAATAGACCTCCGGATGGATCACAATATACCTCCGGATGGATCACAATATACCTCCGGATGGATCTCAATATACCTCCGGATGGATCTCAGGATGGATCTCAATATACCTCCGGATGGATCTCAATAGACCTCCGGATGGATCACAATATACCTCCGGATGGATCTCAATAGACCTCCGGATGGATCTCAATAGACCTCGGGATAGATATCAATATACCTCCGGATGGATCTCAATATACCTCCGGATGGATCTCAATATACCTCCGGATGGATTTCAATAGACCTCGGGATGGATCACAATAGACCTCCGGATGGATCTCAATAGACCTCGGGATAGATATCAATATACCTCCGGATGGATCTCAATATACCTCCGGATGGATCTCAATATACCTCCGGATGGATCTCAATAGACTTCCGGATGGATCACAATATACCTCCGGATGGATCTCAATAGACCTCCGGATGGATAACAATATACCTCCGGATGGATCTCAATAGACCTCGGGATAGATATCAATATACCTCCGGATGGATCACAATATACCTCCCGATGGATTTCAGGATAGATCTCAATATGCATCAGTAGTTATCGTTAGCACATAGTTAATAAAACACATTCTATGCAATATCAATTTCACAAAGTAGTCGCATCGGTGCGCTTATTTATTTAAAAGTTGCTCATTTAATAGACACTAACTATTACACTAAACAGGTACATAATTTCAAAATTGTTTGAAAATTTCATGTTTTACAGCTACCTCCTATATGTGGACCGGTGGAATACTCTTTGATGGTCAGTACGTGTGGTCCCACAGTGGCGCACCTATCAACATGACCCTGTTTGCGGCCGGAGAACCGGATGAATTGTGCGAGTGTGTGGGATTGTGGCCATATTCGAACTTTTATTTAGACGACACGCCATGTACCAACAACAACCAGTTCATCTGTAAATCTTTCTAAAATGACTTTCTTCGGCACGCCACTATTTTTAATTTAGTATTCCTTAGCGTCCTATAATGTACGGTTGGCTGTGTATATTTTATTGTGCTTCTAATAATTGTATAATGTTTTAGTCATTTCCTACTCTGCTGCTAATCTTGGACACTCCAATTCATCTTAAAACCATTGTTTTTTACTGCAAGATATTAAGTTACATATATATATAAAAATTAATACTAGGATTAACTGTGATTTCGTAAGCCTTTCTGAGGGGTTTCTAAAAACTCCAGATTCCTTTAAGGATAGACAACAAGACTCAAATACACCGAACAGGCACTGCAAACGTTCGATTTTTATCAAAGAAAGCAGCAGCGATTTCCGTGCATTCCCAAGTGTGCATTTTGGGCTCAAGTTTCGTTTACACAATCGGAAAGTTTTCAGTTGAGGACAACATAGCCCGTAAACGCTGACGTTTTCTGACTTTGTTTTGTACATAAATACATTTAGAGAAAGTATTTTGTTTCTGAACGTTAATTGATAAATATACAGATATTCACATAAATGTTTAAAGATTTTAGTGGATCGCACGTCTATTAAGTTGATTAAGTTGATACTTTTCATAAGATACCAACAAGATATGTCGTTTGGATGGTTAATAGTTTATTCTAACACTATTGAACCCTTGCACGTTAAGACAAAAAAATAAACTGATGTAGATTTACGCTGCAAAAAGCGATGAGCTGCCTTCATTCAATTTATATCCTATCCGTATTTGTCATTCTTTTATTTTATCTGCATTTCGAGATGCTGCAAAGCTCATGTATGTCCCTCCCTTGGCGTTATTTCCATTTCTCCTGATTACTTGCTTTACGATAATTTATTTAAATATCGCATCAAATCAACCTGAATTTCCGCATGACACCGTCTAGTTTCTTAATAATGCCTTACAATGGTTATGGCAAATGTTTCTTAAGTGGGCTTTGATATCAGGTACTTTATTCCGGGTACCTACTAAACAATGTTTGAAGACAGTAAATTTTTTGCTGTTTTTTTCTGATTTTTAACATAATTGCGACTGATCTGTTGTGTTGAGCTTGAGCTTGGCTGTTTCTGCACTTATCTCCAACTCAAATTTAGTGCATGCTGTGTCAAGGCAATGCCGTATGCAAAATGCAGGTTGGTGATGTTTCTACCCGTTATGCTGGCTTTTCTCTCGTGTTTATCTAAAACCTCGGCTGTGATTTACTCCGGGAATATGTTTAAAAGGGTTGATGATAACTTTCACCCTCAAATGGATTCTTGACATCTATATAACGTGTTTTAGATCTTGCTGACATTGGATGTATTTCTCGAAAGGAACTTCGAACATTGTAAAACTCTACAGCTTGTTCTTCCAGTCTTTTCGAGATGACATTCCGCAATATTTTACTGGAATAACAGATGTGGCTTATTGTCAAGTACATTTTGCACTGATGTTTATGTCCATTTTATTGAAGTTATATGATTAGCATTTGTGCCTATTGTGTATATCAATCACCTTTTCCATACTTTGTTGCCTATTTTTAGTACATTTACATCTATGGCAAAGTCATCACCTGACTGCAAAAGGTAGACTGGTACGCTCGGCAGTTTGTTCCCCGCCCCACCTATGTGTCAGCATACCCCATAATTCTCTGCCAATTCTAACAAGCTTAAACAAGATAAATCATTACTACTAGGATACCGACTACCAGATGGCTTCAGAATAAGTGGCAGTATTTCGTTACATCCTCTTATTGTAATATATTTACTCTTCTCAACGTCTAATTCACAGTTGGTACCTTTGCAGGTCTTTCTTCTTTTAATTTTCATTTTACAACGTTTTAAACAAAAACCAATGCATTTTATCTTTTGATTCTCGTGGTAAAACTTGTTTAATTATCTCTGCAAGCTAAGATTTGATTTTCTTCTGGAAAGAAAATATGTATCAGTTAATTAAAAATAACAAGTATGGCTGACACGGTTCATGGCAATAAAGAGTGTGTTAATACAGCTTGCATCATTTTGGGCAGGAACACGTGTTCTTTTTGCTTGTGGGACGTTCAAAGTAAAAACAATCGTAAATTTCTACCAATGTGTCACTGTGAACTACAAACACATCCTGTTTTTGGTGTCGTTTTGGTTTCTGCAGTTGCTGGAAGAGCTCATCAACTTCAACTGTGTCAATCTTTTATTTGTATTACCGGTAGATTGATTTTATGTCGAATTGTAACTGGTCTGCACGCCATCATAACCTGTCATGGTGAACCAGAAACCACTGTTTCACGCCTCTCTACCTACCTTTAGATAGGCTTTGCATATTCCTCTCTTGTAGTCATTTTAAAGTCTTTTACTAGAGCCTCATAGGTACCATCTGTATTCCATGTACAATAATATTTAACTGTCCACCCTGCTTCAGGATTCTTATATCCCAAGAATAAACTGCAGTTAAATCTCTCTCACCACGAATTTAAAGGCACTTGTAGCATACTGTACCTGACACGTTCGTCCTATTATGTAGCAAGGCATGGTAATTGTCGACTTGGATTATGATCGATCCAGTATCCTTCTAATTTTCTTTGCCACTAAGATATAACTGGATCAACGTACAACGTACAACCATTATGGAAACAACTAAACGATTTCTTCAAAGCAAAATCAATAAACATTACTACAACGAAAGAAAAAGCCCTCCTAGGTATTATCTTAACCTGTCCTTATACAAGTATTAGTAACACCATTATTATATTAATGAAATACTTTATTTTCAAATGCAAAGCGAATCAAGAAAATCCCAATTTTGACGCTTTCTATTACCTTCTACAAAGAAGAATTAAAATAGAACAAAGAATTGCCCTAGACCATGACAAATATGATGCCCATAGTAAAAAATGGCTAGTGCTTAACCCTAAACAATAGTAAAAGCATATAAATTAAAATTTACAAATACCATACCCAAAAGTAAAAGACAACTGACAGCATAACTTTATGCGTACTTAATGCGTGTTTTTTTATGCTGATAGAATTAAGACAAATACAAAACAATCAACTTTAAACCTAGTAATAGTAGTTATATTGGAATGATGCGTCACTAAATCAACTATTCTATTTTATGATTATACTTTGTAACACAGCTAGTGAATGATAGAACGATAGAAAGAGAGAGGGAGAGAGAGAGAGAGAGAGAGAGAGAGAGAGAGAGAGATAGAGAGAGAGAGAGAGAGAGAGTGGGGTATGTGTGTGCGAGAGAGATTGAAAAGACAGAATGAGGGGAGATGGGATGAGAGAGGGATGTATAACCATAGCATGATGATGTAATATAGGAAAGTTCAATTCTTCTTAGACCCAATATATGTATTGTGACATTTGAATATTGTATGTAGAATGAATTTGCATGATTTGTAACATATGTCATCATGTTGCAGAAATAAAAGATAAAAAAAGATATAACTGGATCAATACTTAGCGAAGCCCATATCAATCTATGATTGTTTACCACAACCAAGATACATGCATATTAATGGTTCGTCTTGGTCCTGAAAACGTGGCTGTTTAATTAATATTTTTTTCTCTTACCTGGTCTTCGGCGTCATCAAGGAAGACACTTGTCTTGCACAACCATAGCAAGACCAACATCTTATTTCCCGTACAGGTTATCATCATAATTGTTGTATCTTAACTTTAATGATATGTTGAAAATTGTGTACACCTATTAAATATTGTAATGTTTAAGAAATAAACAGCGTTAACACTGTCACTCAGTCTTCCCTTAAAATCATCCCTTAAAACGACGTATACCAAATATACACGAAAACTAGTAATAAACTATGAAACGGGAAATGGAATCAGAAATATAAAATGCGGAAACATTGTAATAATCAACTTTGTCTTCTGTCACCACTAATAGTTGAAAGTTAGAAGTTCTAAATTATTTCGTCCTTTAGGCTAAACACACATACAACATCGAATATGCAAATGAATAAACTCGGTTCAATATAATTTTCAAAAAGTTCTTCAATATGAGTAAGAATTAGGGATGTCAATAGAATCCCAAAACGATATTCGAATATTCGTAACGTGTATTCGAATCATATTCGAATATTCGGAACGAATTTATATTATAGTGACACATAACATGGTAACTTTCCTTTACGTTTATTGCGTTTATTCATTGTAAAATGATTATTTCTGGCCGTAATTTTACACTGCTAGCCTTGCTTATTGCAGAGGCGGCGGTAGATTTATGATTTTAATATAAAAAATTAATTTTAAAACGACTTCTTCTTTTTGAAATACAAACGGCAATATTATCAATCTGCCATTATCCTGTTTATAGTGAAGGACCAGACGGGGTTCCTCTTAACTCGGTCAGCGGTAATTTGCAAGAGAATACAGTCAATGAAGAATGCCAGTAAATGCGTAAACAATGTCAATGTTACTTATTATTATTATTATTATTATTATTATAATTATTATTATTATTATTATTATTATTATTATTATTATTATTATTATTACATTTGAAACACTTACAAAAAAACTATACAGTAACCAATCAATGTTAAGATGAACTTCAGTCCCGTATAATATATACTTTATTAATTAATCACCTTAAACTTGGGTGTCTTTTTGCTACTTGTTCTACTTCGTGCAATAACCTTAACAATTTAAAGACATTTTGGGTACCTAATTACTTATTTGTATTAACATATTACATATTAAAAGAGCTACTAAGCTCCTTTTAATGTTAACATATCGATTAAATAAGACCATTTTATAATTTTATTAGATGAAACTGTAGAACACATGCAAAATAGCTCACAATTTTAATATTTTACACTACTAACCACAGACAATGTATAACAACAAAGGATCAATTATGTTTTGTGAACTTATCTTATAAAATACATTAATGATTAAAGGGCGCATTTTCAAAAGGACAAAATGTGGGTGATACTAGGTCGAATGTAAGACCATTAGGCAAAACCACGAAGGTTTTATGTAGGGAAATCGCTCAAGTGTACAGCCAATTAACGGTCATGATTGGTTGGTGGTCGGATTGATGTTATTTATGATTGGCTGATATCGCTAAGGGTGTTAATCCGAAGCCATAACATGTCAATTAGGGACATTTAGTTACCAATACACAAGTTACAACTACGAACCTGCTCGCCATTGACCTTTTCAAAATTACGAAATCTCGCGGAGCGAGATTTGAGGTCAGGGGGGTTGCGCGCGCATACTGAGCATATCCGACAGCTGAATCAACACGCAAGCACAACATTTCTCGTAATTTTTCGTCAAAATACACACAAAATAGAAGAGTTATGTCTAAGAAACGGAAAAGATCTGATGATGCAGAGAATTCACAAGTAAGTTGTTGTGTTGTAACCGTTATATAAAAAAACTTGCTTAAAAATTGAGCACAATTTGGGTGCAAAAAATGACGTGATTGACATGACGACGATTGCACGTTTTGATTGATCGCATGTTATGAACTTATTTATTACTCTCGCAATGGCAGACATTGATTTAGAAAACAAGTGTCATCATCTGACTCAAAGTTTGCTGTAATGCAACTAGCTAACAATGCTGTCAAAGCAAACCAATCCTTAAAGAAAGTAAATACATTAAGTACGCCCAGCAGTAAGTAATTGGTCCGATCCTGTAGTAAAGGACAACAGTAGAGGCTCGAATTTTTTAAAATTCTTTCACTAATGTGAAGAAAATTTGTAGATCTTTGCAATCATATACATATTTCAAATTGTCAAGGATTCACAATTACTCCATATATACATGTTTTATTGCCTGTGCGACCGTTTTGAATCCAGATCAGCTGACACATTGGTGCTGTCTGATTTTGATCTTCATTAATTGCATCTTGTACAGATATAACCTAGTGGAGAAATAGCAAACAAATGTGCCACTTGATCCGGTTCAACACTGATCACACATGCGATAAAACCTGTATATATGGAGTAAAGGGTTATTAAATTTTGGTTACCATAACCAGTCATAATATGTTTGCATACAGTGACCGTTTAACAGTTGTTGTTTACAATAAATGATATATTTTCATTTTCTGTTAATACAGATATGCCTTCCACAGTCATTCAGAGAAATCACGCAGATGACGAATGGTGACCTGAACACTCTACTTAAATATATTGGCCTGTCAACAAAAGGAAAGAGAAACCATTAAGTAACATTGCTAGCAAATCAACTTGGAATCCCTACAACACAGAGTACTCAGAACGATCCATTTTTACAGACGTTAATAAACATTAACACACTTAGTGAAGGATGGATTAAAGATTTGCGACAAGTGCCAGAAGTAAAGCTTCAGAGTATTATCAATTTCCTTTTTGCGGCTCATGATGTCACTGACGGATCACATGGAGACTTTGAGAACTATACATCTACAAGCCTTAGGTCATATAAAGCACTGCGGTCGTATGACTTGTGGGAATCGGGTCACATAAATGGGTTTTTGTTCAACCTCCTGAAAGACATGAATGTTTATAATGCACTTAAGTGTATTGCAAACCCCTCGGGTGATACCAGCGGCACGCAGTATCAGGAAACAGTTGTGCTGAAAGAAAATGGGGATCCAATTGGTGCCTCCTGCTCTTGTGTGGCTGGTTTAGGTGAGGCATGCACCCATATAGCCGGACTTTTGTTTGGGGTAGAGGATTTTGTGTCTAGGGGATACAAGGAATTACCCGATACGCAGGCAACTACTGAAAAACTGTGTAAATGGATTGTTCCAAGGGGACCAAAGGTGGAACCGAAACCAGTTAAAGGTGTTTGTGTAAAGAAGAACATCCCTGGTGAAGTAAAAAAAGAGAAGGTGTTTAGAGCATCTGATTATGACCCTCTGCCGACTGAAAAGAGGCCTGTTGTGCTGGAAGACTTGAAACAGCTGCATCATGCATTAAGTTTGCATTGTCCCCAACTTCCATGGGTCAGAGCTGTGGCACCAGCAATAATTCGCCAACACGTATCATACCAGGCAAGTCAAGATCTGGTTATACGTGTACCAGACCTACCCAGTATTGTAAGTGTATTTGACCCTATTCTTGTTCCTTCCAGAGTTACTGAGGTCTCAACAAGTTACGAGCCAGTACCTCTTCTAGAAAAGGTGAAGTTAATGACAACCAATAGTGATTTTGATTCTTTGGCTTACACCGGTGAAGAAATGGAAAATGATTGAAAATTTAACAAGAGAACAATCAAGTTCAGTTTGGTGGTTCAAATACAGACAGGGTTTAATAACAGCATCCAATTTTCAGCGTGTAGCAAGTCATGTTTCAGCAATGAAGAAAACTGGTAAAAGTGATGCAACCAAATCACTTATTGATACACTGATCACTGGCTGAAATTTTAAAGGAAACGCAGCAACCAAATATGGTAAAAAACAAGAGCCTAAAGCCATTAAAGCTTAGAGAACCTTTGTAGAAGAACTTAATGAAAAATCAGTTCTTAAAAACAGTGGTCTAGTGTTAAAACGAGATCACCCTTTCCTGGGAGCATCTCCAGATGGTATAATGAAATGTCGCTGTCATGGTAAACGCCTAGTGGAAGTGAAATCCCCATTGTCGTTGTTGGAATCTAATATTGATTCAATGGGCTTTCTGAAAAGAGATGATGCTTAAAACTTGGAATTAAAAAAATCAGGAAATACTTATTATGCTCAGATTCAGGGACAGATGGGAATAACCGGGGTTCACTTGGCAGATTTAGTGGTTTGGGATGGCAGATCTGTTACAGTGATTCCAATTTCTTTTGATAAGGATTACTGGGAAAGATTGGGAAGTGTTTTGAGTAACTTTTATAGACAGTTTGTTATGCCGGCTTTGATGAAAAAACAGTCACAAGTTTTGAAAGATAGACAAAGCGTGCAAAACAGTGTTAGCATTATCACTCAGAGATATCAGTGTGGAAAGTGTGACCAGACACTAAAAGAGCAAGTGTTCTGTGACACTGACGCGAGCATCAACTGTGAATGTCATTGTGGTTGCAACCAGTGGTTTCACTTGATGTGTGTTGGGTACAGACCCGATCCAGACTTTGATGTTGAACCTTCATGGTTCTGTTACAGCTGTGTAAAACAATGTGACATAGTATATGTTTAAATTTTAAAGAATTATGTATGGTAACTGACCTTAAAACTGTGATCAGTATTAGACATTGTTGGCAAAATGCCAGCAAATATGGGTATTTTACATGCCGGTGGTATTTTCCAGTAAATATCAACACATTCTGCTCGATTGAATTGACCACCCTGGAATTTATACACTATTTCTTATTACCAACATTCATATAGATAAATAATGGAGAAATGTTTTAATGTGAACTATAATAATAAGAGTGCCAACTGTTTATTCGATTAAAATATTTATTGTTTACTTTCCTAAACTTTGCCCTCTTCTTTCATGTTTGTCCTTAATTTGCTGCTTGTTAAATTTTCACCTTTGTTGAATTATTCTATATTCAGTTAAATGAGCAATAATTATTATCAATTGCAAACTGCATATCCAATTAAAATGTTGTTGTTAACTTTGATCTTTCAATCCTATCAACACTGATGGGTGTGTTAAGTGTATAGCTTGTTGTCACTTAGAAGTGTTTAATTGTACAAATAAGAAATATAACAAATGTTTTGCTTATAAATTATACATTATAATTATATTACACTGAACTTAATAAATATCATGAGGGGGATTTCGTTCACAATGAAAAAATCAGAGGGGGCGGGGGCTCGTCCACCTTTGTAAAAATGAATGGGGGGATTCTTTCTATACCGTTGCCCCTGGCTATTACAGCCCCTTGTCTGAAACTTGTAACTCAGGAATGAAGCCATACAGATGGCAATATAGCTCATGTCACATCAATATACAACCATTTACTTGGACCTTGACAAATTGTCTAGGTTATTTATGACACTTTACTGTTGTCTTTGTTGCCCCTGGCTATTACAGACCCTTATTTGAAACATGTTGTTTTAGTAGTCTAGACCATATGGCTTGGCTTTTTAAGTGTCAATGGCTAGGTGCACAGGTGGATTAGCATTTATTTTAACATGTGTTTAAGGTCCCTTAAAATTACTTTATGTGCTTAAAGTGATAACCCTATATGAAATTCAATTAAAATACCTGAGTAATTTAATTATCATTATGATTATATTTTAGTTAAAGTTAACTAAGTTATGACTTCTACAATATTTTAGGGCAAAAAATCCATCTGGGTGGTATTTGCCAGTATTTTTTGCCACTTTGGGAGTATTTTTCAGGGTGGAATTTACTGCCCAATCATGGTATTAGATATGTTATTTATTTTTATATATGTACCTCTGTTTGATTAGTTTACTACTGTACATAGTATACAATTATACATTTTAGGATTTAAATCCTTTACCGATGGAAAATCCTTATTCAGTGGCAAACATTAAAAACTACCTCACTACTGGTGCGTGTTAAGACTTGTATTATTGTGACCTGCAAAAGTGGTATTCATTAATGGGATGGATTAAATCCAAGTTAGACAATATTTTAAAAAAGGACATTGAAATAGCCTTATGACTTGCAACTTATAACTTATTTCTTGATCTAAGTCTGATCAAGTTTAGATGGTCAGAAATAACTCAAGATCCTGATCAGATATCACATACGCTAAAAATGAGTTCATGAAATTTTATTCATGAAAAACAATTCACTTACAAGAACATAATTATATAACAACACAATTTTTTTTATTTCATCTTGTTAATGTAAAATATAAAACTCTCATTTATGGCTAACTTTTAAGTGAACATGATAATCTTGTGCAGTCCCAAATTTGAATCAAGTTGATGTTTTGTAATTCATCTGTGTAAAATGCAGTCAAAATAGAATACAGTTTGTGGAATCAGTTAATTTTGAACATTCTGATTTTGATTTATATATGTAATTGCTCCTGCAGTACATAACTATATATTGAATCTAATTATAAACAAAAACAATAACAAAATTTGTGATGGAATGAAACAGTAATTTTGTTTATTTCATATCTTCACAATTACAAGATCCCTTAGCCTTCTTAATACTTTTTTTCCATGTACATTGATATTGAAATATGCAAGAGAACTTTATAATCTATGTGTTGTGTTAGCTTTCAATATGATAAGCAAACATCAATTTTTTAAGAATGGGTCTTGAAAATTTACTAGGTAGGCGCATGCTTTAAAGATACTGCAATACACATCAACTTGGGTTAATTTCATTTCCTGTTTTAGAATTTGAAATTGTTTAATTTTTCTGATAGCTCTTTCTATGTGCACTCTGGCTTCTGAAATTTTCTTGTTTGCTAATAGTTCCTCTTTCTTAAACTGAGACTTGTCCTTGTGCTTAAATGAAGGTATAACAAGTTTAACACCAGGTGGAATGTCATTTTGAATTGTGAAGCTTCGATCCGCCATGACCTTTTCACCTGTATTAAGGCTTTTAAGTAGATCCACTGATTCATTTGTAATAAATTTGTCACTGGCTCTACCACTATACATGTCAGACACACATATAATTGCTCCTCCAGTGTTCATGCCTACTAGAAATTTGACTGTTGAATGATGTTTATAATTAGAGTGAAATTGCTTGTGAGCTCCTAATGAAGATGGAGTTTCTGCAAAAAGTTCAGTACAGTCTATAATAACTCGTACATTTGGAAATTCTTCAAAACAACTGGCTTGTTGATGACAGTCTGTCTCTGTGGTTGCCGGCATTTTGCATATTTTGTCCAATTCTTGTGATAGTAGTGTCACCCAGGCTGTGAATATGGAGCTGAATGTTGAAGTTGCAATACCACACCTTACAGCACAATCATTTGTTTGTAAACCTAACTTAAGTTTCACTAATGGGAATAACATTTCTTCCTCTAAACTTAGAGACCTTGGTTTCCCAGGTTTCTTAATTTTGGAATTTCCAAAATGTTGGAAAAGTACAGTTCTAGCACCAATTGGGTATTTCATAAGAGATGCCTTGGGTTCCAAGTACTTAAACAGGGCCATAAACACTTCAAGTTTGAGACCTGTATAATAATTGAACAGTTTTGTGTCTTTCTTGATGAAGTCAAACTTAAGTAGTTGGGTAGTTTTCAAACAGTGGTTAAACTGCTCTGATTTCTCTTTGCATTCATCACTTCTCTTGATATAGTCTGCAAGATCAGGATTGTCTTGAACCAATTGATAGGATCTTTCATCAGTCTTTGTAGAAATGTAATCATGGCCTGTTGGTTGCTGAATATGTAAAAGCACAAGGAAATATGAATGAGTTTTAGGCTCTTAAAATATTTTTGGGGAATTACAAATATATTTTGTGAATAAGTATCACTGCACTTTAAGACTTAATAATAACTGCCCATTCCGTCCAGCCCAGGGCAGAGGGTTATTGATATTTCATGCCATCACACAGCTTACAGTTTTACACTTGCAAAATTGTTTTGCCTAAAATTCTTTAAGCCTTATTTACCTCATTTACTTCTTCAATGCTTGCGTCTGGACTGGTGTCTCGATCACATATGTTGGCATCGGTGGTGATTGTGTCAAGCTGTGTGCAGTCTCCCAGTGTGCCAGGCTTCAAAACAGAATACATTTATTGTGATTAAACATAAACATTATTTGTGTTGCACAATTTTGCATGCAGACAGATGGCAGGCAGACAGATTCTAGCTCCGGTGGTCACTAGTAAGAGTCCCTGGAGTATTTTATTCAACCAAAAAGGGTATCAGCTTACTCAAGGAATACATATAAACATTTTTTTTTCATCTTCAACAACAGAATTTTTTTATCAGAGTTATGTAAAAATGTAAAGAAATTAGCTTACCAGGCATAGTCTTTCTTTTGGGTTTCGTCTCGGGATTATTCTTATTACTGGCCTATGAGAAAAAATACTTGGCACTTTAAACCATTTTGTCCTTGACTTGGCGGGTGGGGGTTCTTCAAAATGACAGCCACATAATTTTGAAGATTTGCTTGGAACCCAAGGCTGAGTAAAAACGTTTCCATTCTTTATAACCTTTGAAACTCTTGAGATTTTAGTCAGCCACGCAGATTTGAGTTTTTTATCGGCTGGAGTCTTGTAAAAATTGCATGTGGCACCTCGAGACCTCTCGTGGTTGCAACCTTCAGCACAGCAGAAATCGTCCTGTCCCATAGCAAAACTAAATTACCTAAGCCAGTACAGTTCATTAAAAACAACTAAATTTTAATTCCGATGGTTTGTTGTACAATTTAAATTAATTTTTACCCTGTTTTTATGTGAAGAAGAACCGAAAGTAAGTCAGCTGTTCAATGTTTACAAACTAGCGCATAACCGGAACCCCCTGACCTCAAATCTCGTGGAGCGAGATTGCGCGAGATTTCGTAATTTCGAAATGGTCAATATGCCTTTGGTTGAAACCATTTGATGACGACAATTATTGTGATTGGCTAGAGTTAAAATTACCTGACTGTTGATTGTAAGCTCATGAGTTTTAAGTGTGTTAAGTAAACCTATGACGAACAAATAAAAAGTCTGTAGATTTACAATGTTTGTTATTCGGAGAGAATGTAGCATAAACACAGAACAGAAAATCGCGATGATAAAAAATAACAGATGTATAGGAATAAAGTTTGTTTGACAGTGATCTAGTTGTGCTTTCCAAAAATAAAAGAAGTTCTGGTAGACTGTTAGCAATCAGTATAGCCTTATATAATGTATTCATAACATTCCTTCACTGGGCTGTGGGGGAAGAATATCTCCTCTAACCCTCTTACCATGTGTTCAAGTTTCGAAGAAGTTTATTGCTTAAATATTCATTGATAAGAATAGTAACAAAAGTTGTGGGTCTGATTCTTTAATATGATCTAGTACATAAATGATGAAAATGAATAGATTAGACTCCACCCACGTCTGCCGCCTACAGGCTGCAAAATACAATAATACATAGCAAAATAATATGTTTTTATCCATGGAAAAATAGCAAAAGCAAATATATATACAGAGAAACAATATTTGTTGATTTTCAGAATCATTTAATCTAGAAGTTTAAAAATGAACAGGTTTATATATCACAATAGAAACAGAGAGAAAAACATGATTTTCTGTTAATTGCCATGGACGTGTTGATTTTCGTATTCAGCAGGAAAACAACGCAAAAGGACTGACTGTATATTTAGATAAACCATAGTCATCAGCTTAAGAACACAACAATAAAGATACAATGACAGCAGACTCGAAATGGGACGGAATGATATACATTTTAACCTCAACGATTATCAAGAAATCGAGTCACCTTTTTTGGTAAAACCCTATAACATTATATCCTAGGATACCCCACTAACACAGGATATCCGCATTTTTTCATTAATGTTAACACAGCTTTCAGTTGTCCAATTTTTGTTTGTTTTAGTTTACACCGGAAGTTGTCTTTGACTCTCGATGAGGGCGCTGCGATGGATTTAACCTATTTGTATAGAGCATATAGCGTGACGTCACTAATCAGTGGTCCCTTTACTATATGTCTATGCTTTAACCACCCTTCCCCGACGTTGGCCAATCAGCGGCTAGTGTTACCTGTCTATATTAAGAAATGGTATATTATGGCTTCCATAAAGCACGTACATTCCAATGACAAAGTGTACTTTACGTGTTGTTTATGTTGACTGAATTAAAACGGGTGGTGTGCTTTAAAGTTCGTAGAATGTTTTGAAAGATACAAATGTTTTAAGTTTTGGTAATAAACTGTTTGATATTGATAGTTTCATATTTTCTTCATCAGCTTGCTTTTAATTGAGTTATAGCGTCATTGAATGGAATCAGACCTAGTTAAATATTACATTGTGTCATAATACCGCATACCCATAGCTCGCGTAATGCTTAATGCTTTCCAAACTCTTTGTCGTACGCATAACTGCTGGGCTTGGGAAAAAAGGTCATGTGTTAAACAACTTTTCTAGTTCTATATCGTATATTCAAAAGCAAGATAAAATATACTTATTTACACAAATTTATATCGACTCACATTCCTCGTGCATTTGGAAACAAATATAGCAAGTTACCTGACATTATTAACGTCAGATTTGTCATGTTACTTACTACTATGGCGGCCCTAATAAAGCTGTGCGGAGTAAATTTCTGACATGTTTGGACGTGCATATATTCGTTAAGTTGATACAAATGACGTATGATAATAATAATTTATTGACTTCAGGTTTATGTAAGAGCTGCGGTTCACTTTAGTAAAAAGAATGAAATGAACGGTTTAAGGTACATTTATATTAGATGACGAAACTCCTATTACGTAAGAAATCTAACAGTGATGTCAAATTAAATGCCATTATTTCCGTAAATTGTTTATTGTGTACTTTAAGATATCGGCTTTAGCGGATCACGTGTTTAAAACATATGATTCTCACCAGAAATGAAGTATTTTTTAATCGGCTTTATTACGTTTGGTTTCCGTGCATGTCACTTTTAGACTTAACGCCCATATTTCTTGTGCTAAACTAAATATTAAAACATTTTCCTAGCTTCATTTTTTCTACAGCTATATATAGCTCCTATTACCAGCACAAACAGTGCTTATTCTATTCATTGATAAGACATAAAAAGCAAAAAAGCAAAGGATCTTGATAATTTAAAGAAACCTGAAGCACTCTATTGTGTCATCATGTGTATTTGCGACTTTTGCGTAATTTTATCTTTACGAAAACCTGTCAAACTCCAGGAAAGTACTTAAGTTATGTTAACTTCAGGTGTAAATATGCGTATATAGCATGTTTGATAACTTGTTTCATTTTGTTTCATTTGAAAAAAATATAAAGAAGTACAAATTAGATTAGTGCTTTATTTTACAAAAAAAAAAGACACACAAAAACAACAACAACAACAAACAAACCATTAAACAAGTAACTTATAGCGCTGTATAAGACGCCATGATACTTGACCTGGAATGTTAAACGTCACTCTTTCTCGAAGTGCCGTCCGTCACATTTCACATTTTCGATGTCTGCTTACCCAGTGATTAAAAACATTTGTATATAAGTCACTTGTGAATGAAGATACAACCCTACATGACTAAACAGATGCTCTTAATTTTCAAATCTAATAACCCGGAGCTCTGACTTGATGGCGGGAAACACATCATAGTCCATCGGGGCAAGGTCTGGTAAGTAGGCTGGATGAAGCAAACAGTTGAATTCTGGCACATCCATTTCCTACGAGGTTGTGGCGGCCATATGTGGCGGATCCGTTGTCCATATGAGGGTTAATGTTTTCTAAATCGTCTAAAATCTCCGGCCGTTTCTTGGCGATCGCGTGCATTAGGTCCCGACGGACGACCTGTTGAGAAAACTATGATAATAGTAAATATTAATTTTAATGTTTTTATTATTGTAATACATATTATTAATTATTTTTATAATAATAAATTAATTATAATTATTACTTTATATTTACAATTGAAAATAATCAGTTTAGTACTAACAAGTTAAAAAAATATTTGCTCCATACGCAACGTTGACCGTGTCTCATCTCGGCTTCGCATTCCCTTAAAATCTATGAACAAGATAAACATATGCTTAGAAGCAGACTTGCACGTGCGAGCTTTCTTGGATGGCGGAGAAGACTGCGCTTTCGTTTCCGGGTCTTTATAATAAAACCACGACTTGCCGATGGTTATGATGCGCTCTAAAACGCATTGCCTTCACGTCGGTGCAGCCGCAAGAAATTCCATGAAGCCGCTAGTGGCCTCTGTTCTTCCTCTTAAAGAAGTCTCGGTGCCCAGCGAGCTGAAACATGTGAGCGACCCAGGTCATCTGTCATAAGCTTGAATGCTCTCACCACGCCGATATCGCAAATTTCAGCGAGTTCCCTGACGATAATTCGACGATCTCCATCATAAGACGTCGTGCAAATTCCTGTTTAGTCTCGACGAGGGACGGCCGTTCAATACGCTCTTTATCCGCTGGAGATGCCCGCCCCTACGAATGTCATTGTGCCAACGATAGACAAGCGCCCTGTTTACTTCTCGTCCGTTGCCTGCGTTTTCCAAATCCGCTCTGTTTCCATATGTAATTTTCTTGCTTTAACGTACATCTTTATAAACACTCGCTGCTCTGTCTTTCACGGCGTCTCCATAGAGTGCATATGCGCCATCGCACACATGCAGCTTTAACGTTAATGTTTATGATTAAAAACAACGGGTAAACGACGTCATAAATGTAAAATGACATTACGTATGAATTATCAAGGTTTCGCTGAAATTTACGATGAACAAAGTACGTAAAATATCTTCGGTTTCGGAATTAAATGTCCTGTGCCGGTCTTAAAAGAGCAGTGTTGCTATGGTTACTGCCGAACACACCTTTATACTACAAGCACGTCGAATGAATTGTTTCCATACTTGCAATAAATTTAACTACATGTGGACGCAAGAATCAACTTTGCGGAAGTATTTTAAGCTGAATACTTAGGTGTGTCTCAAAACTTTCCGAACAACCCTCGTATAAATAAAACATACAAATAAAGTCATTATCTATTCACAACATTTTTTATGTTTAGAACTTTTGAAAATTAAATGCATACAACTTGCGCTTAATTGAGGCATGCGCATGAGCAATTTTATGAGAATGGTACGAAATAATGCCACGTGGGAGAACTGTACGGAAATAACACGTCCGCTTAATCATATTCCGACGTGCTAATTCATATAAATGTGTGAACTGATGCGTCCTCTTTTATCTGGCAAGTATTAATCTTACTATCCATAGTTATTTCTCCAAAGGTATCCTATTTTGAGCCCCGAAAACAAGCATATCAATTAAACAAGAAAGAACATATTTCACGATTAGCCAACACTACATGCTGACAAATTATATGCAGAACATAGACCATTCTGGACCATTCGAAAATGAAGAAAAGCTTTAGACATGTATTGGCTTTGCAAGGCCGACCTTTAGTTTACATTCAGTAAAAAATTCAACTTCTTTCAGTAAATGATGTTGTCAAACTTATTCTGGAATCACAATCAACAACATGTAAAGTTGATATAATTCCTACAAAGAATTTGAAGGATTATCTTCCACAATTCATATGTATTATTACAGAAAAAGTTAATCTGTTACTAGCTTTCTGTGTGTTTTCCAAGGAGTGGAAAGATGCTCTGATTAAACTACTTCTGAAAGAAAGGTACCACATTAGAGCTTCAAAACTATCGACCTGTATCAAACCTCTTTCAAAGTATCCGGAAAAGCAGCACTCAAACAAATCAGTAATTGTGTAACAGAAAATTACCTTTTACCATCTTTCCAAAGTACATACGAAGATAACGTGGTGTTGAAACTTCAATGATCAAAATGAATACCGATCTTCTTAAAGTAACTGATATGAATCTGGTGACTATAGTTGTTATGGTGGACCTAAGCGCTCTTTCGACACCATCTACATTCCCATAGTACTTCAACTCCTTTGATGACTTTGGCATAAAAAATCCCACTGAAATAAACTAAATTCTTCCTGACTGACAGAACAGTGAAATTAATGGTCAATGAGTCAGCATCATACACCGCTACAGTGAGGTTTGGTGTACCACATGGTTTCTGTGCTGGTCCTGTCATTTCCCCCATGCATAGCGCTGCTCTAAATAAAGTGATACAGAACTATTCGGAAGTTCTCTAGGGTTATCCAGATGGTCACAAGGTTGTTTTAAAACTTCAAGATTAATTTTTTAAAAATAAGACTAGTGTTCTTTAACATTTAAGCAACTGTCATATGGATTTAAAAAATTTAAAACGTAAAATGATCATCTCCAAAACTGAAATTATTCTGTATGGCGCAACGCCGCAATTAAACAAATTAAACAATGCAAGTGTGAATGTTGGTGGTTGTGGTGTCTGTGTCTGGAGTAAGTGAGAGATATTGGTATTCGTATGACAAGGACTTTAAACTTTGACATGCAGATTCAGAAAAAGTGTACAAATGCATATGTCCAACTGAGAAAATTGAAGGGAATTCGTTAACATTTAACACAATATTTCACAGAGTTCCTTTTCCATTGCTTAATCCATACACATATCGACACTGTTCAACGATAACCCAGCTAAACAGATTGAAAAAAAGTTCATACTCATGCTGCAAGAGTTGTGACAAGTGCTGCATATGACAAGCCTAAGTGCCGACGTTCTAACACGTCTGCATTGGTTCGCAGTACGAGCTTTTTTCAATGTTTTAAGTGCTCGTCGTCATCTTTGGGTTTTTGCACGGAATTTTTTTTCAGATCTGTTTAAGGGAAATACAATCTAAGATCTTCAACTGATGTACGATTTATTGATCCTAGAAACAGGTCTGTAATATCTGATATATCTTAAGCTGTTGTGGTCCCAAATTGTTGGTACGTGCTTCCAACTTAGTTGAAATTATTTAAAACTAAAAATAACGTTCAGGTAAAACTAACAACCTTTTCGGACACCTTTATGAATGTTCAACAGACGTTATTTGAATTTTTAGTGACTAAGAGTGTAAATTTTCCAGTGATATATGTAAAGATGGTTTTATGGTTTTGGTTAAGCACAATCGAAGGTTATATATTTTATGCGCTATACAAGTGAATTAAATTTAAATTTGAGAACCGTGCTGGAGCAGAAGTTTTCTCACACTTGCATGTTTCACCTTAAACCCTAAATCTACTGTGCAACAATGAAATTCACATCATAAGTTAAGTTAGAAACCGCTTTACACAAGTACACGAGTTTAGAGCTGGTTGGTGTGAAGTAACCAGAAAATTGCGATCATGAAATTCAATGTTGCTCAAAACTTTGGTAAGAGAGAACCAAACTTTCTTGTTTCTCGACCTTAGCCGCTCTGTGACCTTGACATTGGATATCACTCCCCATTCACTAAAATTTAAGAAAAAATACTACTACTACTACTACTACTACTACTACTACTACTACTACCACTACTTCTACTACTACTACTACTACTACTACTAATACCACTACTACTACTACTACTACTACTAGTATTACTATTATTTCTACTACTACTATTACTACTAATACTACTACTACTACTGCTATTACTACTACTACTACTACTACTACTACTACTACTACTACTACTACTACTACTACTATTATTTCATTCATATGCAGCATTATAATTTTTAGCGACACCGTCTTATTATCATTCCAATTGTTTAAGAGCTGTTTCGTTCATAAATGCAATTATTTTCATTTATGTTTTCGTGGGCTTAAAGGCTAATTTTACATATATCAAAAGTCATTTAACATCTTAAAACTTGTACTTTTATGTTTCTAAGCTGCGAAGTTTTCATCCCAACCTCTATGCTGTTCGCTCTTGTTAATACGAGAAATTTCCTTCATAGGAAAACAATGTAGAAATTGTACAAAGTTAATTGAGAAATGCCACTTGTTTCCAGCATGCTATTGACACATTATCTGCTTTGTTTACCACTATTTAACAACTTGTATATTACAACAAATTTTATGTCTATTTCATTGAAGTTTTTTTATAAAATGGACCAAAATATAAGTACAAATAACTTTTAAATTTATTGTATGACGTTTACATGTATTTTGCTGTTTATACCTGTACGCTAGTTGTTGACATTACTATTTGAAATCATTGGTAAAAATAATCATCATCAGTAAAAAAGCGATATTTTAGCACTTTTACAATTATTCCGATTGCATCTCGGTTCGATCATATATGAAAACTTTTGCATAATCCCGTGGCCTCCATTTACTAGCGTACTTTCTTAAAATAATAATTTATGTACACATCACTATTTAATGACGTGCTGTGTAGTCCTCCCTACTAGGTTGTGCAATGAGAAAGTCCAGTCCATTAATATTACCGGCAGCTATATGATATAAGTTACTTAACTAAGGTTTTAAGAATCAGGTAATTCAAGAATGGCGCTTATCAGTGATGGGTAAACAGGGCGTTCCCCTTTATGTAGTCGTATCGCGAGGTATTTAACTCCGTAATAACAAAACTATCATTTGAAACACAAATCTCGCCTTCTTCTCTGATATTGTCTTGGAGCTTTCTTCTGTCACGCTGGTGACAAGTGACACTTTACTTTTCGGCGTAACTTTCTAAACTCACTTTTGACCTACTTACAAATGCGGACAAAGGCTAGCCCGAATGAATATCACAACAACTCGAAGAAATTCCTTATACCGTTATATGCCATAGTGTTTCTATTAAACGTCCTCGGGGATTTATTGTTATTTATACAGTTATTTAAGTCTTAAACAATTCTAAATTAAGCCATATTTTATTAGTGTATATGGATAAAAAGGCACATGTTCTTACATTCATTTAAACTTTATGTCTACAAATAGTTCTCTTACGCACTGTATAATTGCTTCGTAAAAAATCGTTTTCTCAAACAATATATAACTGTTTCGTAAAACAAATCGTTCTCTCCCGCATTGTATAATTTCTTCGTAAAACAAATCGTTTTCTCGCACAGTGTATGACTGCTTTTTAAAACAAATCGTCATCTCACGCACTGTATAACTGTTTCATTAATTTCAGAATTATGAGGCGCAGAAGCAACAAGCTACTGGTTTAAAATGTATAATTTATCGGATGTCTTTTTCTTACATTTTTTTTCTATTAAAACGTTAAAAAAGGATAAAATGTGTTAGTCAACACCTAACCAATGCCGCATATCTGTTTAAAAAGTTTTTTTTTGTTTATTATTCCTGTTTCTTGGTTTGGGAGAATATCGCTTGCAGCACCATCTTAAGTGATTTTTAAAGGTGAACGTTATTGCTTCCATTGATTATAGTTTACAGATAGGTTCATATACATATATGACCAAAGTTCAAACATTATTTACGTAAAAATAAAATAGTAGTTTAGTTATTGAATGAATTTATTTGCACAATAACACTTTCCCATTCACGATTCCTTTGATCTGTATATTTGAGGGTACTCAAGCCGGAAAATCAAAGTTTAATTGTGAGTGTCAGTAAAAAACGTAAGACTTTTGATGACATTAATCATAATTGCCTTTTTAAAAGGCGCTTTCTGACACTTTTCTTTAATTGAAATAAGACAGTAGTACAGGCAGCATGGGGAAAATGAGTTGTAAAGCTATGTTTCTTGTTGCAATGCAAATATATTAGGGATACCGTCATGGATACCAAAGCCAGCAGATGGGTCAATTACGATGGCCTCTCGTGTTCTCAGATGGACGTCTTGTTTCTACAGACGGATGTCCGATCAAGGATTGAATGTGTGACACGCTGTTCCGGGCTCAACGACTGTGAGTGTGTTTTCTATAAGCAGGGATACTGTCAAGGATGCCAGGGCTTGTGTCACCATGGTCATTATGCCAACCCGTTACCCGCTCTTGCTGGAACCACCTACTATATCTTAAACAAAACGCCCGGTTTGTATATGTTTTCATTTGATTTACATCAATTTTCAAAGGACTATAAAGCTGCGTTCATATTGAATCTGACTTTTCCACAGTAAAACGCCATAAAGCCCAAACAAACTGACTTTTTTAACGATTTAAAGAACTAGAAAAAAATTTAATATCTAATATTTTATCTAAACATATTAAAAACAACCGCCATTTATTTTTTATTTTTGCAATATTTATATTCATTTTTTTTATTCAAGCAATAAGTTTCGCGGCAGGAGCTTCATCATTCGGCACTCACAACTACCTGATCGTGAATAATTCTGTGACATAGCAGAACGCACTGGTAAGTAGTCATTACTGGGGATTTAAACTTCATCGATGACTACAAATTGAGAAAATTACTCTTTAAGGGCCCGAAATATCGCCTGCCGGATGACATAGATTTTGACCTTTCTTGCAAAGAAATTGCTTATGCAATTAATCTCTTTGCCGATCGCTGGTGTAAGAGAGAAAACACGGATACAGTAGCACTTAATACTTGGAAGAAAGCCATTTTTAAGATAATAAAAAATCGCGTTAAATTCTACCGCTCCTATCCTTCTAGTTTACCTAAGAAACCTTTTTATCACTTAAAACATCTAAAACAGTCCTTTCAGAATATTCACGATAAATTTGTACTTGTACCTGCAGACAAAGCTTCAAACAACATAATTTTTGTCTGACGACTTTATTACAAAAATATACTGAGTGCTGAGTTATCCACCACCAGTTCTTACTCTTGCACCAACCTTGACTTTCAGACAGTCATTGACAAACATAAACAGATATTGCATAATTTCAATATCAAAATAGAAACAAAGCAAGAAAAACTTCCTTCCTTGTACTGGATTCCTAAGCTTCACAAAACACCATACAAGTCACGATTCATAGCTAATGCCTGCTCTAGCACCACCACTCACATATCTAAACTACTTACGTCTTGCCTTACAGCCGTCCGCAAACACGTTGTTAAATATTGTGAAAAAGTGTATGAAAATTCAGGATTAAACATTTTTTGGTCTATTAAAAAATTCTTCAGAAGTCTTAGACAAGTTTCGTACTTTAAACTTTCATTGCTCTGCAGTTAATACTTACGATTTCTCTACGCTGTACACTTCTTTACCTCATGATTTAATTAAGACCAAATTGATTGCTCTTATTGAAAAAACATTTGCTCGAGAGCAACGTCTATATATTGCATGTCATGAAAGTAATGCATTTTTTAACCAACACATTCTTAGAAAAGTTTGCTATGTGGACTTGCACGGATGTTTGTGAAGCTTTACGTTTTCTATTAGACAACATTTACATAAAATGCGGTGACACTTTATTTAGACAAGTAATTGGCATCCCTATGGGAACCAACTGTGCACCATTAATTGCAGATTTGTTTTTATACTGCTTTGAACGTGATTTCATGTTAACTTTATCCCCTTCAAACCAAAGAAACATTATAGAGGCTTTCAATTTAACGTCACGCTATCTTGACGATATTCTAACTATAGATAATCCTTTCTAAGCAAATAACTGACATTTAAATGCAGCATTTCTAGACATTGAGATCAATATTTCCAATGACAACGTCTCTACTAAAATCTATGACAAGAGAGATGATTTCAACTTTAGTATTGTGAATTATCGATACCTTGATGGTGATTCACCTCGTGCTACCTCCTATGGTATTTACATATCACAACTTACAAGGTTTGCACGAGTTTGTACTAAAGTAGAAGATTTCAATGATAGAAACCTGTTTATTTCTTCTAAACTGTTACAGCAAGGCTTTCGTTTTCATAAATTAAGAAAGGCGTTTTCAAAATTCTTCCACCGCAATGATTTTATTGCTTCTAAGTATAATAGCAGTATGAAAACACTTATGCAGAAAGGCATAAGCCATCCTGCATTTTATGGAAATGTTTTATACAAGTTAAAGAAGATCAAGGGTCTCAATAACTTTTCTGACCACTTTACAAAACTTATCAGAAAATGTATTGCAGACGGTTACAACCCGGGAATACTTCGATGTACTGCATTGCTTGCAATTGACCCTTTTACAGTCAAGAACTTGCATTGTTTTTTAATTACACGATGACCGGACAGGTCGTTGAGACTATATGAAAACAGTGACTTAAAGCCATAATTGGACAGTCACTGTTGGATTTCTTGTCTCTTCATCTCTCCAGTCGTGCCCTATATAGGTGGGACAACTTGAACAGTCTCCATACCCTTTACGTGAGATTGCACAGTAGGTATAACATCGGGATTTTTTTAATCTTTATCATATATAATATGTCAACTGCGGATAAATCCTCGGCGTTTATAATATGTTTTTTAAACGATTAACTATAAACAATACTACGTTTTATTTTGTTGATTTTCTAAAATTCTATTATTTCTTCGTATTTTTTACATTTCACTTTTGACACTTTTGGCATATGACGTCATGGCATTTATGACGTCATTATATTGTTCTTATAAAATATCAGCGCTTGTACTGCTTCATGTTATTTAAAACTACTCTCTCATTTGGAATTTTTTGGTTGCCGAGGCTTTTATCTACTGTACATACTGTACATATGTTGTTTTATTACTAGTTATCATGTATGTACATAAGTTCTTTATATCTGTTTTAACTCCCGATGCAGGTGCCTACTGTTAGTTGTTTCACTTTGACGGGATATTTTTATTTACACTGTTTGTTTGATAGAAAAACCTTCAGGAAGTGCGAGGTTGGAGCGCTCCACAAACCAGGTTCAAGCACCCCAGTTGGCCCTTTTGCCGACTGACCGTTCCAAGGCGGTAACTGATGGTTTTTCTTTTTGTGTGTTATGTCTAGTCTCCGTGATTTTTGTCACATTTACATTTTCCTTGTCTGACTTGGTCTGCAGGTAGATGAAATTTAAATATCTGTGAAAATTTTGATAGGACCTTTTCTTATTTCTCATACTTGTGTAACACAAAGTATGATGAGGGTGAAGATACATATATGTTATATCCCTTATCATGCTTAATATTATGATAAATAAGGCACAATCTTTATTTGCAAACAACAATTTTAATATTTGTAATTTCTTTTTAAAAATATATACGTACAACCATTTAAAGTTTGATGCATGAAAAGTCAGTTTCCCGGAACACATGCACGTTAAGACAAACACAAAAAATATACAAATATATACACATGTTCGTAATAATTAAAGTAAAAGTAAACAACTTTCTGTTCAACCTTCACCTTTTATTCACAAGTGTGTATCTTTTAGTTAGATTATTGTTTTTGTTGAAGATTTTAGAGATTCGATATTTAGCACAATATCAATTAAAACCCTATATTTTAAAATCAAAATATATTGTTGCTTTTTTGTATTAGAAAATAAGAAAACGGTAACATGGCAGGATGCACTTATAAGTATTTTCCCATTCTAATACAACTAGAATCTTGAGTGAATATACATAATTATTTCAGTCAAGTTCTGTTGCTAAGGTTAAACCAATTGTACACTTTATTTGTTGGTGAACAGCTGTTGTTACAGGCATCACTGATCCATTGATATGCGTAATTTGCAGTTCTTCGGCTGTGTGTACGACTTATACCTTAAATCTGTGTGTCAGATTTGAATTCCGCTCGGTGCACCGAGAGAGTTGTTTCTCTTTGAGTTATGATTTGCTTCGGCTGTCAGTCGTACGAGGAGTGCTCACCTAGGATTAACTTTTATGTTCAAAATGGACTTTGATAATAAGAACATTACTTTAGGTTATCGTAAATGATGATCTAATCGAATGGGGTGATTATTGCGGGATCACTTAATCACCGATATGCGTAGCTTTCTGTTCTTCTCTAAAGGTTCTACACCAATATAACTATATTTGTTTTATTGTAATGCATCTCCAAGTCAAACCAAACCTAAAAAAGGTTATGGTTATTCCCTAAAATAGGAGTTTATGACTTACTGACATTTACCTGGATGTACCACTTCATATGCATATTTCCACTCTGTTAACCTGTCAATAGGTAGGGTTTGTGAAGATCTATGAGATAACCTCTTTAATGCACCACATTTAACATTTGGCTCTGACATTCTGACTGATTGATAAATGCATACTTTTGAATAGGACCAACGTTATTTCTGAGAGTTGGCTTAATGTATTAACAGTGAAAAAGACTGACAAACGACCTTTACTCTCTCTAAAAGGTTCCGACAGAATGCACTTTCTACGGTTGTCATGTAACTTAGGTTTCCTTAAATCAACAGATTATTTTCAGAGAACAGACTATAATCGGAGGAATATCGCCAAATTTGTATTTTCGAGCTTTAAATAAGTATTTAATCTTTTTGAATCAGAACATTACTAACCAAACCTACATTCCAATTCATTTTCATTTTTAAAAAATCTTGACTTCATAAGCGTTATTTTGATGTAACGAGGGATCATGTAAGTTTTGTACATTTGTCCTTAGAATGCTGTAAAATAATTGACATTTCTCATTTAAAGTTGTACAATTTTTACATTGTTTCTCTATGACGACTATTCCCGGTATTACCAAGAGCGAACAGCAAAGAAGCTGGGATAGATACTTCGAAGCTTAAAAACCTAAAAAGTACAAGTTTTAAGATATTTCAAAGAGAAGCTAAATTACTTTAAATACATTTAAAATAAGTTTACTTATCGGAAAACTAGGTTAATATCTGGCACTCTTTACTTATAGAGCAACTAGGCTAATATTTAAATCCGAATGACTTTTTGTTGGTTCAAAATAACTGACTATGCGTATATTTAGAGATAATAATATTTCCACCCACCGTAATATTGCTTGTAGTGTAACAAGAGCATACTAACTTTTCAATGAAAGTCATCATGTTTTCTTTGTTTTGTAAAGACTGGTATTAAAGAGAAAAAAACGAAATATATTTAGACATTATATATAGAATATTTTGACAAAAGGTATATTAAAAGTGAAGGTGGGTATCCATTTGCTGAATAGTCCCGTTAAGCAAATAATATTCTTTTTATGTTAAACATATTTATCATAGCGTTGTTTTATTCAAATATTTTTTGCCAAAGGCTTACCCTGTTTAGTTTAAAAGTATTTATTAATAGATATGAATGACGTAACGTATGCAATTCATAGGGCTTTGTCATAGATCATAATTTAAAATTTATACTAAAAATTCGTCGAATAAAATTCAGTCTTTGTTTATCACATCTCTTATCTCTTTACAATATATGTTCATAGCGCTTTGATTCGTAACAGTCAAATTAAACACTTATAACGTAACAATAATACAAAGTTATAAAAACCTAACTATTCACAAGTTTAAATTTGTAGTGTAATTTGTATTTGTAATTTTGACAGCACGATCTATTGTTTAGAACTGACCACTTTTCCCGCGTCTAGTCTTCGCCTGGCTGGTCACTTTACCCACGTAAACGCTCCGCTCCAATGCCGTTGACACTGTTTTCTGTTTTGTTACGAGAAAATGATTCAAACGTTCCTTTGAGCTAACTGGGTAAGGCGCAGAACATACATGACCACAAGCTATGCTATAGTAACCACTGCCATCTCTAAAAACATGTCACCCGTTGATATCGTGTTTGTGTACATCGACATCGGTTTCACTATTAAACGTTTACATTTAAATCAAAGTTATGTCAATATCACAGACTACTGAAACAATTTTAAAGTAGACATTGTTTTCTTTTAGGACCACTGCAACAATCTCGGAGCGACACTCCTTTACACAGAAACTGGAGCAGAGTTCACCTTTATAGCTGCACAACTAGGTAGGTGTCGTTTCTGTTAAATCATATATTAGAAATGACCAGTTCATGCTCTCTTCTATTTTATAGTCTGATATATATAAGGAAACAGTTGTCATGTTAAAGTGTAAAGATCCTAACAAACTACAGAGTGACACACTAAAAATGATATAAGCTTTACCTAGACATGTGGTATAATTTCTAATGATTACAATAGAGTTGACTAATGCCACACTCAGACATTTATGTGTGTTCTTTTGTAAGAAATAATCAATTGACTTTGCAATAATTAACATAAATGTATCCAGCAGTACTCCAGAACAATAACCAATACTCACATTTGTGTAATGTAAACTGGTTATCCTTGTAGATTACTTCGACTACTGGATCGGCGCAACTCTCTTAGGTGGTCAGTGGGTGTGGTCCCACAGCGGCGCTCCGATCAACATGTCATTGTTTGCGCCTGGACGACCCGATGGCGATGGCACGTGCGCTAGAATGTGGCCGAACAGCAGCTTCTTGTTTAACGACAAACATTGTACCTTGAATTATTATTTCATCTGCAAATCCTTCTAAAATAACATTCTCTGCATTCGCAATTTTGCAATTTTGTGTGCCGCGAAATGATTGCATTGTTTATTACATTTGACCACTTTGCTTCAGCTTTTACCCCTTGTTTTTTGTTGATGATGGTGTTTACAAATAAGAAGATTGTGTCCACTTGTGTCATTTAAAGGAACTCCACTTACGAGAGCTTACTTTGTTGTGGCTTTAATGTCTGAATTATTTGTTCAACATGTTTAAGAACTGAGAGTAACAATAATTTATTAGCGGATTTTTTAGATTTTAAAGTTGTCTGTGTATAAATTTTATAAACAATTTCTTGTAGCACACTTTTTAAGTCTAAATACCGTAACTAGGTAACTAGATCACATGCACATACAATTACAGTACAAATATCAAATGCAATTTAAAACACAATAATCATGAAATAGCATTAATAGTATCTAAACGGTTGGTAAAGTATGTTTTCGTAACCAATTTTATCCAGTTACGGTCATGGTGAATGTTTGACCTTCTGCTATCAAAATACCACGTGCTTCTGTTTTATTGGCATTTGACCTTGGTATGTCGTATATAAGTCATAACATCAATTAAGGGCAAGTTACATACCACTTACAAAACCGTCCGCTGAAGAAAGTAGACTTGGTTGCCGTAATGAAATTATCAAAACTATGAGGACAGGGGATGTATGTTTAATTTTTTACACTGATCAAGGGCATCAATAAGCAACACTTTGAAAGATCTTTTCAGGTAACAATGACTTATTCCTTTATTTGAGGAAAAATATTTTGGTCCAAACTGTAGGATACCACGTTTAAACAGTATATTGGTTGAGGCGTAAGATACACATATAGAACCGCCAGATTATCTAGTGCATTTGAAACGTAATTGTAGACTGTGAGTGCCATTTGTGCTGCATTATAAGTTAACAATAGGTGAACAATATGTTAAGACGAATGAATTTGTATGAGTTATTTAACAGTGGTACACTGTTTAAGTCTATTATTTTGAACATCGTCAGCCGAATATATATTAGTTATTTTCTTTTTGAAATACATCGCAGCGACACTGTTTTGGTAATTTTTTAGACGTCCAGCTATTTTGATAGAGGATGACACAAGACATATATCTGGGTAGAACCACCGGCGTTAGCTAGAAGACCTTCCCACAACAGGTGATGAGCCCCGACCAGGAATCGAAACCACGCGGAAATTGCTGAGCAGCCAGGAAAGATACAAGTCGGCAACTCAACACACCCCATGGACTGTCAGTATATGTATGAATATATATAAATTCGTAGTCACATTGTTTAACAAAATATTTATTCATTTATATTTATATTTATATATTTATTATAATATTTTATGTTTTGATAAACCCGCTTTGCGCTAACCGCCGCAGGCTTATTTTTAAGGTTAACAATATTTTTTTACGGTCATAAATGTTCATAAATTTCGGGAAAAAAAAATCGCGCGAAACCAGACGAAAGTTTTTTGACGAGACGTCATTGCATATTGTGAGCAGCAGTTAAAGTTTAAATGACGTCATTACACCTTCACGTTTTCATAGAATAGAAAATGAATGTCCGTTGAAACAAATATTGTCAAAACTTGATAAAACGCTTCAACGCGCTGTATTACAAACTAAGAAAATCGTCCCTGGAAACGATGGATATGGTAAATTTAACATATGGTGAAAACTCTGTGAACAGAAGACTCGTCTACAGATGGTTTGAACGCTTTCGACAGGGAGATGAGTCACTGGATGCTCGTGCAAGGACCGGAAGGCCTGCAACACGAACGGACGCGAACGTCAGAATTGTTTCCGACGCTGTTGAGGAGGATCGGCGCGTTACCACTCGATCTATTTCTGAACAGTCAGGCTTAGTTACGGTACTGTATAAACAAAATGACGCGTTTTTAGATTTCTAACGCAGAATAAAGCATTTTCCTTTATAAATCACTATTACCTAGTAGCGTAACGAAGTTCTTTTCGTAGAGAGATTTGACACAGGAAATTGACATAGCAATCATGCCATGGGATAATTTAGACAAATAACAGCGATTAAAACATATTTTTTATTTATCCTCGTTTTATGAAAATAATAAAATTTTCTTGTCAGTGTAAACGTGTCACGCATGCTTTGGATCTAGCAAGAATTAATTAATATTTTAGCTATGGCATTGATGGATGCGTCCAGTGAAAAAAGTAGCTTGACCAAAACATCGATTTCTAAGATTTAGTAATTTGTCGTTTTTTATACCCAGTAGGCTTTATCAAACATTCGATATGGGAACAACATTTGGTTTTCAGGGGTAACATTGGCACTTTTTCACCTTAAGTAAACTAAAATCGAAATTTAAGATTTTCTTCACTCTTGGTCGAAAACTTCGGAAATCGGTGCGTCGATGTATTTGGGTTGACTTAACTCAAGCTCTAGCACGGTTTTTAAAATGCAAGAATAAGCCTGCGATGAAGACCGGACGGGGATCGTTGCATAGAGAATGCTGATCAGGAACATGTCATCACAAACAACAGCAACTAACAGCAAGCTAACTGCTCAACTAACCGATGACAGTTCTTAAAGAATGCCTGGTTATAAGGAAGCAGCTTCTAGGTACAATGCTCTAGCATCATTGAATCACGACATATTTTCATGATATTTATGGCTGCTTATAATGAGTAATGATATAAAAATGATACTTAGATAAGGACATTCTAAATTTCATCAACGGTATGCACGTAACAAAAACACCCAACAATCTACGCGTACGTGAAGTTGTCTAAAGAAACTGGTTGTGTTCTTGCCCTTAGGGTCTTTTCAGAGTTTAACGATTTCCTGTATTGTTAGTCATTCACTGAGAAAATACCGTACCTTTGACTAACAGCAACACAAACCAGTCCAATTCAATGACATGCTATTTCTGAAGAATACGACTAAATGGGGCTGAAAGGTTTTATGTCTACAAAAACACTTGGGTGTTTCTGTTTTAGACCAGCCACACGAATGTATTACAGGCGGATGGTGACTGACGTTCTGAACACTACCAACACACTGACTGTGGACAGTTATTGCCCCAAAAGTCATCTGTTTTGAGCCCCACAAAACAAGCATATAACAATTAAGAAAGCAAGAACATATTTCACGATTAGCCAACACCACAAGTTGGCAAATTATATGCAAGACATGGACCATCCTGGACTTTTCTCAAATGGAGAAAAGCTTTGGACCTGTGAACTTTTAGTTGAACCGGTAAAAATAATTGTCCATTTTAACTACATTCAGTAAATTTCAAAAATCATGTTGTCAAACTTGTTCAGGAATCACATTCAACAATATGTACGTAAACTTGCTATAATTCCTACAAAAAATTAGAAGGATCACCTTCCACAGTTAATACCTGTTATAACAGAAATAGTTAATCAGTTACCATTTTCCTGTGTGTTTTCCAAGCAGTGGAGAAATGCCCTGATTAAAGATTTTGAAAGAAAGGTCTCATTTGAGCATAAAAACTCTAGGCATGTATCAAAGCTCTTTCAAATGTTCTGGAAAAAGCAGCATTCCAAAAAAAAAAAAAAAAAAAAAAAAAAATAAAAAAAAATAAGTGACCGTGTAAGAGAATAGCAATTTGATATGAACCTGTTGACTATATTTGTTATGGTGGACTCATTTCTTCCTTTGACACCATTGGTATTCCAATAGTACTTCAACTCCTTCTTGATGACTTTGGCATAAAAGATGTTCCACTGACATGAAGTAAATTCTGTCTGACTGACAGAAAGTGATGGTCAATGAGTCAACATCACACACCGAAAAACTGAAGTTTGGTGTACCACATTGGTTTCTGTGCTCTCCTGCCATCTTCATCGCTGCTCTAAACAATGTGATACAGAACTATATGGTTATACGGTTATGCAGATAATCACAAGATTGCTTTTAAAGTTAAAGCATAAAAGGATCAAAATGAGACTAGTATTCATTACCATCTAAGAAGCTGGCACATGGATGACACATTTTAAACTTAAAATGATCATTTCCTAAACTGAAATTATGCTGTATGGCACAACGCAGCAACTAAACAAATTAAACAAGGCAAGTGTAAATGTTGGTAGTTGTGAAGTTAAGTGAGTTTAGAACAAGTGAGAGACATTGGTATTCATTTGACAAGTACTTTGAACTTTAACATGCAGATTAAAAAAGTGAAAAAGGCACATGTCCAACTGAGAAATTTGAAGGGAATTCTTAAACATTTAACACAACATTCAACAGAGATATTTGTTTATGGCTCAATCCATTCACATATTTGACTTCTGTAATGGATTGTTCACTGACATCCCTGTTTATCAGATTGACAAACATCAGAAAGTTCATGCTTTAAGAGTTGTGACAGACGCTGCATAAGACAACCAGTCTAAGTGCAGAAGTTCTAGAAAGTCTGCATTGGCTAGCAGTACGCGCTTTTTTAATGTTTAAAGTCATCGTCTTTGGGGTTTTGAACGGACAATCTTCATTATATTTCAAAGATTTTCTTCAGAACTGCTCAAGTGAAGTACAATCTAAGACTTTTAAATGATGTACGATTTATTGTTCATAGAAACAGGTCTACAATATATTTAGCTATTGTGGTCCCAAATTTGTGGTACGTGCTTCCAACAGACTTAAAATTAAATAAATCTGAAAATATCTTAAAATAATAACTTTAAGGTTAAACTAACAACGGACAGCTTTTTGAATGTTAAACAGACTTTACTCGTATCTTAGTGACTTATACTTATGACGTCACTACTTTCGTCATAACGTATAGAAAATATCAGCGCATGGTCATTTTGTTTTTAAATAGATCGTTTTTCCTTTCGTTGCTTGCATTTGAGAAACTCGTCAGGAAGTGCGAGGTTAGAGCTCTGTAAAGCCGGTTTAAGCACCCCAGTCGGTCCATATTGCCGACTGACCGTTCCAAGGCAGTAACTGTCGGGTTTGCTCTTTTCCTTAAATGGCTCATAACAAATTTGTTCTTACTTTTCGCTTGGCTTGCATGTGAAATACCTTTGTTCTGTGCCTTTTCGGAGTTTGGTATATGTTGCAATACTCATAGGACTTTGTCATATATTTTTTTTTAGAGTGTAAATATTCCCGTGACAAAGTAAAATGAGACATGTCGCTTATTTTACAGCATCCTATCTGCGTTGATTACCATTATCTAACACCTTGTATATTACAACAAATTCTAGGTATATTTCATTACAAGTTTAAATAAATTGGACCAAAATATAAGTACAAATAACTTTTAACATTTATTATAAGACGTTAACATGTTTGTTGGTTTTTAAACCTGTACGCTAGTTGTTGACATTAATATTTGATACAACTGATTAAAAATAATCATCATCAGTATAAAACGATTTTTGAGCACGTTTACAATTATTCCGGTAGGATCTCGGTTCGATGATATATGAAAACTTTTGCATAATCCCGTGGCCTGCATTTGCTAGCGAACTTTCTTAAGCTAATAATTTATGTACACATCACTATGGAATAATGACGTGCTGTGTAGTCCTCCCGACCAGGTTGTGCAATGAGAGTCCAGTCCATTAATATCACACGCAGCTATATGATATAAGTTACTAAACAAATGTTTCAATATTTAGTTTATCAGGTTTTTAAAAACATGGTGTTTATTAGTGTTGGGTAAACAGAGAGTTTATCTATATGTACATGTAGTCGTATCGTGAGGCCTGTAACTCTGTAATAACATAACTAACATTTGAAACAAAAATCTCGTCTCCTTCTCTGATACTGTCTTGGAGCTTCCTTCTGACAGGCTCGTGACAAGTGACACTTTTCGGCGTAGCTGTCTAAACTCACTTTTGACCTACTAACAAATGTTGATGCAAGGCTTGCCCGAATGATTATCACAACGACTCGAACAAATTCATTATAGCGTTATATACCATAGTGTTTCTATTAAACGTCCTCGGATTTTTATTGTTATTTATACAGTTATTTTAAGTCATAAACAATTGTAAATCAAAGCCCTACAGTATTAATGTATATAGTAGATAAAAAGTCACATGATCCTAGAATCATTTTAACTTAATGTCTGCAATTTGCCACAAAACAAATCGTTCTCTCCCGCTCTGTATAACTGCTTCGTTAACTTCTGAATAAAGAGGAGGAGATGGAGCGAGCTACTGGTGTAAAAATGTATAATATCTTGGGTGTCTTTGTTCTGACAATCGTTTCTCAATAAAAACATAAACTCGATAAAAATGTGTTAAGCCTCACCAACGCCGCATGTCTTTTTAAACCACTTTGATTGTTTTATATTCCTGTTTCTTGGTTTGGGAGAATATCTCTTGCAACACCATCTAAAATTATATTTGAAAGTTAAACGTCATTATGCCATTGATAATGTTATTGACAGTTTAAAGACAAGATCCATATACCTGTTTAAATAAAAATAATGTAGTAGTTTATATATTGAATGAATCTATTTGCACAATCACAATCTTTTCCTTCATGATTCCTTCGATCTGTTTATTTAAGTGAATTGAAGCCGGAAAAATCGAGAGTCCTTTTAAAAGTTTAACTGTGTATGCCAGTCAAAAACGTACGACTTTTGTTGACTTTAATCATATTTGGGTCTTTATAAGGCGTTTTTGACTCTTTTCGTCATTCAATTGAAATGAGACAGTAGTACGGGCAGCATGGCGAAAATGATTTGTAAAGCTGTGTTTCTTATTCTTGTTGCAATGCAATCATGTCTATGTGGTGCCGTCATGGATACCAAAGCCAGCAGATTGGTCAATTACGATGGCCTCTCGTGTCCTCAGACGGACGTCTTGTTTCTACAGACTGATGCCCGATCAAGGATTGAATGTGTGACACGCTGTTTCGGGCTCTCCGACTGTGAGTGTGTTTTCTATAAGCAGGGCTACTGTCAAGGATGCCAGGGCTTGTGTCACGATGGTCATTATGCCAACCCGTTACCCGCTCTTGCAGGAACCAAGTACTATTTCTTAAACAAAAAGCCCGGTATGTATATTCTGTTTAATTTGATTTACATCAATTTTCAAAGGACTATAAAGCTGCATCGATATTAATTCAGACTTATATACAACCTTTTTTTCCCACAGTTAACAGTAAAACGCTATTTAGCCAAACAAACTGACTTTTGAACGGTTTAAAGAACTCAGATGGTATCTTTAATATTTGAGGTTATATCTAAGTAGCTATATACATATTAAAACAAACGACATTTGTTATTATTTTTGCAATATTTATATTTTAATTCAACTTATAATTTATATTCAAGCAATAAGCTCTGCGGCAGGAGCTTTTTCATTCGGCACTCACTACTATCTGATCGTGAACAACTCCGTGACATGGCAGAACGCACTGGTAAGTAGTCTTCTCTGGCTTGTATAACACAAAGTATGATAAGGGTGAATATACATATATGTTGTTTCATGCTTAATATTATAAATTATAATAACCAAATACACAGTTTTGTTTACTAATAAACAACTATTTTAAACGTCTATTTCCTTTTTAAATAAATTAGTACTGTCATTTAAAGTTTGATATGTGGATGTAAAACATGAAAGATAATTTTCCTGGAACACATGCATCTTAAGACAAACACAAACAATCTACAATTATATACACATGTTCGTAAAGTTATTACATTTGACCGATAAATTGAACCAGACGTCACCTTGTATTTACAGGTGTGTAACTTTTTATTAGGTTGTTTTTGTTGAAGATTATGGAGAGTTGATAGTTAGCATATATTTTGCTACTAAAACATTAACATTTAAAAACATAAGAAAAACAACAACATTGCTAGTCTTAAGGATAGAAGAAGCTAAAAAGTTCTAAAAATCTGTTCGGGTCTCAACACATTGTGCATGTACATGGCTTTCTTGAGAACGCCTCATAGTTTAAGCTTTTACTTTTGGTTTTGTGCACACAAAAGGCCAGGTAAAAATGTAATATTAAAGCATGTGTGAGGTCAAAATATGGTCATCAAAGTTTATTACAGCTGATTTGGTATGGATACTATTTTGTAGTCGTTAGTGTTATGTTTTGAATTAAGCAATACATGTATAAATCGTCACAATGTCTTATTCAATCTTTAATTGTTTACAATAAATCCTTTAACGCTTAATATCATTTAATTACTATGCAGGGTCAAAGATCGAATGCAGTTTTGTCAAACAAAATAAATGGTCCAGTAACAATTGACGAATATGCGGTGATATATAACGATTACATTATATCAGCATACAATACTTTACACGCAAATTATATATACCGTTATTGTCTTCGGGTATATGGGTTTATAATTGACCATTTATATGGTCTGGTTTTTAGTTTAGGCCACTGTGATCACGAATTTTAGCAATGATATAATAACATAATCTGACTATGCATAAGTTTCTGATCTTTTTTAAGACGCGTTCGAGATTCCATCAAATATTGATTTATCTTAGGGAAGCCCCACTTTGATGACCCCACTTTGTGACAGTATTCTTGTTACCAAGCACTATTTACTTAAAGAAAAAAGAAGGATATTATTGCTATATTATTATCATATCATAGTACTGGTATATATCGATTTGGTCGCAAATCGGGATGGGATTGGGATTGGGATTTGCCGGCATTTTTGCCGATACTGTGCAGCAACATTTCTATCATTATAGCAAAGGGGCACTTATGAGGTGCCCAGGGACTGAACCCGGCCGGTCCATTATACTGACATCGACGAGTCAGGCGTAATGCTGTCCCCTTGCCCCGAGCGTTAGAAGGGAAGCCACTACTACCAACTTTAAAGTTTTTGGTTTGACCCGACTCCCTACCACCTGAGCTATTGCAAAGCGGTCTGAAAATCTTAGTTGTTGTTTCTAAATAGCTACATGTGTTACGTGTGTATAGATAGAATTGGTCCCACTAAAATCATGCTTGTGGTACGAATTTCCCACACATATTAAGGTCGTCTGGAGGCAGATTTAAGCAATACATATACAGTTTAAGGTATCTTGTAAGGTGTGTATTTTAATTTGTATACTTATTTGTTTCAAGTGTCGGATAGCAATTTAATTTTTTTATAAGACCAAGGAAATTGCTATGTTCTAAACACAATTATTTGCTTAATATACAGAAATCATTTTAAAGAGTTTTATTTTATAAATAGACAACCAAACATTTTAATTTTAACTCGGGTCTGTATGTTCGAGTAGTCTCGTCTACAATTCGCCACTGGCACTGCAGACGGCTCCTTTCCGTTTCTTTTGTTAACATATGTCATTAAAGAAAAAGTAATGTTTATAACATGTGCTAATCAATTTAAATTTGAGCCATTGTCTATTCTTGTTTACATTTTTGTATTTAACAATTCACTACATAACGCATTGTATATTTTTGTGAGCGCCATAATGACTCTAACAATAAGTGTGTTTCGCAAAGTTGCTGTCAATGTCGTTGAAATTTGAAGTTTTCTGGATAGATATACGTAACACCAGGTCTGGAAAGTTTTTATCAACAACACATCCTACATTTGAGCAATTATAACTACTTGAGGTTTTTCTTGATGGTTCTAAGAAAAAAACAAGCTGGTCAGAAAGACCATACAGTTGTACACTTATTTTTCTACATAGCATTAAAAGTTAATTTAGATTATTGATGGGGGCATCCCGTCCTCTGAGCCAAACGCTTTGCTTAGAATCGTCTTGTACAAATTAAACTGTCTTTTCGGTGAAATTATGTCTATGTTGTCATTTAATGCATCCTATCAGCATTGTTACATGTATTTCCTTTGATGGCCATTGGACTTTGGTTCCTCAATTCCATCTCCGCATAAACAGAATGCTACAACCATTTACTCTTTTCTTGATTCAAAAAGTTAATTTCATTTACTATTAACGTTTTTGTAGGTCTTCTAATTATTAGGATTAGAGCTGTGTAAAATCGGTTTAAGCACCCCAGTCGGTCCATATTGAATGACCGTTCCAAGGCGTTAACTGTCGGGTTTGCTCTTACTGTTAAATGGCTCATCACAGATTTGTTCACACTTTCACATTTGGCGTGCTTGTGAATACCTTGGTCCTGTGGCTTTTCATTTTTTTGTATATGTTGCAATGCTCATCGGACTTTATCTTATATATTCTTTTCATACAATGGACAATAAGTGTTTATGTGATAACTTTAATATGGCTCAACCCGTTCACCGGGTCTGTTTTAGTGTTTGTCATTATTTTCAATCAGATAGTTCAGATTGCTGGAAAGATTCAACTCCTTGTCAAAAGAAATCTCTATGGTTGGTCTGACTTCTGAGCCAGACACTTTTTACTTCAAAACGTTGAGTACATATTTCAATGTTGATTTATTCTTTATGTTCAATCCGAATTTTACTCGTAGAGTTAGCCTCTTTGTCACAATTGATCCAAATATGGAGGCTTTGAAATTCAATAACAAACAAACAATCATTGTACTCCAACATTGTCTAGTAACATATTATTGTTTCTTCTCGGTAATTGTTTCATAGCATGTTGTGTACATCGACATCTGGCTCATTGTAAAACGTTTTTAATTCAACAATCCAAAGTTGTTTGTATATCACGGACAGTTGAAGCACTGTTGAGGAAAACATGTTTTGTTTCAATTTCAGAATTACTGTAATAGTCTCGGGGCGACACTCCTTTACATAGAAACTGGAGCGGAGTTCAGCTTTATAGCTGCATGTCTAGGCAAGTGTTACTGCTAAAATACATATTAATAAAATATATAATCAGGATTGACAACTTCATGTTAGATACATGTACACATTAGGGAAATGTCACTTGTGTATAAAGTTATTAGCCAGTTGAAACCTCGAATCACATTACTAACACAGTTAATATAATAATTATGTTCAATTTTGTATATTTACGTATGACACGCCTGGTTCATGAGAAAAGTTTATTACAGTACACATAGTTTCTTACAGTACGAATGCAAACATTATAATCTGCAAGATAGACAAAACAAAACAATTGAGGTATTCTTTGGCCCACATCAAACAAATACACAAAACAAATGCACATAGTGCCACACTTATCATTAAGTGATGCTTGGTTGAGCGGTATTAAGTGTATTTGTTTAAAATAGCTATTAAGCAGTTTCACAGAGATGCCGAGGAAAAGTCGCCGACTCTGGTCCTCACTTCCTTAAGCTCTTAATTCACCGATAACTTTCAAAAGGAGCGAGGTCTTGCATCGGACTTACAAATCGTTTATAGCTCTCACGGCACACAGACCAACATCTGTTTTTTTTGTATGAAATAGTTCGTGGGCATTGCAATAATAAACATACATGTTTGGTATCTATCTATACATCAAGAGCCATAACCAATACTCACATTAATATGATAGTAAATGTAACTAATAATCCTTTGTAGACTATTTCACCCACTGGACCGGCGGAAGACTCTTTGGTAGTCAGTGGAAGTGGTTCCACAGCGGTGATCCTGTCAACATGACATTGTTTGCGCCTGCTGAACCCAATGGCAATGGCTTATGCGCCGCAATGTGGGACATACGTAGCTTCTTGCTTGATGACAAAAATTGTACTAGATCTAAGCCTTTCATCTGCAAATCCTTTTAAAAGAACGTTGTAATCTCATTTTTTTATTTCGTGTATGCCGTGTTGTTTCGACCATTTTGCTTCAATTTTGACCCTTGTGTAAGTTGTTGGCTATGTTTTTGATTGCTGTTTTATGCTCTGCTGCATACATTCTTCAGAAATTAAAAAAAGACAAGATTGTGTCCACTTTACTATTTTAACCGACTGTTGCTACTGTCCACAAAGTGAGAATATTGCAGTATCCTGAATGTCTGTAGACTATGTTTAGTACTCATTCTGTTAAACGTGTTAAACTTTGGGTATTAAAATATGCTGTAATAATATTCATTTATTATTAGGTTTCACAATTTTTTCATTCGACGATATTATAATTATATATCAGTTGTATGATGATGATCTGTCTAACTTTCCTGTCGGTATATTTACAAGTACATACGTTAACAGGCTACAGTGTCTCATGGCATTCATGAAGTTTCTCCCAATGCCGATACACGTAGTAGGTGTACATTACTTGTTAAACTAGAATACAGATTTTGTCATTTAAATTCCATGTTGTGAAAACTGGCCGCTAGCCGAACAAACGTTTTAGATTTTGCATAGAGTGTGCATTGTATGTTGTTGATGTACAAATTAAGATAAAATACGTTATGTCATATTTTGCTATTATCCTAAGCGTGGATGCTACATTATGTCCTATCTTAATTGTTTTTCCAAGCAGACAAGTTTGTCATTTAAGACAAGTTGGTCACAAGACAAGCATTTATGCAGAGCATCGAAGGATGCAAGATTAAAACAATAAAATACGTTATCTAACTCTTGACAGCGACGAATATCCAATTAGAGCCCTGGAAATATGTTCGAACAATTTGCCTACACATTTTTATGACATGAACAATTTTTACTGCATATTTTGAAAAGTTTTAAACATTTTTTTTAGAAATGTAACTTTTTTCTGGAACTTATTGATGAATATTGAACACACATTTTAAAACCCTCGGACATCCTAAGTGGATCAAAGTTTCCAATATCGGTACATTATATATGTGGTACGAAATTAAGTTGTTATGACATACACTGTACGTCAAGTCGCATAAGTTCGTATTGATATAAACAATATATATAACTTAGTTTGCAACATTTTTTAAGATTTATTCACAGTAGATAGACTATATATATATATATTGTTCGCATAATAAAACAGCATTCCCCCAAATCATGGTGTTGCAATAGCTTCCGTGTATATTTACGTTGATCCAGGGTCATACGTAAAATAATTTCTTTAATTTATTATTTTTATTATTTAATTTATTATTTCTCAAGTTGTTTACATTTAATACAGAAAGTCGAAATGTAAATGTATCATATCTGATCTCTGTTTCGTTTACACTTTTTAAGCGTTTTGATATTAATAAGCATCAATATCTAAACGTTATTTATATGTTTGGCGGTGACATTGACAGACCAAAAACATGTTTGCTAAACAATTACTTTCACGTTACATCGGATTTGAGTGCATTAAATAGACACTTACTAAATCATTGACCAGACATATTCATCATGTCCCAATTTCATGTACTTAGTCTGTTCAGAAACAATGAGATGATGTTATCTATCGTGTATGTCTGACTTCATAAAATAATGCGACACAGAAAAAGCATTAGGCTTATTGGATGTTTAGAAACTGCATTTTCACCAATCAACGGTTCTGTAACATGTACCTTAGCCCAACAAAGCAAATGCACAGCCGCATTAAAAACCTGAGTCTCAATTTGTACTAATGTAGTTTACCTGTCAAGCTAAACGTTTACTTGCACTTATATCGATATTTTCTATCTAACATAACATTTGACAGAAATAAACTATTCATTAAAATACAAAATCTTTCTACAACACAACGATTAAAATGAAACGAGCATAATTAGCGAAAAAGCATCGCTGACATGATACAGCATATGCATTCGGCAGAAATGGCTTCCAGAGAACCATTGATATGACATCTGGTATTTTGAAATTAATTAAACAGGGTTGCATGTTCCATGAAATAGCAGAAATGGTGCACTTATATAAACCCCATATATTATACAACTTACTTCCTGATGTAATTCTCAGCACAAATACCACTCATATTTTCAATTTGTTGTTTCGATACATTCCACACAAAGTTTTATTCGTTAAAAGGTACCTTTATGTAATTTTAAACAATGGAACGATAATTTCGCTATTTATTAGATTATTTTATTTGTGTGAATTTGCTCCCAATAAAACATACTACAAATGATTTGATTTAGACGCACTCCTTAGAATAAAAATACACCGGTTTTTTAATATTTATCTTTACATTATAAAGTATATTATAATTAATAAATAAAACGAAGTAAGACGTATGTAAATAAGACATCAACACACATTATTATGTAATTGATAGTTTGCCCAATTAAATATTTTAGACATTGCAAGAAATTGCGACATAATGGAAATAAAAATACATGGATTTTTTTTTACTTCATCCGCTGACCAGACATGCTTTTAATCATCGAGGTGAAATACAATTATAAGGAAATTATTATACAAGATATATGTCAAAGCAGGGTATTTCAAACATTAAATAAATATCTAATTAACTTAGAGAAAATCAACAACAATGCGATATAACTAGCAAATAATGTCTGCTATACAAATTTCAAGCCAACCCGATTAGGGAGATGCCATGAAGTAGTATTTAAGAATTTCTTGAATATGTATTGCGTTTCTATACACGGGATTTATTGTAGAGACCGAGCGCAATATTTGGCACATTTTGACAAGTCAAGAAAGCTAAAACGACGAATCTTAACGAAACACTCGAATTTGATTGGTCGAATCGTCAAATGAACAAAGTCACGTGCTCATGAAGAACCATGTTTGCAAGAGCTCCTTCACAGGTTTCAGTTATGGTAAAAGTCGAATTTCTTTAATCGTCAAATATGACGCATTAAGAATAAAAGGTGGAACCATGCAGGAATATGTATGCAGTCTCATATGTGAAAGCTTCTGTTACCAGACTAGCTGAGTTTAAGAAGTTCAACAGCAAAATGTCTTTCTACCAATGTGTATTTATTTAATGGAAGATGGGGTTCATGATCGTCATAATAGTACCGATCTATAAATAGAAAATAACAAATGGTTAACACAATATATGAAGTTAAAATGTATTTACATGATCGATTCGAGCTCTAGTGTAAGCCTACATGGAAAATATCTTTACACAATGTTTTAAACATGTTTATAAAAATAAAACAGTTTAGACAAATAAGTTTACTAATACTCTTTTGAAAGACATTGAGTATAGTTAATCATTAAGTTAAATGTTACTAATAATTTAAGTTAATAATAATTTATTAATGAGCAAAGTAAAATACTTAACTAAGGAAATACAATTTCCTGTAGCATAAACTTCTACATCAAAAGGTTCATGTCGGAAAATAATTTGAAAATGACCGGTTGTCGAGTGATCAGTGGCTGAAGCATAAGCCAATGAAAAACGATCATGACCCAAGAAAAGATAATAAGTATGTTACTACGTAAGTCTTGAATACGTTATTTCCCTTTGCCCATTGATTTAAATAATGCGAATACACAAGTTTATTAAAGAAATCTACACTTACAATGATCATGTATCTAAGATAAAAATCAACAATTTAGATGCATATAAAATCTAGTCCTACAACACTTCAGTCAATTGTTCACAAGCCGCAAGTGGTAGGGCGTCGGCTTTCGGATAGGGAGGTCGCGGGTTCAAACCCCGACTCGTTGGTGTAAGTATAACTGACCTGCCTGGATCAGTCGTTGGGCACCTCATAAGTGCCCCTGTGCTATAATGATAGAAATGTCGCTGCACAGTATCTGCTAAAATGCCGGCAAATCCCATCCCTCAATTCACAGAAAAAGACAAACTCAGCAGATATTCATACCAATGAACAAGTGTGTTGAAACATTTTTCTGCTGACACTTTATGATATGAGTTGATACCGAATACATTATAAAGCCATTTTGACCCACATGTCATCAACAAATTGTCATAAACAACTCAAAGTGAGGGATATATAGCAAAAGATATTGGTCAATACAACAGCAACTGGCACCGCCTTGGGCCAGACTCCAATTTAATATATTGATAGGCGCCGGTTCGAATCAGTCAAACTTGTAACAAAGGTATGCTGAAAGTTGTATTAAACATTATGCCAATCACATCGTTTAAAAAAACGACATAAACATAACAGTCGTCGTAGTGCAGTTTATAGAATGACCGTTTTTCAACCATTAGGTCACAGGTTCAAATCGTAGCAAAGCAAATTTTTTGCATGCTTACATTTATTTTGAAATTTAAAGTTTACCTTTTTTACATTTCTTAAAAGACACCAAAGCAGTCCAAAACAAAACTAGAACTGCCTGTTCTTACGTTAAATTATTACAAAAAAATTATTTCATTTGATCTCGAGTTTTTTTCTGTAACTTTAGAATTATTGTTTTGTTTAGTTAAGCAATAAAGTAGTGCATTCAACTGGTGACAATGTTCTACTTTTTATGGTGTTCTTTAGTTTGTATTTTTTTTTTTCAACCAGGAGATTCTTAATTTTTTGTGTGTAAAAATAGACTTGTTTGATATAGACTGACTATATAAACGCTGATTCCATCGTGTACACTAACCTCTTTTGAGATTCAAGATAGGAGTTAGTTCACAACTTTTGTTATGCATTTTATTTAATTTGTTATATTTGTGTGTGTGCAGCTATTTCCCGTTTCTCTTTATCAATCTATATTCATGGACATATCACAAAATAAGTGAACATTGGGGAGGAGTTAATACTCAAATAAAAAAACAACATATGCAGAAGCCTTTCTACCTGTATGCTTGCGTTGCGTGACGAGAATTGTTTAGAAGAAACATTCACCAATACGCTAGCTACAGGAGTAATTTGTGTCGGCATCAACATACCATTACAATAGTTTGACTAATTGTTATTCCAACTAAATAAAGTATATGTTTATTGCGTGGACATGATGTCACAAATTGTATAGACATGTTTAATATCAGATTCTATATATTTTATCTTTTCAGAAACAGTTAGGTAATGCTATCTGTTTGAAATCGGATTGCTTTGTTTAATCAAGCGACACAGAAATTGCAACACGTTTATTGATTTTAGACGATGTTCGCCTAAAAATGAACACCGTATATGCAATAGTACTAGTCTACCAATACAAGGATACTTATTTAACTATCCTGTAAATTAGTTTTCTTGTGGTTTTATCAATACGCCGAAGTGCCTTTTATGACATGATTCTTCTTGTTTTTCATTCAACACACCCATTACATATTTTCTTATATTACACTAGTGTAATACAGCATTTAAGATTGATGACGTCGTCGACGTCTCCATAATGCATATTGTCTCATACCACTATTTCACCTAATATTTCGTAAAATCGTATCTTGGCGACAACATCATGTGATAAAAAGAATCTGGAAACTCGTTTCATTTAATACAAAAATTTATCTTGTAGACCAGACCCATTCCTGAGACAGAATAAATCGCCGTCTGAAATACGTGTGCCTGTAATATATCTTGTAGACCAGACCCATTCCTGAGACAGAATAAATCGCCGTCTGAAATACGTGGGCCTGTAATATATCTTGTAGACCAGACACATTCCTGAGACAAAATAAATCGCCGTCTGAAAAACGTGGGCCTGTAATATATCTTGTAGACCAGACCCAATTCCTGAGACAGAATAAATCGCCGTCTGAAATACGTGGGCCTGTAATATATCTTGTAGACTAGACACGTTCCTGAGACAGAATAAATCGCTATCTGAAATACGTGGGCCTGTAATATATCTTGTAGACCAGACCCAATTCTTGAGACAGAATAAATCGCCATCTGAAATACGTGGGCCTGTAATATATCTTGCAAAAGAGACATTCCTGGAACAGAACAAATCGCCGTCTGAAATACGTGGGCCTGTTATATATCTTGTAGACAAGACACATTCCCGAGACAAAAACAATCGCCGTCTGAAATACGTGGGCCTGTAATATATCTTGTAGACCAGACCCATTCCTGAGACAGAATAAATCAGTGTCTGAAATACGTGAGCCTGTAATATATCTTATAAAATAGACACATTCCTGAGACAGAATAAATCTCTGTCTGAAATACGTAGGCCCGTAATATATCTTATAGACCAGACACATTCCTGAGACAGAATAAATCGCTATCTGATATATATGGGCCTGTAATATATCTTGTAAAATGGACACATTCCTGGGGCTGAATAAATCTCTGTCTGAAATACGTGAGCCTGTAATATATCTTGTAGACCATACACATTCCTGAGACAGATTAAATCGCCATCTGAAATATGCGGGACTGTAATATATCTTGTAAAATGGACACATTCCTGCGGCTGAATAAATAACTGTCTGAAATACGTGGGCCAGTAATATACCTTGTAGACCAGACACGTTGCTGAATCAGATTAAACCGCAATATGCTGAAAGTCCATCTTTGTGATTAATGGCATGTCTGGATCATTGAAGTTAAAATATTACGTTCTATATATTCTCCATTGCAGCATGTTTAGTGAACCACAATCAATACCATCATGATGACATACATTTGGTCACAAAAATAGACGAAACTATCATTATTTTTTTGTGGCAAATTTAGACACATGAATTTTGTTTGAGTATACATCTATACCACATACCCACTGAATTTAAAGTGTTTTGATTGGTCGAACGTTGGTCATGTGTGGACCCATATAAAGTGATGCTGACTCGAGAATGTTTTCACGTGAGCACCGAGAACATAATACTAACGGTCGTGTTCTATTTACGCGCACTATTGTTATAACAACATGGCGTCTGATAAAAGTAATCGACAGTGTGTCAGTGTGTCTAATGATGATTTTTTTTATATTAAGGGAAAATGTAACATAGAAAAGAACAAAAAAAAAATGTAACCTCGGAAGCACCGAATGATTTTTGTGCTTATCTGTAGAGGGAAAATGTGAGAACAGACTGAGGAAATGAACGCTGGCGAATTGAATCGATATCTGTGAAAGTTTTATGCTGAAATGAGAATGCGGACCTGGCTAATGTGATATTGACTTCGGACTTCATTACCCAGGTCCTTGAAACTATATATTGACCTCGACGCAAGTCTTTATTTGTATAATACCTACCTACCTACCTACCTACCTACCTACCTACCTACCTACCTACCTACCTACCTACCTACCTACCTACCTACCTACATGTACCTACCTACCTACCTAACTATCTACCTAACTACCTACCTAACTACCTACATGTACCTACATACCTGCCTGCATAAGGTTACCTTGAATGATTTAAGTGTCAGCTGTGTTTGAATTATCTGTGCTCTTAAATTTTCTTTTTTTTTCTTTTAGATACAATATTCTCTGTTGTCTCTTCTAAACTTGTATAATTCTCCTGATAACAACTAAATGAACGTAATTGTGTCACAGTGCTTACTTTGTTTTAAGAGTAAAACAGCTCTCATGAAATTTGTCTTTATAATACACACCCCACACACAACGACTTGATGATCTCTTAATCTCAGTTAACGAAATCAGTATACACTGTGAGTTGAAATTCCTTATGTTTCATCGCCGAATATGCGTTACAAAATCTTCACAGTCTTAAATAGGCAGATAAAACGTTTTACAATAAACCACTAACCTCATAATATTGTAGAGCAAGTTATTGCCAACCAGTATGCTTTGTATAGTATACATGTAGATAATATCGATAAAAGCGTGCGAATACCGTTATCTTACTTCCGAAATCAATCCAAAATAGAGCACTTGAACTTGCTAGGGAAAACTATTTACTGGCGTAAGGAACATTCCATTAGCCGAACATATAAATGCACACAAATGAAATAAAGCAAATGGAATTCTTGAAGTAGACACGAACCTAAGAATGAAAGTTATAAAATGTTATACGCAATTATTCGCACTGACAATTAAAGCTTTATAAAAGTATAAACACGTACAATTCTTTTGAGCTAAAATAAGAAGTTATGAAAACAATACAGTCACTCACTATTGAAGTCTCTTAAAGGTAGAAAAGAGAATTGAATTAAAATTCACGAAGGTAAATGCAGCATATTATAAAATATACCCACTATGTTTGCGAAAACACTAATTCATATGAATGATAGTTGTTGATGGATATGGCCTATGTATTAATTAGGTTCTACAAATTGACAAAATAAGTTTACAAATTCAATCGAATATCTTTCAACGAATTAAACATATCCTACTATTAGCAAAATTTATTTCAACAATCATTGATAGACAGTGTGTTATATGCTAAATCGGCTTTATTAATAATTCAGATAAAATTCGGATTGCAAGAAAACTGTTAATCTGTTTCGAACCTAATTATACATGGGGCGACTGTGACCGAGCGGTTATCACCGTCATTATTACGATTTTTTCACACTCAAACTTTATGCATATTCCTTTTCTCCAATCGTTGGACATAATTATAAATGTGTATACAACTTATGAATAACTTTGTTCAGGATAAGTAATAAGTTCTAAAACAGCCATGTATATAAGTAACATAAAATTGTGTTCCTATTGCTCCCTGTCGTCTACTGTAAACTTCGATAAAAGCCATTGATATTATGCATGAATATATTTTAAATTTATTTTCTTGATCTTATAAACTCTTTTTGTATACACGTACTTTTTTCTTACGTGATGTAACATATATACATTGTTATGAATACTGTGAACTTTTAACCTAGGACTATGTTAGTTCTTCAGTAAATTCGTTACATCATTATTTTGCACTTTCATCTTTCGATGACTTGTATTGTCAATTTTCTCTTCTATTATTTCTTCTGCTCCATGGTATCCGTCCCTATTAATCAAGATAATTATTATTATTAATATGCTTTCTACAACTATTTTCTGATTGTTTGTTGTCTAATATTCATCTTGCTAAAACATGTATTTGCTTATAGCAATTAAATGTTGAATTGAATTCATTTAAAGTAGCAGTTTTGTAACTCCTTAGCAACCTCACCACGTGGGTTTGAGTCCTAGTCGGTGAGATAACTTTCATGTGTGGAGAATTACCAGCTAGCCCGGGGTGCCAGGTGGTTCTGCCCAGTCTTTTGTCTGGAATCTTCAACCACCCAATAAATAGATGGACGTTGTCAATATGACCATTAATGTATTTGTATTTTGGATTTTTCGGCACGCCGACACTTTATAGTGACCATAATTGTGTCGGTGCGATGTAACAAAACAAGAAAATCAGTCTAAGTGTAAAGACGAGTATTCTACAACCAAATCATTTCGTATACAAATAGACAAATGCATACACAGTGTTCTAGGAAATATAAGTGCATCCAGCATAATTAATCAAACAAATTACAAGATATCAAAGTAATTGAGTAAATCATATTGATTTTCTGTTTTGTCATAAATTGCCACCATAGAGATCGCTTACCTTTCAGAACAAAATAACCTTTGCGATTTTTATATTATTTTAACCATAAATGACAACATCAATGTTCGTGTTTTCATTTTACTATTAGAATGTGTTTTCTTTAAATTATCGTTTGCTTTTTATCAGAAATAGCTGTCTATGATATCTTAAGTAAAGTCACAATGCAGGTTAATGGCGGAAACGCCTTTATTGTTTAATATTTTAATTACAAGTGATCGTTACGTTCCTTAGTACGTTGGCACGAAAGCAGTCAATTATGTCCACATATAATGCACACATATTGCATAAAGACCTCTGAAATATCAAGCGTCCAGGCGCAGAAAAACTATTAGGTTTTATGAGGTTTCCTAGTTAGACATACAAGAGTTTCAACTTTTTGGTATAACTTCTTAATTCCATGGCAGGGTTATGAAAACTATACAAATAAAACAAAGTCGTCTTGTGGCGAAAATAATATAGCATTGACAAGTTACCTTAGAGGGGTTCTTAAACGCTTTTACTGCATTTGAGTAGAACAAAAAAGATGATTTTCAGTATACTCCAAAAATAGAAAAAATACATCAAATACCATGGTACTTCCGTTAAGGATCCATTCTATTATTGATAGAGACCTACCTAAGATAAGCTAAAATAGCTTTCCATATGAAAGTCATCGCTCCGAACGAAAATTAATTGCACGTGAAAAGTGGCTGAAAAGTCTCTATTCAGAGTCTCTTACCGCATGCCTCAGGCGCCACTCAGCACCTTGTTGTATTATATGCGTAGTGGTAAACGTCATTCAAGCTGTTATAAAGCAACCAGACTATGATAAAGAAGCTTATTTCTGCGTCAGTACATATCCTTGATATGTATGAATAGTAAGAATGTGATACCTTGATTTCCCTATGGAAACGTTCTGGTGAACCTAAATTAAAGAGGAAAAAAGACACATTACCGAACCCCCCGTAAACATAACGTTGGAATCTACGCCAGCATATCGCCATTGGAAAGGCATTTGTGGAGTGCATTATTCATTGTGTTTCTTGATGAATATGCTTTATATCATTTTTTACGCTAGGCATTTTTCAATACCTTCTAGGCTATTTTATATATTTGTAGATACGTATTTTATTTGTTCAACTTTGATATGCATGTTCGATATCGTTCTAGTAGTAACTAACATACTACGGAATGATTTTTTTAAGGTTAAGTATGAAAAAAAGTCGCTTGGAAACATTATGTGGTACAACTGGTGAAATATTTTATGTGGCGTTCGACCAGTGATTTAAACAATTAATTTTACTAATTACGTTAATGAATTAATTTTAAAAGCACTGGCGCTAGCTTTGGAATTATTGATGTTGCAAAAAACAGATTTGGTTAAAATAAATGAAATTGATTGCGTTACGTTTTTGAACTGGAAAGTTAGTGCAACGAATACTAGGAAGCTGTTTACAACAGTTTGGTGCAGTTATTTTTATAAAAGCATTGTTGATAGCAGGAAATCTAAGTTGGCGCACTTGATGACGTATTTATACATCCTTGTAAAGAACAGGCGTCTTTAGACCAGTCCAGTAGCGATTCGCTGTTTGAAATAAAAACGATACTATATCGCCCTCACTAAAATTTTCGACAAAATGCCTTTTTCAAGAATTAAACATTAGCTACATATTTGAGTTTATGTGCGCTGCTATATTAGAAAATATGGAAACGTCACCAACGTCATCCAATAACAACGTCGTTCTACTGAACGTCAGTTTCCCGCCATTTACTGAACGTTAAGTAGCATGGCGTTATGGTGCGTATCTTTGACGCAGCAGCCCAGCGGTCGAACAGTTTGTAGTTTAAAAATAAATATTTATAAAGTTTAACTCGTGAAAAAAATACAGTTCCTTCTGGAAAAAATACACCATTGTGATACTTTATGGGCATTATCATAAGAACATATGTACCATAATTAATTCAAGTAAAGTATCCCACTCAATCTTGATCCTCGAAATTAAACTGGTGCGGCAATTGCAACAAATGTAGCAATTCACTTATGAAAAATAACATAGTCACATTTGAGAGTGATCAAATGCTTGCCACTAATGGACGCGTGTGCGTGGGTTGTTATTAAATGACTAAAGCTTGATTTGACAAAGCTGAAAAAAACACACCCTGAAATCAGATTTCATATAAAGAGCACTATAATTAATACCACAAAACTGTTTTTTTTAGAGACGACGGAAAGACAATTTGAAGTGTTTCTTTCATTTAAATCGTTGGCATGGTGATAACTACATGGATAGCGAAAACATTAATTAAGGGCCGATTTTTTTCTGCGAATTGCAATAAAGCAGTTTTTTATGCTCATGCCTTGAACGCTGATGCCAATTTGGAACAGAAATAATTAACACATTATTAGTGTTTCTGGTAATTTGTTTTGACAAGTGTGTTAGGTTAATAGTACTGATTGTTCAAATGCGTACCTATTTATGGAATTATTAGCTCAGATGACTGCAACATGTTAAACTGTGGTCTTAATTTTATACAAGGAACATTTATTTGTATTTTGTTGTTTTTACCGCACACCGACTCTTGAAAGGCCATACGTCTCTGTATGGTTTAATGAACATTAAGTGTAACTAGGTTAAGAGTGAAATAAGTTAGTAGAAAAATAAAACTCTATAAGGGTGAAATTATGTGAATTATAACTGAAAACATGTTAAGATAATAAAACAGTTTAACAATTCATAACTGATGAAGAAATCCAAACTCGTTTAAGAAGTAGACAGGTTTAGAGTGGTCTACTGTCCTAAATAGTTCGTTGATGTTATTGTCATTAAAGTACTTTAATCTACTACTCAGTTATTATTTGTGTCAATACTGTGTAATAAAAAAATGACTAACTGCTAGTGGTTCCTGGCAAAGAACACAGTCAGGCTGAACTTCTTTTTTAAAATAGTATCAACGAATTATTCTACCGTGTCCAATGCGACAGCGGGTAAGCGCTACGTCTTCCCATTTTCTCTTAAAATAGAAATATTGGTACCGACCTTTGGTTTAATTACGTGTAATTTGTTGTGAATTGTATTTCCCAATTTGTTTGACTTTTAGTTAAAATATACCGATTAATAAATGGTTTACAATCTGTGAATGAAATGAAAAGACCCGTCTTTTTAAGGACTGAATCAGCTTTTGCACACTTACATGTATCTGCCTCCTCGTTTCCTTGGATGTCGACATGACTAGCTAGCTAACGGAAAACAATATTCTTATTAAGAGAATGTTCATTTAGTTTCAAAAGTAGTTCACTAACTTAGTAGGACATTGTATGTATTTTTAATAGACTGCAGAACTGACAAATAATCAGTTAACTACAGGTTTATCACCAGGATTAGCTAGAATCAAGAGAGAAATTAACAGCTTGTATTTCGGATGTAAAATTAGATAGATTGGCGTTTTTTGTTGTTTAATACAGTGAATTTTAATTATGAAAGCACAGTCGACACCTGATTCCGCCTTTGAACCATTAGCATATATTTCGAGCTAGGTTGAGTAATTATTGCTGCGCACTTGAAGAATATTTAAACGTTAAAGAAAACTACGGACGAACTCAATTTTGATTATATCGTCATCCGAGTAATTCGCTCTGACGTCGACATCTACTTTTAACGGAGATCACTATCGTGATTATTTGCAGATTTAGAATAACTGAACTTTTAGAGTGTTTTATAGCGATTTGTACTCCCTAAAAATAAAACCGGTGTTCAAAACTGTCTTTACTTATACTAAAGAATGATTTTCTGCAGAAATAGTGCCCTAATTCCCCAAAGCAGTGGTACGGTATTGTTACATGAATTTGACTTTGGCAAACTGTCGGATGCCACCTTTATATCAACATCTGGTATTTTAAACTGGCATAGTTGGAGTTAAGTTGCGTTATTCAATATGACTGATTTAAATTAGGGTATGATGATTGTATTATTTCTAAAATTCGTAAACCAAAATGTTTAAATGTCTTTGGTTTAAACTCAGACAAGTGTTCATGTTTAGGATTAAAGAAAATTTACACTATGTGCAGCATTTTTAGGATTTGATTTTACTTATGAAATACACTGAAGCGATATAATGACGTCTCATTAGGCTCTCTACAGGTGAAGTCTTGAAACCTCCAAGGGTCATACGAAGTAGCTGGATGTGGACAACATCTAGCAACTGGAGATATGGTTTTAAGGCAGAGCCGTAAACGATGCTGCCATAATCTAAATTCGATCGTCCCAGTGATCTATACAGTTGTAATAAAAATTGTTCTATCAGCATGGAATAAAAATTCAGGATCGTAATGCAAAGTATTGCCTTATTGTTTTCTGGCAGAAATGCAGTTTGCTTTGGGGTGAATATTTAAAATCATTTTGTTATTCGAAGATGGTTATTTGTAGACACAATTATGATTGCCTTTCTATCGTGTTCATATTTTTGGAACGATATTAGAAAATCGTCCAGATGAAGCAAACGAACATCTCCACTGTCCCCTCGAGGTTTTACAATGCTATTTATGTAAAAAAGGATAACAGACACTATGCTGCCCTGAGCGACTCCTGTTTTTGACCGGATGACAAAGTAGAGCCAATTGTAAATTGCACATTTTTATGGGAAAGAAAACTATTCATAGATGGCGATAAACAACCATTGAGACCAAGGTCTGAAATACTTGTGCCTGTAATATATCTTGTAGTCCAGACACATTCCTGAGACAGAAAAAATGCTGTCTGACATGGGTGTGCTTGTAATATATCTGGTAGACCAGATACATTCCTGAGACAGAATAAATCATTGTCTAAAATAGGTGGGCCTGTAATATATCTGGTAGACCAGATACATTCCTGAGACACAATAAATCATTGTCTAGAATAAGCGGACTTGTAATATATCTTGTAGACCAGACACATTCCTGAGACATAATAAATCATTGTCTAGAATAGGTGGGCCTGTTATATATCTTGTAGACCAGACACATTCCAGAGACATAATAAATCATTGTCTAGAATAGGTGGGCCTGTTATATATCTTGTAGATCAGACACATTCCAGAGACATAATAAATCTCTGTCTGAAATATGTGGGCCTGTAATATATCTTGTAGACCAGATACATTCCTGAGACATAATAAATCATTGTCTAGAATAGGTGGGCCTGTAATATATCTGCTAGACCAGATGCATTCCAGAGACATAATAAATAATTGTCTAGAATAGGTGGGCCTGTTATATATCTTGTAGACCAGACACATTCCAGAGACATAATAAATCTCTGTCTGAAATATGTGGGCCTGTTATATATCTTGTAGACCAGACACATTCCAGAGACATAATAAATCATTGTCTAAAATAAGCGGACTTGTAATATATCTGCTAGACCAGACACATTCCAGAGATATAATAAATCATTGTCTAGAATAGGTGGGCCTGTTATATATCTTGTAGACCAGACACATTCCAGAGACATAATAAATCATTGTCTAGAATAGGTGGGCCTGTTATATATCTGCTAGACCAGATGCATTCCAGAGACAAAATAAATCATTGTCTCTCATAGGTGGGCCTGTAATATATCTGGTAGACCAGACACATTCCAGAGACAAAATAAATCATTGTCTAGTATAGGTGGGCCTGTAATATATCTTTTAGACCAGACACATTCCTGAGACATAATAAATCATTGTCTAGAATAGGTGGGCCTGTTATATATCTTGTAGACCAGACACATTCCAGAGACATAATAAATCTCTGTCTGAAATATGTGGGCCTGTAATATATCTTGTAGACCAGATACATTCCAGAGACATAATACATCATTGCGTAAAATAGGTGGGCCTGTATATATCTGGTAGACCATATACATTCCAGAGACATAATAAATGATTGTCTAAAATAGGTGGGCCTGTAATATGTCTTGTAGTCCAGACACATTCCTGAGACAAAATAAATCTCTGTCTAAAATACTTTTGCCTGCAATATATCGTGTAAAACTGACATATTGCTGCAGAATTAATGGCTGTCTAAAATACGTGGGCCTGTAATATATTTGAAGACCAGACACATTCCTGATACAGATTAAATCGCAATATGCTGAAAGTCCAATTTTGTGATAAACGGCATGTCTGGATTATTGATGTTATAATATTACGTTCTTTGTATTTTCCACGTACACATATTAAGTGAACCAGAATCAATATCACCATGATGACATACATTTGGACGCAAAAATAGACAAAACTAGTATTATTTATTTTAGGCAAATTTCAGACACATGCATTTTGTTTGAGTATATATTTATACCACATACCCACTGAATTTAAAATATTTTGATTGGTCGAACGTTGGTCATGTGTGCATCAGTACAAATGATAATGACTCAAGTATATTGTCACGTGAGCATCGAGAACATAATACTAACGGTCGTGTTCTTTTTACGCGCACTTTTGTTACAACAATATGGCGTCTTATAAAAGTAATCGACAGTGTGTCTGTGTGTCTAATGATGATTTTGCAATTTTAAGGGAAAATGTAACATAGAAAAGAACAAAAAATATAACCTCGGTAGCAGTGAATGCCTTTTTGATTATCTGTCAAGGGAAAATGTGAGAACAGACTGAGGAATTAAGCGCTGACGAATAGGATCGACATCTGTGAAAGTTTTATGCTGAAATGAGAAGCGTGGATATCTTGTTAAAATACAACAATGGCAGCGTCTGTTAATATATCGTATGGGAGATAACCAGTAAAGACTTATGTTTCGGTCAGTATATAGTTTTGCGGACCTGGCTAATATAATATCTAATTACCCAGGTCCTTGAAACTATATATTGACCTCAACTCAAGTCTGTATTCATATAATATCTACTTACATACCTTACCTTCCTTTACAAACCTACCTACCTATTTGTTATGTTAAATTTTCTTTCTTTTTTTTAGATACAATATTCTCAGTTTACAAATTCAATCGAATATCTTTCAACGAAATAAAACATATCCTACTATAAGCAAAATTTCTTTCAACAATCATTGATAGACAGTGTGTTATATGCTGTGCCGGCTTAAATAATAATTCAGATGAAATCCGGATTGCAAGAAAACTGTTAATCTGTTTTGAACCTAATTATATATGGGGCGACTGTGACCGAGCGATTATAACCGTTATCATTACGATTTTTCACACTCAAACAAAATTATTAATATGCTTTCTACAACTATTTTTTCTCTAGCCAGTTGTCTTATTGTTTGGTGCTTATATTCATCTTGCTAAAACATGTATTTGCTTACAGTAATAAAATATTAAATTGAATTGAATTAATTGGTTAAAGTAGCAGTTTTGTAACTCCTAAGCAACCTCAACACGTGGGTTCGAGTCCCGGTTGGTGCGATAACTTTCATGTTTGGAGAATTACCAGCTAGCCTGGGGTGCGCAGGTGGTTCTGCCCAGTCTTTTGTCTGGAGTCTTCAACCACCCAATAATTAGATGGACGTTGTCAATATGACCATTAATGTATTTGTATTTGGGGTTTTACGGCACGCGGACACTTGATAGTGATCATAATTGTGTCGGTGCGATGTAACAAAACAAGAAACGTAATCGGTCAACGTGTAAAGACGAGTATTCTACAACCAAATCATTTCGTATACAAATAGCCAAACGCATACACGCGGTGCTAGGAAATATAAGTGCATCCAGCACAATCAATCAAACAAATTACAAAATATCAAAGTAATTAAGTAAATCACATTGATTTTCTGTTTTGTGATAATATGCCCCGAGATCACTTACCTTTCAGAACAAAATTATCTTTGCGATTTTTATATAATTTCAACCATAAATAAATGACATCAACATATTTTTTCATTTTATTATTAGAACGTGTTTAATTTAGGAGAAGTTATCGCTTGCTTTGCATTAAAAATAGATGATCCGTGACATCTTAAATAAAGTCGCAGGGCAGGTTAATTGTGGAAAAGCCTCTTTCGTTCAATTTATCAATTACCAGTGATCAATTGACTTCAGTAAAGTGGTTAATGGTTACGTCCCTTTGTACGTGGACACGAAAGTAGTCAACAATGTCCACTTATAATACACACATATTTCATAAAGACCTCTAAAATATCAAGCGCCTAGGCGCAGAAAAACTACATGGTTTCATGAGGTTTCCTAATTAGACGTATAAGCGTTTCAATTTCTTGGTATAACTTCCTTATTCCGTGGCAGAGTTATGAAAACGATATAAAGAAAACATGATCTTCTTGTTGCGAAAATAATACAGCATTTTGCAAAATACCTTTGAAGGGTTCTTAGACGCTGTTACTGCTTTTGAGTAGAATAAAAAAAAGTTCATTTTCAATATACACCAAAAATAGAAAAAATACATTAATACCATGATAGTACCGTTTGTTATGTTTCGTTAAGGACCAATTCTTATTATTGATAGAGAACTACCATTCCATATGAAAGTCATCGCTTCGAACGAAAATTGATGGCACGTGAAAAGTGGCTTAAAAGTCTCTATTCAGTGACTCTTACCGCATGCTCTCAAGCTGTTATGAACCAGACTATGATAAAGAAGATTATTTCTGCATCAATACATAACCTTGATATGTATGAATAGTAAGAATGTGATACCTTGATTTCCCCATGGAAACGTTCTGTTGAACCTAAATTAAGGGAAAAAATAGACACATTACCGAAACACCGTAAACATAACGTTTGAATCTACGCCAGCATATTGCTATTGGAAAGGCATTGCAGAATGCATTATTTATTTTGTTTCTTGATGAATATGCTTTATAAGTATATAATATTTTATGCTAGGCATTTTTCAATAACTTCAAGGCTATTTTATTTTTTATGCATTTATATATACGTAATAAATCTTGTTCAACTTAAATATGCATGTTTGATATTGTTCAAGTACCTAACATACAAACTCCGGAATTAAATATGTTTAAGGTAAAGTATGATAAAACAAATTCGCTTGGAAAGATTATGTAGTTTAACTGGTGATATATTTTATGTGGCGCCCAGGCAGTGATTTAAACACTTATGAATCAATTTCAAAAGCACTAGCGCTTGTGTTGGAATTATTGTTGCTGCATATAAACAGATGTAGTTAAAATTAAATGAAATTACGTTTTAAAACTGTATAAGTTAGTGCAACGAATGCAAGGAAGCTGTTTACAACAGTTTGGTGCAGATATTTTCATAAGTTATTGTCGCAAGCGGGACACATAAGTCAGCGCACTTGCTGACGTATCTATACATCCCTGTAAAGAACAGGCGTCTTTAAACAGTAGCGATTCGCTAGTTGGAATAAAACGATACTATTTAGTTCTCAAGAAAATTTTCGGCAAATTGCCTTTTTCAATAATTAAGCATTAACAATTTCTGTCTCTACATATTTGCGTTTATGTGCGCTGCTATATCAGAAAATATTGAAACGAGGTCAACGTCATTAAATGACAACGTCGTTTTACTGAACGTCATTTTCCCGCCATTTACTGAACGTTAAGTACATGTAGCATGACGTTATGGCGCGTATCTTTTACGTTGCAGCCCAGCGGTCGGACAGTTTGTAGTTTATAAATAAATATTTATAAAGTTTAACTCTTGAAAAAATACAGTTCCCTCTGGCACAATGGAACAATTTAAAACATTGTGATACTATATCGGTAGAATCATTATAACATATGTACCATAATTAATTCATGTATAATATCCCACACAATCTTGCAACTCGGAATTAAACTGGTGCGGTTATTGCAACAAATGTAGCTATTCACTAATTGAAAATAAAAGTTTTAACACAAAAGTCTAATTTGAGTCTGATCAAATGCTTGCCACTAATGGATATTTTCGCGAGTGTACGTGGGTTGTAATTAAATGACTAAAGCTTGATTTGACAAAGCTGAAAATAAAACCCTGAAATCAGATTTCACATAAAGAGCACTATAATTAACACCGCAAAACTGTACATTTTTCATAGACGACGGAAAGACAATTTTAAGTGCTTCTTTCATTTAAATCCTTGGCATGGTGATTAATAACTGGATGGCGAAAAAATTAATTGGGGTCGAATTTTGTCTGCGAATTTCAATAAAGCTCAGTTTTTTGCTCATGCATTAAACGCTAATGCCAGTTTGGAACCGAAATAATTTAAATAACACTTTAGTAGTGTTGCTGGTAATTTGTTTTGCGAATTGTGGTAGGGTAATAGTACTGAATGCCTAACTATTTATGGAATTATTAGCTCATATGTCTGCAAAATATTTAACTGTGGGCTAAATTTATTCAATAAAACAAATGGAAACTATTAAAAGTAAAATGTTCTTATTACATATATTCAGAGAGAGAAAGAGAGAGAGAGAGAGAGAGAGAGAGAGAGAGAGAGAGAGAGAGAGAGAGAGAAAGAGAGAGAAAAGAGAGAGATTTAAACAAATATTTATATATGCATACAAAAACCTTACTGTGTTCTTTCCTTTTAATTGTTAATAAGATGGTTTCGAACTAAAATATTCTGTTTACATCTATTATATATTACTAGGTAAATGTCAATGTTATATCTATTATTAAGTATAATAAAATATTCTAAGAACAACCACAAAACCGCTTCATTGACTAAAAGTACATCAATTTATTTGACAACAATTTATATTATCTAGGCATTTTAGGTTTCCCATTAAGAGGATGGAAATCCATCCATCCTGTCGATTACAAATGTTGTCAACATATTCACGACTGTTTTATAAACTATTCAAATCAACACAACAATATTATTATATAATTATATTACCATTTGAAGTTCCAAAATACAGTTGCTTTAAGACAAAGGTGTCGATATGTGATATAAAACAACACTTGTTTGCTCCTAAAGGACCTTACGATGTGCTGACAGCGAATCGAACTGTTTGCTCCCAAGCGAATAGTGCGTCGATAATCAACAATTAGTTTTGACATTTGAGCAACATTATCAAACATGTTTAACATGCGTCATATGATCCTGCATCATATGCAAGGAACACATATTTGTGTTTTTTTACGGCACACCGATACTTGAAATGCCACACGTCGCCGTAAGGTTTAACGTACATACAGTGTAACTAGGTTAGGAGGGAAATAATTAAGTAGAAATATACAACTCTATGAGGATGAAATTATGTGAATTATAACTGAAAACAGGTTAAAATGATAAACAGTTTAACAATTCATAACTGATGACGAAATCCAAACTCGTTTAAGAAGCAGACACGTTTAGAGTGGTCTACTGTCCTAAATAGTTCTATGATGTTATTGACATTAAAGTACTCTAATCTACTTCTCAGTTATTATTTGTGTCAATACTGTGTTATAAAATATGACTAACGGCTAGTGGTTTCAGGCAAGGAACACAGGCTGAACTTATTTTTTAAATAGTATCAATGAATTAGTCTACCGTGTCCAATGCGACAGCGGGTAAGCACTACGTCTTCCGTCTGTTTTCTCTAAAAATAGAAATATTGATACCGACCTTTGCTTTAATTACGTGTAACTTGTTGTGAATTGTATTTTCAAGTTTGTTTGACTTTTAATAAATATATACCGATTTATAAGTGGTTTACAATCTGTGAATGAAATGCAAAGTCCCGTCACTTTAAGGACTGAAGCAGATTTTGCATACTTACATGTATCTGCTTCCTCGTTTCCTTGGATGTCGACATGACTAGCTAGCTAACAGAAAACAATATTCTTATAAGAGAATGTACATTTAGTTTCAAAAGTAGTTCACTTATTAAGTAGGACTTTGTATGGATATTTATTAGACTGTAGAACTGACAAATAATCAGTTAACTACAATTTATCATGAAGATAATCTGAAATGAAATTAAGAGAAAAATACAGCTTGGATTTTGGATGTAAAATTGAACAAGCATTTGATAGTATTGCGGGCAATACAGTAGTCCCTTACCGGTCCCTCAAAAAGTTCTTTAATTATCATACGCTCCAGTTTATTGCCATTTATAATTAATTTGAGGTTGAAGTCTGTATTTGTATAATTATGGCTTAAAAATGAAGTAATAAACAAGGAAATCTACAGTAGTTGGGATTCACATATTTTTTTTTAATTCACCTGGCCTAAATAATCGTTAACTTATCATGACATTATTGTTG